>CM053026.1:607590947-608068206 GCA_028564925.1 Lithobates sylvaticus
CTGGTTGTGACACACATCTCTCCTCCACCCCCTCCTCTTCTTCTTCCTCCAGTGCTCTGTCCTCGGAACCAGCGGTGCTCCGTAGGCGTACAAGGGGCTACGCAAGTACGCAGGCAAAAAGATGCCATGCCGTGCTTGCGCTGGTGTGTTTGGGGGACAGGAGCCACACTGGGCCAGAGGTTCTGGCAGCTCTGCAGGGGCAGGCCGAGAGGTGGTCGACGCAACGCCAGCTTAAGCCAGGAATGGTCGTTTCTGACAATGGCACCAACCTCCTCTCCGCCCTGCGACAGGGGCAGCTCACCCATGTGCCCTGTATGGCTCACGTCCTCAACCTGGTGGTGCAGCGGTTCTTGGGCAGGTTCCCAGGCTTACAGGATGTCCTGAGGCAGGCCAGGAAAGTCTGTGTGCATTTCCGCCGATCTTATAATGCCAGTGCTCGGCTGACTGAGCTGCAAAAGGAGCTGAACCTGCCCAAGAACCGCCTAATATGTGACATGCCCACCAGGTGGAACTCAACGTTGGCCATGCTGCAGCGACTGCACACGCAGCAGAGGGCCATCAATGAGTACCTTTGCGACTACGGCACCAGGACAGGGTCAGGGGAGCTTGGTTTTTTTCCCCACGTCAGTGGAGCATGATCAGGGATGCATGCACTGTCCTCTCACCATTTGAGGAGGCCACGAGGATGGTGAGCAGTGACAGTGCATGCATCAGTGACACTGTACCTCTTGTCCACCTGTTGGAGCATACGCTGCATGGGATAATGGACAGGGCACTTGAGGCAGAACAGAGGCAGGAAGCTCTCAAGGCCCCCTTTATTCGGACAGTGTTCCTTCTGTCCCACCCATCACACAGGAAGAGGATGAGGATGAGGAGGAGGAGGAGGAGGAGGATTGTGTGAGCATGGAGGTGGAGCCTGGCACTCAGCATCAGCAGCAGCAGTCTTTTAGGGATGATGTACAGTCCCAACAAACCAGTGGACTTGTACGTGGCTGGGAGGAGGTGGCTGGCGATCATGTCATCCTCAGTGATCCAGAAGACTCCGGACTGAATGCCTCAGCAAACCTACGCTGCATGGCCTCCCTGATCCTGAAAAGCCTGCGGAAGGATCCTCGTGTTCTTCGGATCAAGGAGAGGGACCATTACTGGCTGGCCACTCTCCTTGATCCACGGTACAAGGGTAAGGTTGCGGACCTTATCTTGCCGTCGCAGAGGGAGCAGAGGATGAGACATCTCAGGGAGGCCTTGCAGAAAGGTCTGTGCAATGCGTTCCCAGAAACTGGGATGTTACAAACTCCTGGTCCTGGACGACGAGTTGCTGAGGCTTCGGTCAGTAGCAGAAGGAGCGGTGGGGAAGGTGGACGTCTGACCGATGCGTTCAGACAATTTTTTAGTCCGCAGCCCCAAGGTATGATCGGTTCCAGCAACCATCGCCAGCGTCTGATATACATGGTGCAGGAATACCTTGGGGCAAGGTCAGACTTGGACACCTTTCCCACCAAAAATCCTCTGGCTTACTGGGTCCTGAGGATGGATCACTGGCCAGAGCTTGCACAGTATGCAATTGAGCTACTGGCCTGTCCTGCCTCCAGCGTTCTTTCCGAACGCACATTCAGTGCTGCTGGAGGATTTGTCACCGATCATAGGGTGCGCCTGTCCACCGACTCGGTTGATCGACTGACCTTCATAAAAATGAATCAGTCTTGGATCACCACCAGCTACCAGGCACCTGAAGCGGATATAACGGAATAATTTATAATGTCACATCCCTTCAAGACTGCCTATGCTGATGCTGAGTGACTGTCCTCTTATGTTCACTGACTATCCTCTTCCTCCTCCTCAATGATCCATGCCACCACACCAGTGCCTAAGGCACAATTTTTCAGCCCCTGTATAACAGGGGCGTGTACTTACAATTTTTTTAAAAAATGCTTTGCAACACGTGTGACTGCTGTGCTCCAAGTACAGTATCTGTGAGGGGTTGCAGTGTTGTGGCACCAGCACCAATGCCTAAGGCACAATTTTTCAGCCCCTGTTTAACAGGGGCATGTAATTAAATTTTTTAAAAAAAATGCTTCGCAACACGTGTGACTGCTGTGCTCCAAGTACAGTATCTGTGAGGGGTTGCAGTGTTGTGGCACCAGCACCAGTGCCTAAGGCACAATTTTTCAGCCCCTGTTGGGGCGTGTAATTACAATTTTTAGGCAATGCTTTGCAACAGGTCTCATTGCTGTGCTAAGAGTACAGTGTCTGTGAGGGGTTGCAGTGTTGTGGCACCAGCACCAATGCCTAAGGCACAATTTTTCAGCCCCTGTTTAACCGCATCCCGACCGGCCACTGCATATATACGTCAGCAGAATGGCACGGGCAGGCAGAATCACGTACCTGTACGTGATCGTGCATGTGCCTGCCCGTGGGTCGCGCGTGCGCCGCTAGCGGCGCGCTCGCGACCCGGTCGGGAGCTCCGTGACCCCGGCCGCGGGACCAGCGGACCCGATCGCCGCTGGTATCCCGCGATCGGGTTACGGAGCTGAAGAACGGGGAGAGGTCTATGTAAACAAACCTCTCCCCGCGCCTCCTACACTGACTGTCAGTGATCGGCGGTTCCCTGTCATCGGGAACGCCGATCAATGACGTCAGACGTACAGCCACGCCCCCCTACTGTAAAAAAAAAACACAACACGTCACACTGACTCCTCCCCGCCCCCTAGTGGTTAACCCCCTAACTACAACTGTCATTTACATAGGAATCAGTGCTATTTAAATAGCAGTGATTGCTGTATAAATGACAAATGTCCCAAAAATGTGTCAAAAATGTCCGATGTGTCCGCCAAAATGTCGCAGTCACAATAAAAATCGCTGATCGCCTCCATTAATAATAAAAAAAAAAATATTAATAAAAATGCTATAAAACTATCCCCTATTTTGTAAACGCTATAACTTTTGCGCAAACTAATCAATAATCGCTAATTGCGATTTTTTTTACCAAAAATATGTAGAAGAATACGTATCGGCCTAAACTGAGGAAAAAAATGTTTTTTTGTATATTTTTTGGGGATATTTATTATAGCAAAAAGTAAAAAATATTGCATTTTTTTCAAAATTGTCGCTCTATTTTTGTTTATAGCGCAAAAAATAAAAACCGCAGGGGCGATCAAATACCACCAAAAGAAAGCTCTATTTGTGGGAAAAAAAGGACGCCAATTTTGTTTTGGAGCCGCGCAATTGTTAGTTAAAGCGACGCAGTGCCGAATTGCAAAAAGGGGCCTGGTCCTTTGGCTGCCAATTGGTCCGGGGCTGAAGTGGTTAACAGGGGCGTGTAATTACAATTTTTTAAAAAGATGCTTCGCAACAGGTGTGACTGCTGTGCTCCAAGTACAGTATCTGTGAGGGGTTTCAGTGTTGTGGCACCAGTGCCTAAGGCACAATTATTCAGCCCCTGTTGGGGCGTGTAATTACAATTTTTAGGCACTGCTTTGCAACAGGTCTCATTGCTGTGCTAAGAGTACAGTATCTGTGAGGGGTTGCAGTGTTGTGGCACCAGCACCAATGCCTAAGGCACAATTTTTCAGCCCCTGTTTAACAGGGGCGTGTAATTACAAATCTTGATCTAATAGTTTACAGCAGGGCCCATTCCTGCGCCCACCAAGAGTAACTATGAGGGCCTACAGTCTTGTGGCAACACCGTCCACCACCACCGCCAAAGGCCCAATTTTTCTGCCCTGTTCAACAGGTGCATGCAATTACAAATCTTGATCTAATAACTCACAGCAGGGCCCATTCCTGCGCCCACCAAGAGTAACTGTGAGGGCTTACAGTCTTGTGGCAACACCGTCCACCACCACCAAAGGCCCAATTTTTCTGCCCTGTTCAACAGGTGCATGCAATTACAAATCTTGATATAATAACTCACAGCAGGGCCCATTCCTGCGCCCACCAAGAGTAACTGTGAGGGCTTACAGTCTTGTGGCAACACCGTCCACCACCACCACCACCACCACCACCAAAGGCCCAATTTTTCTGCCCGGTTCAACAGGTGCATGCAAGTACAAATCTTGATCTATTAACTCACAGCAGGGCCCATTCCTGTGCCCACCAGTCTTGTGGCTACACCAACATCTAATAGGGCAAATTTCTGCAGAGTATATAAGCCAGGCCCCTACTTTCAAACATCCAACTTACAAACGACTCCTACTTGCAAACGGAAAGAGAAAACAGGAAGTGAGAGGAAATCTACCCCTAGGAAGGGAAATTCTATCATGTTAGATTTAATTTGGGAAAAAGGTATCTCCTCTCTACTGATGCTTTATCACCAATCCTTGTTTCAATTAAAACCCCACTTTTCCAAAAACATTTGTCATTGGGACGGAACGTGAGGTGACATGTTCTGAACAGATGTGCAAAGACAGCAAATGTTACAGGGGTGATAACCCCTCCCTATGTTCTCCAAAAAGCTTAAAAATAGATTTTTTTTTCGGGATGGAGCTACACTTCATAATGTACCTGTTCAGATTCTACTTAAGAACAAACCTACAGTCCGTGTCTTGTTTGCACCACCTATATACTGCTGTTCAGAGTATATAGGGTTGTAGGTATAGGGTTTTATTTTGGGTGCGGGGTCCCCCTTAATATCCATACAAGACCCAAAGGGGCTGGGGTGGGTGGGGGGTGATGGGGTATCCATGCCATGCCATTTTTCTCAAGGATTTTCAGCCATATGGCGGCCAGGACAAGACATGACATTAAAGCCGCAAGTGGTTTTAAATGGCTTATTTTTTTCCTTTACAAATGTCATTTTGTGCAAGGACAGTTCTAAACACGGGAAACACATGCCACTTCACAGGCATACTTTAGACACCCCCAGGTACCATATTTAAAGGAAAATTTCACTTTTTTTTTTTCACTTTATGCATCATTAAAATGACTGCTCCCGAAAAAACGTTATTTTTTAAAAGTTCTTTTTGCATTGATATATGTCCCCTGGGGCAGGACCCGGGTCCCCAAACCTGTTTTATGACATTAACATGCATATTGGCCGTTGTAATTAGCACTTTTGATTTCGAACGTTCGCGTCCATTATAACGTATAGGGTTCGAAAATTTGCGCAAACTTTCGGTCGGTTCGAAGGTTCTGGTGCGAACCGAACCCGGGGGTGTTCGGCTCATCCCTACTCCTGAGATCTGTGCAAACCTGGTAACCAACTACAAGAAACGTCTTACCTCTGTGATTGCGAACAAGGGCTTCTCCGCCAAGTACTAAATCATGTTTTACTTGAGAATCAAATACTTATTTTACTCACTGAACTGCAACTCAATTTATAACATTTGTATCATGTGTTTTTTTTGTATTTTTCGTTTTCTCTATCATTTAAAATACACCCATGATAAAAATGATAGACCCTTCATTTCTTTGTAAGTGGGCAAACTTACAAAATCTGCAGGGGATCAAATAATTGTTCTCCCCGCTGTATATACCTCCATAAACAATTTTTATGTATTTACAACAACTAATTGATAGCTAGGTCTTCTATTGTCAACACCTGAGCTATTTTTTTTATTAAATTCCTTTTTTTTTAGCTTCTAAGACCCCTTTACACTGAGGCGCTTTACAGGCACTATAGTGCTAAAAATAGTGCCTGTAAAGCACCTCTCCTATCACTCCAATGTGAAAGCCCAAGGGCTTGGCAGGATGTCAAAAAAAGTCATGCAAGCAGCACCTTTGTCTGCACAAGCAGGGCTTTCACATTGGAGTGGTACGCTGGCAGGACGTCAAAAAAAGGCTTGAGTTGATTAAAGCACATCAGACAGTTGTTGCTGTCCATCCAAGCTTTTTTTTTCACCAATTTTACATTTTTTAATTTATGCTGTTACTAAATATTCTGTATGACTTTACAGAACAAAATGAAAAACAAAATAACTATTTATAAAGCATTCACAAAACAGTAAACTATTCAATAGTTGGCTTAACACACTTGGGTCTTACACAATGTGCTACATAAACAGATACAATAGTTTTAGCTCTTTCCTTTTACCCAACAAAAGTGGTGATTCTGCCACAAGGATTCGATTTTTTTAAAGGATATGTTCATCTTTAGGAGCATGTTATATGGTACACCCATATTTAGGGTGTAACATGCAAAATGCTCATATGCATCCACCTCCCACCGCCAGTGCTCCCCTATCTGTGAGAGTGGGTGGGGGATCATCTCCCTCCTGCACCCACTGTCACTTAAACATGGAGGACAAAAAATCTTGGGTGTTTTCTGAACACCAGAACAGCGAGAGTTTGGACAGTTCACCCCTATTAGGAATCACCAGAGCTCACCTGATAGTTTAGAAGACACCTACAAGATATATCCCCACACAATCTTTTAATCAAGTTCACTATTTACTGTAGCTGTGCTCAGACGAACACATGTTGCATCAGAGTTATTTCTTTGCCCCAGTGTAGGTTATTCCCTGCATTCCTGCTTTTCCATGTCCACGTTTCTGATATTCCCTATTTTTTGTGTATTATGCACAGGTTCTTTTGCTGTTCAGTTGCTATCTGCACAGTTGTGCCTGAGAGCTACACCCTGTTGCACTTGCATTTAAAGTCTTTCACTCCTTGCGGGGTTCTCTAGTGAACATCTAGTGTATGTGCTTAGACTCTGTGCCTCTTTTCTTTTAGGGCTATACCCTTTCCAACATGTAGATAACACAGAGGGTCCACTTAGAAATGTACCATTAATGTGTGCAGTGCATGTGGCGAACAGGAATGGAATGCACTGTGCATTCACTGACTGCATAATACACACATTGGGGATACGGCCAAGTCAACATGGCTGCCACTTGCCTGTGTTCTCCCTACGTGACACAATGAATGGCTTGTCCCAGAAAAGGTTGGGACTTTCAGGCACCAGTCTGCTTCTGTTCAGACCAGAGAGACTTCAGACTCTCACTCCATAGAGACGTGTGTCACCCTTCTGCCATGTTGCTGTGATTCTCTGTAACAAGAAGTGACACTTCTTAGAGGTGGCTCCTGATATGAATGGGAGGACTGAGCATTTTGATGTGATAGGGATGTGATAGGGATCCAAATGTGAAAAGTAGTTTCAGTTGTGAATGAGGGCTCCTAATGTCAATGCAAGGAATATTATGTTAAGGTGGACTCCTGATGTGAAGTGGGAGTATCCTGATGTGAACAGAGAACTCCAAATGTGAAGGGGGTCCTGATGTGAAGAGAGCTCCATATATGAAAGGGGGCTCAAAATGTGAAGGAGGGCTCAAGAGATGTGAAAGGATGCTCCTGAAGAGAGTTTCAGATGTTAAAGGGGGTCAAAATATAAAGGAGGATTCAAGATTTGAATGGGGGAAACAGAGGGCTCCAGATGTGAACTGGGGGGCTCATTATTTTTACAGCCAGCCTTGACTACCAGTACTTTTGACCAAAGTGTTTATTGTCTCAACAGCTGCTGATTAGTTTATGTAGTTATTCTTACAGTGTTTTTATTATTATTATTTTGAGTTTATTTATTAGGGTCCATTAAAACTCTCTCACTGTTTTCATGGGGGGAGGTAAAGAATGTGCAAGTGGCTGGGGCGTGGCACAGCTTCCCCTATTTTTGACCTGGGGGGGACTAATTTATGCCCACATTCCCACTGCATTTAAAAAAACTTCTGGGTCTTTCAGTCCTTAAGGGGTGCTCTGATAAAGGTCTCTGTGTGTGCTTCTTTTCCTTATCACTTAGGGTCACACCCACTCCAATTTCAATGTGCAGATAACACAGAAGGTCTGCTATACATCTTTTGTGTGGAAAAGAAATTGCCTTTATAAACCATTATAGACATTCCTCTATCTACTGTCACCTACAAGGTTGTATTCTACAGTATGTAGCCATCCCCTGTGTCTATCCAGTGTCAATATATTTATTTTTATTTTTTGTTTGCTGCAAGGCAATGGGCTATGGACAGTTTTTTCTTATTATTCAATGTTTCTGCTGTGCAGCAGTTTCAACCTCAGCTGACTTTTCAGTCCTTTGATTGACTGCCAAATAATGACCCGTTTGAAATTTTATTTATCCACTGTACAATATTTTTTTTTTTCAATCAAACTTGACAAATACTTTTGATTTGATAGTTTTAATAATATATACAATTTCTCCTCATACAGTAAATCTGCTTTACAACTCTGTTGTATGTGTTATTGTTTCTCGTTGTTTTTTATTGGGTATTAGTGAGCCTTCCAACTGCTTTGAAATGTCAGCATCCACCTTTTCCATTATGCTTTCAGTATTCTCCACATTCATGTCAGAAGAGACCAGGAATGCAGTTGAGGCCAAATCAATAAGCTGTTTTATAACAGAGAACCATGTACTGATAATATCATGTACTCCTTGTAGCCATCGCTACCTCTGCAAGGCCAGTGTCTGAGCATATCTTGCAAGTGTAGTGTTTACCCCTGCAGGCATCACTTGAAATGATGGGCTCTGTTCTTCCACAACTCTTTAATTTGCCCAGTCCCCACTGACACACACACCTGGGTATAGGAAGAAGGCAGTTCACACTTATGTATTGTAACTTAGGTGTTAGTAGCCTACACCACACCCACATCAAATCATTCCTTGGATCTATTACCTTTTGTACTACCATCCCCTCCCTTTAGAATGTAAGCTCTACGAGCAGGGCCCTCCTGTCCCTTCTGTATTGAACTGTACTGTAATTGTGCTGCCCCTCTCTACATTGTACAGCACTGCGTAAACTGTTGGCGCTATATAAATCGTTATTAATAATAATAATAATAATAATAATAATAGTAGGCTACCCCTCTATATTAAGAAATAAATATACAGACACCTTTGAGTGTAGATTGTAGGTATATTTGGTAAAGACACAATAAGTAAAACACATTTTGGAATACAATATAAGGCACATCATAAAGTAGCAGATGTCCGGTGGTGTGTAGACCGCACTGGTCCGTGCTGAGAGCCATCTTCGCCACTCTTATGGCTATCTTGGCTGGCTAGATGGTGGTGTGTCACCGGCGTACCCATCATCACGACCAGTGCTGCGGTCAAGGGAGCGTTCCAGGGCTCAGTTTCGGCTCTCCTCCATCAGACCACTATCTAGTCGGCCAAGATAGCCATAAGAGCGGCAAAGACAGCTCTCAGCATGAATCTGTGTGGTCTACACTCCACCAGACATCTGCTACTTTATGATATGGCTTATATTGTCTTCCAAATTGTGAGTTTTACTTATTGCGTCTTTACCAAATATATCTACAATCTACACTCAGAGGCACCTGTATCTTTTTTCTTTGCATGTTTTGGAGATTGCTTCTGCTCCTCCACACAAGGATGGCCCTGAATCATTAGACTTTTTTATCCTTTTCCAGCAATACAGCTTTTCCCCTTAAAAGTGGTGCCACGCTCCCAAATGCTAGTGTGCTAGTATCCCTTTAAATCTGTTTGTATAGCAATTTTCAAATTCAGCATATCATATCAAACCATATATAACATAAACAAAACAAACAATGCATCAGTCCATAAAGTGTCCTTTGGTATGAATTTGCTTGCATATGCTTTGAAAGATTAAACATATGCAAGCAAATTCATACCAAAGGACACTTTATGGATGGATGCATTGTTTGTTTTGCTTTGTTAATGTTGTATATGGCTTGATATGATATGCTGAGTTTGAAAATTGCTATGCAAACAGATTTAAAGGAATACAAGCACATAGCATTTGGGAGCGCAGCACCACGTTTGAATATAATTTTGCACATTGATACACGTTCAGAGAGTGTGTATAGGCGTGAGCGATCCGACAACTTGAAGACTGTATAATGGATGGCCAATGAGCTGTGTAAAGAGCACTCTCTTTTGCATTAACTGTGTGTAAGGGATTAAGTGTAGTATTTCTGCTCACCACCCCTTGCAGGTGGCAATTCCACAAAATTATGAAACTGCGCTGTTATTTTAATTAAAGGGAAGGGCCAGCTGGGAAAAAAAATTAAAAGTCAGCAGCTACAAACACTGTAGCTGCTGACTTTAATAAGCAGACTTACCTGTCCTGGGTGCCTGCGATGTCAGCCACCCGAGACCGATCGTCCCTCGGGTCTCGGTTCCCGGCGCCGCCATTCCACCTAAGGGAAACAGGCAGCGTAGCCTTGCTGGCTTCACTGCCCGTTTCCTACTGCGCATGCGCGAGTCGTGCAGCGCTTTGTGAATGGGGAACGCGATGTGTTGTGGGACACACAGTTCCCATAACACACCGCGCCCCATTCACTAGAAGACAGCGCTAGGAGCAGAAGACAGAACAGCCCCGCGGAACAAGAAGAGGCAGATTAGGACGACCTGCCTAGCAACAGCCATTTCTGGTAAGTAAAAAAAAAACTTTTTTTTTTTTTTCATTTTAAATTTTTATTAACATTTTTATGAAGTTTTCTTTTTCAGGGTGGCCCTCCACTTTAATGTGATAAACTACACAGCCACAGCTTTCTTAGTGAGACACACACAACACCAAATCACTTATCTATAAAGCTGCGCTTGTGATATCAATGAAAAACACGTGCCCCAGGACGATGTCATCTTGTGATGAAACGTGTCGGGTTGAGCGACGTGCTGACGTCACCGCATGCGGAAGTGGAAGGACGGGTTGATTGTTAAAGCCGGCCGGCTTTTTATTATACAAGCAAGTTTCCTAGGGTTTTGATGTAAGGGCAATCTTTGATATACATAATAAATTTATAAAAAATATTATGCCATGGCAAGCTTTTATTATTCTTGCATGAGGAGCTTCTAACATCAATTACTTACAAAGAGGAGGATTCCCAGCTGTTCTGGGGGGATAAAGGCCCTGGCTGGGTTATAAGCTACAGGCAAGATTGACCTTCCATAATAGGATGTCAATGTGTTTTCCGGTAAGCAGGCACTCTATATGGTGGAGGATTGCACTCGGGCTCACGCTAGTTTTGGTGATGGGAGGTGCACTCAATAGTGTATGGACTTGATTTTTTCACGAATCCCTTTATTCAACATATTGTATATATTCTTTTTACACGTTATATTTTACATTTATATCACGAGCGCAGCTTTATAGATAAGTTGGTGGTCAGCTGTTACAGAAATCCTAGTCCTCTAGTACTAGTTCCTCACTGGCTTCCTGGACTGTAGGCACACATAGCAATAGGTTCTTCCATTGGTTCTTCCATTGGTCCAAGCACAGCATGAGAGCCCTCTGTGTTTCAGTCCTTGGGTCCCTGGTGTAGGCACAGTCACCCCAGCAATGGGTCTGCACTGTTCCAGGTCCCTGCACACAGTCTCTCAACACTCTGGTGTGTATGAATTAGTACACTCCAGGTAGCAGATCCCCACTTTCTCACTCCCAACACTTGACTGCCTGATTCATAGTCATTTGCTTGTATTGTCCAGCACCCATTTATGACTACTTTTCCCATGACCCTTAAAGGTTCTTGTGCAACGTGTCCTCCACTTCTGATTTGCTGTCTGCTTCTGCTAGGAGGGAGGAGAGGTGAATGAACGAGAGGAGGGATCGTGCAGCTGGCAAGGCACCTGACTATGCAAGGAACCCAATTTTGTAATCTTTGAATAGGGACAAGATGGCGTATGGGCCTTGGACTTTTTTTTTACTTTTAATGATAGTACCCAAGTTGCATTGATATTCCTGCCCTTGTTATCATCAAAATACTGTTTAAGAAAAAACTCTAAAAAAAATTACCTCGGCATGTTATAAAGAAAAAAATTCAACCCCTATAAACTGTTAACTATAACTACATTACCTAAATATGTAAGAATGTGTGGGAATGTGTTGCTCTGGAAACTTCCTAAATATCTATGCAAAATGTCATATAAATTATTGCAAAAAAATCTAAATGTGTAAAGTGTAAATTAACTAAATATGAAAAGAGACAATTCTACTAAACTGTGCACCATACTACAAATAACTAATTGGGATTAAATTCTTGCAACAAGGAACACTTAAGAAAAGTGAAAGTGTTTTAAAAGAAAAGTGTGGCTTTCTAAAAAAACAAACAAAAAAAACAACAACATTATACTCACCCAGGTGCATGCAGCATTGATCATCTGTACCCCGATGGCTCGTTAGTGAGAACTGAGCGATCAAACACTGCTGTTTGCTTAGTTCTCCCCCTCTGCTCTGAGCAGAGAGCTGGAACTGTCAGTCTCCAGCTCTCTGGTCTGCCCCCAACACCCACACTCACTGGAGCACTGGGCTATGCTGGGGGCGGGAGGGGCTGGCTCTAGCTCTTAGCAGATCGCGTCTGGATCCCGACCATATGGTCGAGATCTTTTCAGGGCCTGGACCAGCTCTGTGACATCAGCCAACAGAGGGCTTCGACCCATTGTCAGCTGAAAACAGGTCACATGAGTGCAGAATGAACTGCACTCCTGTGATCCATAGGAGAAGTATAGCCCAAAAAGCTTTGGCTGTACGTCTCCTTTAAGGACATAACATCAAACAACAGCATTTCTCAGTGCATTATAATGGGCAACAAATATAAGAGAACAAAGGTAAACCCGGGTGGCTAAATACTAACTTAAAAAGACATATATTAATGAGAATAGGGTTTCCTTTTAAAAATAAAAGACTAAAGGGTCCCCATCAGCAATCTAACGAATGCCATAAGAAATGCAAGTGCATGATCAGAACAGATAAAATAAATTATGAGAGACACACTGAAGAGGAGAGTAAAAAAAAAAAAAAAAACCCACATTTTTCAAATTATATTTTAATAATAGTAAAATATCTTGGTCAGAACTACTACAAATGTTTCCCTGTACTGAATTGTCCCAAGAAAAGGTTTACTTATGGCTGTTAGAAATTCAGAGATTAGTGAAAATGTTATGTGTATCAAGGCCCGCTGCATCCATAGCTTACCATAATAATAACAAATTGTCCTAATTAGGTTCAATTTCATCCACGCATCTAAATCCCTTTTAGCAGATATAAATGATATAGCAAGGTCTGTGAATGTAATATATATCATAACTCCTCTGGTGTCTTCAATGTAAGATACAATTCTAGTCCAGACTCTCACATATATTCTGTCCTTTAGAAACCTTTTTACTAGGTCAAGTGCTGCTATAGCAACCAGATGTGTTATGACCTTCAGAATGGGTTAGGGCACTAGACTGAAAGTGAATTTTCTAAACATCTAGAATCATTAGATACCTATGAAAGCAAGGTTTTAGCTGAACTATTTAAGCAATACAGTTTATAAAATGATAAGGAAACATTAAAAAAAAAAAATTGCATATGGTTAATAAAATGCAAAAACCACAGGCTAAATGATATGTATGAATATACATTTAATTTGTATATATTTACAGGCATACCCCACTTTTAAGTACACAATTGGGTGGTTTATTTACTAAAGCTGGAAAGTGCAAAATCAGGCTCACTTCTGCATAGAAACCAATGAGCTTCTAACCCCAGCTTGTTCAATTAAGCTTTGGTAATAAAACCTGGAAGCTCATTGGTTTCTATGCAGAAGTGCGCCTGATATTGCACTTTCCAGCATAAGTAAATAAACCCCAATGTGCACTTAAAAGCGGGGTATGCCTGTATTGTTTTTCCTGCAATTTGTTTCATATGGCATTCCAAGTCTAATGCTATTTTTATGATTGAATGAACAGGAAAGAATGTAGCAAAATAAATAAGTTATTGAAAGGAAGGAGTTTGGGATTCAGATAGGGTTGCTACCTGTCCGGCTTTGACCCAGACAGTCAGGGTTTTGACACATGTGCCCGGGTTTCAACCCACCAGAAACCCGGGCACATTCACATCTTGTGACCACTGGCCCAGGCCGCAACATCTAGAGCAGCGATTCCTGTGCCCGCCATCAATGTTACACCGAGCCCAGCTCAGCGATGGGCAGCGGGCGCCCTGTGATTGACTGCATGGGTCATGTGCAGGCACGGTGAAGCCTGTCACATGTAGAGGCGGGCCTGGACTGTGAGTCACGTGATTGGCCCCGTGGAGCTTGTCACATGTAGAGGTGGGCCTGGACTGTGGGTGATCATGGCTGTCCGAAGTCCCGCCTCCCTGCCTGGCGTGCGCTGTGTGTCTCCTCACTGAGGTCTATTTCTCATCTGCCTCTCACCTCGTCTCTGTAAGCCACCTCCCTCCTCTGTCAGCTACCCCCCTCCTCTGTCAGCTGCCCCCCCTCCTCTGTCAGCTGCCCCCCCTCCTCTGTCAGCTACCCCCTCCTCTGTCAGCTACCCCTCCTCTATCAGCTAACCCTCCTCTGTCAGCTACCCCCCTCTGTCAGATGCCCCCCTCCTCTGTCAGCTACCCCTCCTCTGTCAGCTGACCCCCTCCTCTGTCAGCTACCCCCATCTGTCAGCTATCCCCCTCTGTCAGCTACTCTTCCCCTCCTCTGTCAGCTACCCCCTCCTCTGTCAGCTACCCCCTCTTCTGTCAGCTACCCTCCCCCTCCTCTGTCAGCTACCCCCCCCTCTGTCAGCTACCCCCTCTATTATCTACCCCCCTCCTCTGTCAACTACCACCCTTATCAGCTACCCCCAAACAGCGCACACCTCCCCCTTCTTCCCCCGCTCCAGCAGGGCTAATATCCTACAGCCAGGTCACACTGCACTGTCTATCTGTGCGCTCTCTCTCTCCCACCCAGCCCCCAGTGCTGATGCCACCAGAGACAGTGAATGGAGGACCACTGGACTGGTGTCCTAGCAACCAGGGACGCTTTTGCAGGAGAAAGCATGGTATTACAGACTCCGCCCCTAACAGGTTCACACACATCTTTGCAGCGGCTCCTGGAAGGTAAGGGTTTTTCTGTCTCGCTGTAATGGAGGTCTCTATTGGGGGGGGGGGGGGGGTCACACGCACTGTCTGATATTTAATCTGTTATTTTCTTCTCTATTTGTGGGGTGCCTGTGGATTGATTTGAATTTTTGGGGCTTTTTTTGTAATTAAAAGGTGCTTGAAAGGGTTGTAGAATGCACAGTGCCACTTTGTGAACAGTTTGTATGGGGTTGGGTTCAGTAGAGCTGATTCAGGCTTTTGGATGGAAGTACACTGCCCTACTGATACCGTCCACTGCTCTACTGATACCGTCCACTGCTCTACTGACACCATCCACTGCTCTACTGACACCATCCACTGTTCTACTGACACCATTCACTGCTCTTCTGACACCATCCACTGCTCTTCTGACACTGTCCACTGCCCTACTGACACCGTCCACTGTTCTACTGACACCGTCCACTGCTCTACTGACACCGTCCACTGCTCTACTGACACCGTCCACTGCTCTACTGACACTGTCTACTGCTCTGCTGACACCATCCACTGCTCTACTGACACCGTCCACTGCTCTACTGACACCGTCCACTGCCCTACTGACACCGTCCATTGTCCTACTGACACCGTCCACTGCTCTACTGATCCCGTCCACTGCTCTACTGATACCGTCCACTGTCATACTGATGCCATCCACTGCTCTACTGACATCGTCTTCTGCCCTACTGACACCATCCACTGCTCTACTGACACTGTCCTCTGCCCTACTGATGCCATCCACTGCTCTACTGACACCGTCCACTGCTCTACAGATGCCATCCACTGCTCTACTGACATCATCCACTGCTCTACTGATGCCATCCACTGCTCTTCTGATGCCATCCACTGATCTTCTGACACCATCCACTGCTCTACTGGCTGACAGTGTCCACTTTTAAGGTAGGCTAGTTTCATATTTTAACTGACATTTCTTGGATTAATTGAATCATATTTTATGGGTACACGAATGTTTTTATTTTATTTAACCATGCTCCTTTAAGTCCCCCCTCCACTATTAATGCAATCTGACCCCAGCCACTGTGACAGCTTTCCCCACATGATAGTTGATAGAAAGCCAGGGATGCATCTCTGCCCATTTGTTTACATTCGTCGGTCAGGCAGGGATTCCTGGCCATTTGTGAACATGTCATGGGCTTCCTAACAACCATCCGAAAGGGTGAAGCCGTCACATATTTGGACAATGACCATGGTCATAGTTGGTCATTGACATCAGCCCTATCCCCGCCCCTTTGCTTATAAACCAGCACTCATCTGAGAATCTGTAATTTGGTGAGGAGTAGCAACAGGAGTGTATGTGTTGGAGCAATTGTATTTTGTTTTGGCAGGTATCGTTCATCATGAGTGACAAGGATTTGCATTACTGAACAACATGATTGATGATGTATTAACCTTTTGGGAAATGTTTTAAAGTGTGTAATGTGTTTATTTGCTGTTTAAATTTTTTGTGAATGAGCTGGGGTGCTATGTACTTTACCTCTTACTCATTTATGTGAGGGATATAGTACCTAGAAGTCTCTTTATTTTTGAATGTGGCTTCCAGATTCCAATAAGACCACCACCTGCAGACCCCCACAAACCTTGGGCCAGGGTTGTGTGGAAGAGGACCTTATTCTCATCAACATGGGAACAAGATGTTTTGGCATGGGAATTCCCCCTAGCAAGGTGTCTTCTCCAACTTAAGGGCATGTGGCCTGGTATGGTTCCTAGCCAGGCTGCATGTTATTTGAATCAATTTGGTATTTTTAATGTTTCACTTAAGGTAGGATTAAAATTACTACTTTTTTAAGTTTTGCCATTTGTACGTGTTCCCCAGGGTAGAGCCCTCCGTGCCATTTGTCTGAGATTTCCTTGGCTATTTGGCCTAAAAATCCTAAATAGATTTTAAAGGTTTGGCTTCCATTGATTTCAACACATGGAGGGATCTAGGGGTGTTCAGGGGTGGACTGGGCCACCACCCAGATTTCACTGCACACAGTGTGGGCACAGGCAGTAGAGTTCCTGTTTCGAACACTACACAGAGCTGAGATCACATTCCCTTAACACAACCATGATCTGCACAGTGTATAGCTGGCTATTGCAGCTGGGCTGTCATTCTGACCAGGACATTTGACAGGTGAGAACTGAAAGATAGCAGCTAGCTAAACACTGGCATATGCTAACCTATGTACACTTCCCTGCTTACTCCTGTCTCCATTCCTGCTGACCCCTGTCCTCTACCCTACTGACCCTTGTACACTGCCATGCTGACCCCTGTCCTCTGCCCTGTTGACTACTGTCTTTTGCCCTGCTGACCCATGTCCACTGCCCTGCTGACCCTGTACTCTGCCCTACTGATCCCTGTCCTCTGGCCTACTGATTCCTGTACATTCCCCTGCTGACCTCCCCTCCTTTGCCCTGCTGACCCCTGTACATTGTCCTACAAACTGATAACCTCTGTACACTACCCTACACATTGCCAACCCTCTTCTCTGCCCTGCTGACACCTTGTACACTGCCATGCTGACCTTCCACCCTCTGCCACCCCCTGCCCCCCCAACCCACACACACACACACATATCAGACAGGCTAGACCTGGCTCTAATTCAACAGGATTCAAATTAACATTTGAACTTAAAAACTGTTTGGTAAATGTATTGTAAACCAACCCCAAGTACTTTTGGCGTATTCCTAGTGGCTTGTTATATCTCTAGTATGAAGTATGAACATTTTTGTACTGACAAATTGGTTCATCATAGACCAACAGAAGTATGTATGTACCATACCCCATGGAAGCTGGAAATCACTGTAATAGGCACCTCTACTACAGTGATGCTAGCTTCTGGGTGGTCTTGAGCAACTGCCCTGCTGATTGGTGAATACAAGGGCTACTTGCTCTTTACAGGCACCATTCAGAGAACACTTTGCATTTTCTCAAAGAATGCACAGAGTTCTCTGACTGGATGAGGTTGAGAGTCAGGGCAATAACATCATGTTCACCACCTTGTCCAATTATTAAAACTCTAAAATGCCAGAACAGCACAAAGACCCACAAAATACCCCAGGGTTTATTTAGTAAGAGGATGAAATTAAATTGAATGAATGAATGAATGACATTTTTCCACAAAATTGTTATTTTAATAAGATATGCACATCATGTGCATACTTTCATTTACACCCTAAAACACATTCTGCTACCCCTCCTAAGTTTGGGGTTCAACATACAGTATGTGAGACTTTTTTCCTCCCTAGCGGCATAGAGGGCACATAATCCAAGGAGCACCTTTAAGCTTTCAAGAAGCATAAATTATGCTTCTAATTTAATGACTGTCTATTACATTTTCAGAGGCCCTGAAGTTCCAGGACAGTAGGAACACATTTTGGAAAGAAGACACCCCAAAATTAAAAGGTAGACACTAACACTGGCTGCAATTAACAGCACTGGAAACACCAGCACTGGCTGTAGCCAGTAAATTGGAAATACTTCAATCATCCAATTATTTGCAAGAAAAAATGCTGTTTTCTTTGCTCCTTGAATGGATATTCATGGTGACCATGGCTTTACTTTATTTCATAGGCTTAATGAACATTCAGTTTTTAAAGTGAACATACTTTGCTATGTGAACAGTCTCTCCCACTTAGTAAATCAACCCCACTGACAACACTGCTCTATAATTGCAGGCCAAGTATCTATGGGATTAAATTACTATACTACACTTGTTCTTTGATATCAAGAATTACATTTCCTGTGAAAATAGAAATGTAAAAAAGTTTCCCTGCAAGTTTCTGAAAAAAAAAGTTATTATATTTTTTTAAATACAGTATTCCTGCAAAAATACTGTATACTGTATTGAGCTTCTTTTTGTTCATTCCTTCACATTACAATGATAATCATTAAAAATTGCAGCTTTGATCTGAAGCATAATTAAAAAGTATTGATTGCCCTATTGCTATTCAATGTTCTCATTACTCAGTGCTTAAGCAATACTGTGCAAGTTATTTGGAAGAGAAAGAACAGATATATCAATCTATAATTATTTTTTTTTATATTGATTCATTTCAGACGTTTGAAATGGAACATACTTCCAAGGTGAATAAGGAATAGAAGAATTGATCAATACCATATTGAAAATGCAAGTTTAAACAGCCCAGTAAAATCTATTTTCTATCAGTAAAAGTTATTATATTTCCATATGTACAGAAGTGCTGAGTCAGTACTCTATGTAGCTACCAAATAAATCAACTTTTACTGAATGTTTAGTTTTCTTTGTTTCAACAGAGAACATGGCTTTCGAAGTACAGAGAACAATAAAAGTCAGAGGTTGTACAGTGAAAGCATGTGGAGAGACTTACAATTAACAGTACCAAGATAACAAGAAATGAACTAGCATTCAAAAGTGCACTTAAAATTAAAAGTTTTAGAGTCTATGGATTAGAATAGAGTAGCATGAACATAGTCAAAGGTGGACTGTGTAAAACAGGTAATATGCATATCAGGCTTATAGGAATACGGAGTTAGATAAATAACAATTCTGAATAGCCAAGTCTACTGTAACAGGGGAAAGAAGAAGAGGGAGAGGAGAAAAAAAGGGGGGTCCCTGGGGGTAAATGGACATTCCAGCAGGAGAGAATTAAGGAGTACGAGTTGAGAAAGTAGAGGCAGATCTGTTAGAGGAGTAGAAGTCATCTCAAAGTGCAGGGGGGGGGGGGGTAAAATGTGGTGGACACAGGGCTACCCAAGTTTTGTATCATGGTTGATCCTATCTTTAAGGACAACATCTATTTGTGTTTGTAGCATAGCTTTAGTAATCCTATGTTTAGTTTCCACTATATTAAGGGAGTTAGTCTTCCAGGCCTTTGCTAAAGTTTGTTTAGCAGCCATTGTTACTTGAAACTGTTTAAATTTGGTCCTGGATATATCCAGGGGCTTACATTAAGCAGAGCTATAAGAGGGTCAGAGAGGATCAAAGTGGAGGACAATGTGGAGATAATTCTGAATAGTTTGTCCCAGACCTGAATAGCTATAGGGCAGGACCACCAAATATGGAGGTGTGTGCCATTTTCATCACAACCACAAAAGCATGTTGGGTGACGGTTGGGGACAAATTTAGAGATTTCAGCAGGAACTAGGTACCAGTGGGTCAAGACTTTGTAGTTAGCTTCTAAGGCACTGACATTTTACACTGAAGGTTTGGTTGTAGCCTAAACATCAGTCCAATCATTCAGTTCAGGGGAGAGTCCAAAGTCTTGCATGTGTATGTGGGGGGTTTAAAATCAGGCTTGTCTAACAGGTGGAGGTATAGGCGAGAGGTAAGACCAAGGGCATAATGGTCTCGTCTACAGGTATTTTTAAAGTAGGTCATCCAGTTTAGAGGAGAAGTTGAGGTAAGGTAGGGGGAGTAAAAATGCTTGATCTGCAAATAGCAAAACAAGGTTGGAAGATGATGTGATTCCTGGAGGGATAAAAACTACTTAAGGGCAGAAGATTGTAAGTCTAATTAAATGTGAGGCCTGCCAAGCATGGAAAGGAGTGGGAGAAACAAAGGCTGGATAAGATACCATTTTTTTGATGAAGCATGTTATGGGGTGATTGGAGAGCATAGGGGGTTTTAAGGCGGTCCCAAAGGAGGAAAGAGTGGTCAGTTTTTTATTTTTACTGAAATAATGATATTGATAAATAATGAAAAAAATCATGCTTTGCTCTACCCAGGCTGGTTAAAGAGGAAGAAGAACTAACATTGCATCTTAGTACACAGTGTTTGCAAACAAGGAGACTGGGCACGGTTGATTTTCTTTGAAGTACACCATGGTGGATGTTACTCAGCCAAATCCTTTAATACAAAAAGCATAACAGTTGTCTTTTGTCTGTCATTGCTTACTGTATATGTGAATATGAAATAGCGCAATTACAACCCTAAGTTTTTGTAAACAGTGTCTTTGGTGTTTTATTCATGTGTCTTGTGTTGCTAATAATGGACTGACATGTTGAGAGAGTAAGAAGGTATTCTGCTGAAAATTATATTTGAATTACACCAAATATAACAGCAGAACGTGGCATATACAGTTGTGACCAAAAATATTGTCACCCCGCATTTGTCAGATAATGCACCACTTTGGCCAGAAATGTTTTGAAATTACAAATGTTTATGCATTCTCTTGTTTCTTTTGTTTGTATTGGTATGACACAAAAGAGTGGAGAAACAAAAAAACAAATCTGACACATTCCACGCAAAATGCCAAAAATGGACTGGACAAATTTATTGGCACCTTCTCAAAATTGTAAGAAATAATTTCATTCCACGTTTGTGATACTTCTGTAATTTATAATAAACTCACCTGTATCAATTACCATGTGCTGACAATATATAAATCGTATCGGCAACCAATTAAAATGGTGAAATCTTTCTGTTGTGTGTCTCTGTGTGCCACACAGAGCATAGAGAAGAGAAAGAGCAGTAAATAATTGTCTGAGGATTTGAGAACAAAAATTATGGAAAAGCATGGACAATCTTAAGGTTACAAGTCCATCTTCAGAGATCTTAATGTTCCTGTGTCTGCTGTGCGCAACATTGCCAAGAAGTTTACAGCCCGTGGCACCATAGCTTATCTCCGTGGACATGGTCAAAAGAGAAAAATTTATCAAAAATTGCAAAGGATTGTTAAAATCCTTCCAGACAAATCAAATCAACTTCCAGACAAACTCAAGCTGACCTTCAGGGGTAGGGTACAACTGTGTCAGATCGCTATCTGAATGAAAAGGGATGCTATAACAGGAGACACAGAAGGACCACATAGATTACATAAAAGACATAAAAAAGCCAGATTGAAACTTGCCAAAACCTACCTGAGGTAGTCAAAATCCTTTTGGGAGCATGTGCTGTGGACAGACAAAATAAAATTACAGCTCTTTGGTAAAACCCATCATTATACTGTTTTCAGAAAATAAATGAGGAATTTCAATAAAAGAATACAGTCCCTATAGTCAAACATGGTAAAGGTTCACTGATGTTTTGGGGTTTCCTTGCTGCTTCAGGCACTGGATGCCTTAACTGTGTGCACAGCATTATGAAATCTGAAGACTAACAAAGAATTCTGGGGTGCACTGGAGGGCCCAGTGTGAGAAAGTTGGGTCCCCGTAAGAGGTCATGGGTCTTACAGCAGGACAATAACCCAAAGCACACATCAAAAAAGCACCCAGAAATGGTTTAAGACAAAGCGCTGGAGAGTATTGAAATGGCCAGCAATGAGTCCAGATCTAAATCCCAAAGAGCACCTGTGGAGAGATCTCAAACAGCAGTTGGGTAAAGGAACCCTTACAATCTGAGAGACCTGAAGCAGTTGGTGAAAGAAGAGTGGTCCAAAATTCCAGTAGAGTGGTATAAGAAACTCATTGATGGTTAAAGAAATCAATTCATTTCAGTTATTTTTTTCCAAGGGGTGTGCTACCAAATATTAAATTAAGGATGCCAATAACTTTGTCCAGTCCATTTTTGGAGTTTTACATGGAATGTGTCAGATTTGACTTTTTGTTTCTCCACCTTTTTGTGCCATATCAATATAAACAAAATAAATAAACATGAGAATGCCTAAACATTTGTAATTGCAACAATTTTCAGGGCAAAGTGGTGCATTATCTAAAAGAAATGCAGGGGTGCCAATATTTTTGGTCAGAACTGTATGGGAAAGTTCTCTGCCTTTGTCCATATTGTATAATACCTGTACTCACTGTCTCTGATTTATCAAGCCACATTTGCATTTAAGGCATGCTAAAATTATATATAATACGATTGCCTAAAAGGAACACTCTAACATGCTTAATGTGCTTTTAAGGTGAATGTCTTTACTTTACATTGTATGCCGCCTCTCCTTTTTTGTGTGTAAGTGTAGCACTTACCCCCGGAGGAGCTGCTGGTTTGATTTGGGCTTACCGTTACCTCACCTGCTTGCATCTCCGTCTTAGGGGTCCCGTTGGAAAGTGGCCCAAAGAATGTTAAATCTGACACTTATGTTGAAGTATGTTGAAGAAGTATGTTGTTGTAGCTGATTCCCCCCCCCCCCACTAGGGAGGGACTTTCAGCTTGGGATGATAGTGTCCAGATACAGATTGAAGTGAGTTGGGAGGGGGGAGGGGGGGATGGAAGTAGTAGGATTTTATGGAGTGAAACAGGGTTGGGGAGGGGGGTGGTTATAAGGGTGGGTGGTGTGTGTGGGTGGGCTCCCCCATTTTTTTTTTTTTTTTCTTTTTCTCTTCTTTTTCTTTTTGCTGCTCCTCCTCCTCCTCCTCCTCCTCCTCCTCCTCCTCCTCCTCCTCCTCCTGGCCTTCTCTCTCCCCCCATCTTCTATCCTTCAGGGATTACGGTTATACCCCAAAAAACTCTTACTCTTTATTCTTTATTCTTGTCTTTACTTTTTATTTTAACGCAAAATGACAAGTAAAATTAAAGTGATGTCTTGGAATGTCAGAGGATTGGGGGATAACAGAAAGAGAAGTGCGGTAAAAGAACTAATTGAATTCTATGATCCCGCAATAATCTGCCTGCAGGAGACACATAAGGGGAAGGAGGATGACAAAATGTTTGATAAATTTAAATATAAACATGGATTTCATGCTATATACTCAACATACTCCCGTGGAGTTAGTATTTTGATCTCAAACTCTATTAGGTTTACCTGTAGGCAGTGTATTAAAGACCCGATTGGCCGATATTTAATGTTGTTATGCTCCATAAATGATAGACTAATCCTCTTGGTAAATGTGTATATTCCCCCACCATATAAGGACGATGTGTTAAAAAAGGTTTTTGAAAAGATGGCGCAATGGCCTGATGTTCCTACAGTGATAATTGGGGACTTCAATAATGTATTAAATGAAGAGCTGGACAGACATAGCAACAAAAAGAGTAATGGAGGGGGAAAGACCACAAGATGGGCCAACCAGATACAAGAGATGGGTCTATCAGATGTATGGAGAGTAAGATACCCGGATAGTAAAGAATACTCATGCTACTCAAGTACATATAGATCATTATCCAGAATCGACATGGCTTTGGGAAATGGTCATTTTCTCCAATTAGTCAAAACAATTCAGTACGAATCAAGGGGAATCTCGGACCACTCCCCATTAACTTTGACTTTAGAGTGGATGGAACAGTTGATCCGGCCAATGTGGAAAGTTAATCCACAGTGGCTGTCCCTGATTCCAGAGAGTAGTAAAATAAAACATCTGCTAATGGGCTTTTTTGGAGATAATAAGGGCTCAGCTTCAGCGTTAATGGTGTGGGATACAATGAAAGCATACCTCAGAGGCTTAATAATTAAAGAAATATCTAAAATTAAACTAGCCACAAGACAGCGGGAGGAAGAGATAACCCAAAGAGTTAAGCAGACCGAACAAGATTACATATTAGATTCTAATGAGGAGAAATTTAGAGCATGGCAGGACGTACAGATGCTATATAAAAATTTGATTATAACTAAGGCCGAAAATACTAGATTCATGCAGAACCAAAAGCACTACGAAATGGGGGAACAGGTGGGTCATATGTTAGCAATGATAGCACGGAACCAGGAAGGCCCATCCAGTATAGTTGCCATTGAAGACGAAAAGGGGATAGTAAAGTATGATACAGAGGGTATCCAAAAGATATTTGTAGATTTCTATTCACGGTTGTATGAATCTGAAATCCTAAATTTTTTTTAATTATAATTTAAATTGTATTTTTATTTAGAATAAAGATCAAAAATACATGTACAACAGTGAGAACAGAGGGGTAATAACAACATGGATGAGAGTAGAGGTGATTGTAAAATAACGTACATTACAATAAATCTTGCATGTTTCATGTTACAAACTTCAAAGCAATCTAGGTATGCTTGCAGTGTTACCAGCAGACATCTTCAAATTTTAAAGTGCAAAAGAGTTGGGTTGAATAATAAGAAGGGGGTTAGGAAGGAGGAAGGGAAAGTAAGGGAAAAAAAGAAAGAGAATGGGGAGGATGGATCCAGTGAGAGTGCTGTACAATCAATAGACATAGGGCATATGCAAAGAAAAAAAAAAAGTAATTCACTGGGTGTAGTAAAGGCAAATTTTCCAGGGTGCCCATAACTGAGGGAGGGGCACTCTGTCGAATTTTCATTAAAGTGCATGGACAGGGGGAGAGGGGTTTTTGGGGGGTACCATGGAGACCTTGGGTAGGCTAGCCAGCGTTTCTAAGCTAACAGCTTAAAAGGCGTATATAAGGTAGGGGAAAATTGTATGTTTAGGGGATCAAGGGGATGGCATTTGGATTGCAGTCTGAGTGGTCCCATAAGTCCCAGATTTTTGAGAATTGCGGGAGCATGTCATTAACTACTGCGGTGAGGCGTTCCATTCTATGGATTTGATCCAATATTTGCAGTGTCTGCGGGAGATCTGGTGGTGTGGTGGATAACCATTTGGAGGGTATAGCCCTTTTTGCTGCAAGGAGTATAAAGGAGGCTAATTTCTGGGAATGTTTGGAGAGGCCGGGAAATGGCAGGCCTAGAAGAAAATGTACCGGGTCTAGGGGAAGGGCCACTCCGAACAAGTCTTGCAAAAGAGTCTGGATAGAAAACCAATATGGTTGAATCAGGGAGCAGTCCCAGAAGATGTGGTATTGGGAACCAGTGTCTCCCCGACACCTCCAGCATGTCCGAGGGAACTTAGGGTCATATCTGTGGATGAGTTCCGGGGTTCTGTACCAAAAGAGCATTATTTTATAGGCTGTTTCTCTGTGTTCCACACATCTGGATGATTTGGAGACAGCTTTCCAGATCCCCTGCCACTGATGTGTAGAGATGGGTCGATCACAGATCTGAGACCATTTCAGCATGTAGGAGTGGGATGTGTCTGTGAGAGGGATGGCACTGTGTAGTAATTTATAAATATCTGAAATTAAGTGAGTCTGATATGGACCCTGTGCACAAAGAAGTTCAAATGGATTAGGCTTATCTAGAGTCAGGATCGGAGATTTAGAAGCAAAATAATGTTGAAATTGAAGATAAGAGTAGTATGATTGATTTGGGATCTGGTGTTTCTCTTGAAGTTTGACAAAGGGCATAAGAGTATGAGTGCGTGGGTGAACCAAGTTTCGGAGTTGAAAAATTCCGGCTTGGGACCAAGGAAGCATTCGAACCCGGGATAGACTGTCTGGGATGTCTGGGTTGAACAGCACATTTAATAAAGGTGGGCAAGGGGAAATTAATGAGTATCGGCTGGAGCACTGCCTCCAGATTGAAAGGGTGAAAAGCATCGGGTGTAAGCATAGACTCCTTAGTTGGCTTAAAGAGGATTGTAGTTTTGCCCAGATCATGGAGCTGGGATATACCGGACTAGTGATGTTCATCTCAATTTCAGACCAGATACTAGAGGATTGTTTAGAGGACCAAGCAATGACCGGTTTGAGATGGGTGGCAAGATAATACTTGGTGAGGTCAGGTGCTCCCAAACCTCCCCTATCTCTAGGGGATAACATTACTGTGTTAGCTATCCGATGTGCTTTGTTATGCCAGATAAAATTAAGGAATGCTCTTTGGGTGGCTTTAAGTTGAGACATAGGGATGGAAATCGATAGGGTTTCAAATAAGTACAAGAGTCTTGGGAGGATGGACATCTTCAGGACATTGATACGACCCAGGAGAGAGATGGGATAGGCGTCCCATTGTCTCAAGAGTCGGTCAATGTCACGGAAGAGTGGGGGGTAGTTAGCTTTATAGAGTGTAGAGTAAGTGGAGGTTAGGTTGATCCCTAAGTATTTGAGAGCGTCTGAACACCAATGATAAGGATAATTTTGTTTAAGGACGGCGAGTTCTGATGGTGGGATTAATATTGGGAGGGCTTCTGTCTTACTAGTATTAATTTTATAACCTGAGATAAAACTAAATTCTTTCAGTAATACTATAAGGTTCGGGAGAGATATGTGGGGTCTAGTTAGAGTTAACAAAACATCATCTGCGAACAGAGATAGTTTGTATTCTCTCTGGCGTAGGGAAACCCCACGTATGTCAGGGTGGTTACGTATGGCTGTGGCTAGAGGTTCTAAGCAAAGGATGAATAAGAGGGGGGATAACGGACATCCCTGTCTAGTGCCGTTACTTAAAGAGAATGAGGGAGATAAATAAGAGGACAATTGAACTTGAGAGGATGGGCGGGAGTACAAGGCCTGTAATGCTGATATGAAGGGGCCTTTAAATCCGAATTTGGAGAGCGTGGCAAACATAAAGGGCCAGCTGAGCCGGTCGAAGGCCTTCTGTGCATCGAGACTCAATAGGAGGGCTGGACGAGAAGTTCTGTTTAGTAAGTCTATGAGGTCAATGGTACGCCTCGTGTTATCGCCGGCGTGTCTAGCGGTCACAAATCCAACTTGGTCCTTGTGTATGAGTTTGGGGATTAAGAGGGATAGTCGGTTAGCTAAAATTTTGGTGAATATTTTATAGTCCGAATTAAGCAAGGCTATTGGTCTGTAATTGTCGGGGATGGAGGGATCTTTGCCAGGTTTGGGAATGACAGAAATGTGTGCGTGGAGGAATTGGGGATGTGGAATGGTCCCTTTAAATAAAGAGGCATATAGTGATATTAAGTGTGGGCTTAAAATTGGTAAAAAGGCTTTGTAGTAGGAGTATGGCAGGCCATCAGGACCAGGAGATTTTTGGGTGGGAAGGTGTTTCACTACGTCAGCTAGTTCTTCAGGGGTGACAGCTGAATTAAGGGATATAAGGTGTTCGGGGGAGAGTTTGGGTATATGTAGAGATTCGAAAAAGGAATTTAATCTCTCTTGTGTAAAGTTGTAATTTGGGTCAGTTTGCAGACAGTTGTACAGTTGGTGGTAGAAATCTCCAAAGACTTTGGACATGGTGAGGGGGCAGTAAGTGGGGGACCCATCTGGTTGTCTAAGGAAGTCTGGGGCAGAGTGGAAGGGACGGGGTTTTAACCTGTTCACTAGTAGTCTGTGGGGTTTGTTTGAGTATTCGTAGAATTTTTGTTTGGACCATAGAAGAGCTTTATCAATCTTGTTTATTTTTAGTGATTTAAGTTGGCTGTGTAGCAAGACTACCTCTCGGAGCCTGGCCACCGTGGGGGAGGACAACAAGGTTTCCTCTGCCCTGCGGAGTTTGGATAACGTAGAAGTCTGCTGATGTGCTGCGTCTTTTTTTAGGCGTGAGCTTATAGAGATGCATTGTCCCCGCAGAACTGCCTTGTGTGCCTCCCACAGGGTGGAGGGCCCCGATACCGTTCCTACATTGAGTTGGAAATATTCTGTTAAAGTGTTAGAGAGATGGGTGTTTGTTTCTGGATTACGAAGTAAAGTCTCATTGAGTCGCCAGTGACAGGTTTTAGGGGATGTTGAGGCAAGAGCGATGTCAAGGGAGACGAAGGAGTGGTCTGACCAGGTTATGGGGCTAATTTCAGAGGCGACCGTAGAGGTCAGAAGGGGTAAAGAGACAAAGAAGTGGTCTAATCTAGAGTATAGCTTATGAGGATGTGAGTAAAATGTGTACTGCTTGTCTGTGGGGTGTTTAATCCTCCAAACATCTAACAGATTTCTAGCTCTGATTAGCTTTCGAAAGGCTTTGGAGAGATTATCAGGTTTCGTTGTGGTCGCGGAAGGGAATAGCACATGTCGATCTTTACCGGGAGACATGGTCATATTGAAATCTCCCCCAATGACCATGAAGGGTTGAGCAAATTTATCTAATGAGTCAAACATGGTAGAGAGAAACCGGATCTGGCCGGAATTTGGGGCATACACATTTACGATAGTAAGGGATTGTGTAAGGAATGAGCAGTCCAAGACAACAAATCTGCCCTGGGGGTCCAGGTGTGAAGCTTTAACACGTAAAGGGCAGGATCGATTAATTAGGATGGCCACTCCAGCCTTCCCAGAAGGATCTGAAGCCAAGTAGGATGTTGGGAAAATTTTACTGGCAAATTTAAAGGAACCCCCAGAACGGAAATGAGTCTCCTGAACCAGAATCACGTCTGCTCCAGAGGCTTTGAACTCCTTCAAAGCCAACCATCTTTTCTGAATAGAGTTTAAACCCTTGACGTTACATGTGTAAAATTTTAGTGCCATGACATGTTAATACATTGAAAAAGCATTTTATACAGTGCATTGAATGCATTTGGTGGGAGGTTCCATGGTACCTGAGGAAAATATTGGTTATAAGGTAACATTGCAATATGTGAAGTTAGTACAGCTTTAAAGTACAGACATTTTAAGTCTGTAGGAAGTCTTAACTGCAGGTCAAGAAAAAAGACCTGATAATAACAAAAAAATAAAAAAAACAGCATCAGGAGGGAGTTATAGGAAAGGGAACGGGGGAAGTAATAGAAAAAACTGGACCTCGTCCAGAACAAACCTGAGGGCACAACGGCCCCCAGGAAACCTAGGTCAAAGCCTAGGACTGAGAAGGGGAGCATGGAGATCTCCAAAAGATGGGGACGGGCTGTCCCCCACCGCTCTCCGATGGATGAGAGCTTCCGGTTTCATCACGTTAAAAAGTTAGGTCTCAAACTGCATAACAGTAAAAAAAAAAAAAAAAAAAGGGAAACCAGGAAACGAAACAAAAGAAAACCTTGTGTAGATCTTCCGGCGGCGCACCCCATGGGCATCCCGGGGTGTGTGTTTTTCCACTAAAGAAGATGAGTAGACGTAAAACTTTGATCAGAAAAAGCCCATTCAAGATAATACTCAGGGTTGTGGTGGGTTGAACGATGATCAGGTCGGGAATTTGGAAGGATGTCGTCTCTGGGGTGTAGAATTGAACTTGGACGGCTTGTGTCTTGCTGGGGTCCAGATACGACTCGGTATATTAGATGGTTTTGGAGTAGCCGGGAGTGGAACAGGATCCTCATCTGGCAGAGGTGGTAGGTCTAAGTTTCGAAGGAAGGCGTCACTTTCCTGTAGATCTCTGAGGGAGTATTGTGTACCCTCTCGGGACACCGAGAGACGGAAGGGGAATCCCCATCGATATAGAATTTTGTGAGCTTGAAGGTGAAGCGTTAGTGGTCGTAGGTTCCTCCTCCTTGCCAGGGTAATTGGTGAAAGGTCGCTAAAAATCTGGATTTTGGACCCTTTAAAGTCTACCCTGGTTTGGTTGCGGGTTGCAATGGTAAGTGCCTCCTTGCTGTCATAGTAATGAAATCTTACGATCACGTCCCTGGGGTTGGCCCCTCCTGGTGGTTTGGGAGCGAGCGATCTGTGGGCTCTGTCTAATCGCCAATCTATGTCCGGGATATTAGGGGCTAGAGCATTAAACAGGCTTAAAAGGTAAGGTCTGAGGCTTTTGTCGTCGACTGTTTCAGGGATACCTCTGAATCTTAGGTTCTGCCTGCGTTCCCTGTTCTCCAGATCCTCCTGTTGGTTTTGGAGTTGGGAGACTGTTTGTTTCATAGTGGCGTTATCCTCCTCAAGTACTTGAACATATTGCACTAGTTCATCAAATTTAGACTCTAGCGTGTCTGTGCGTTCTCCCAGCTGGCCTATTTCCCCCCTCAGCTCTTTTGCAAGCTTTCCAACTTCTTGGGAGATATTGTGAGTGAGGGCTTGAAGTAGGGATTGTAGTTTAATGTCCAGAACCCCTTCTGTCAGGGGGGGTGATGATGCTCTCTGTGTAAGTGTGGGGGGTATATCAAAGAGGGAACCTGAGTCGGTTACATATTGCTCCGTTGTGTTCTGAGCAGGGTCTTGGCTATTTGAGGCTACGGGTGTGGGTCTATTCACAAAGCGGTCCATCGTGGTATGGGCCTTGGGTTTCAGAACTGCGGCGTACGTATGTCTCTGATCCCCAATTTTGCCCATGGGGTGCACAGCTGATCCGGGCGTCAAGTAGGGTATCTCCCGTGGAGAGTGAGGCTGTATAAGTGGTGACGGGAGATTCGGAGATGCGGTGCGGGACGGAGCTCACATGCCTACCATCCCCAGAGGCCACGCATGCGCCCCATGAATGTGTCTATGATCTCCAATTTAGCCCATGGGGAGGGCGACCCTTGTGGGAGGCTGAGGAGGAGGTTCCCGTGTACAGTGAGGCTATAGGTCAGTCAGCGGGGGACTTAGAGATAGCGAGACTCGCAGTGTTTTGCTCTTTGAGACCATGAGCATAGAATACAAAGGGTATGTTGCCGAGTCCCACTACCTTGTGTGATAGCTTTGAGGGATGTGTGGTTGATCAGGTAGTATACGAGCTTCGTGAGGATAGGATTAGCTTTGTGTCCCGGGAAGAGGCAGGGAGTGAGGCAGGGTGTCCCTGGAGTAGCAAGGTGGCCGCCTTCTTCCACATGTAGGCCGCAGCCGCGGGCTTTCCTAAGGGATGTCTGCTGGGTGGATGGGTTCTGTTAGAGTGGATTAGGGCAGAAACAGGATCTTGGGGGGACCCCTACCTCTGGGGAACTTGACTGTGGGGTATATACTATTAGGTACTCACTGTGCCCTGGAGAGATGGTTGTAGCCAAGCAACAGGCCTCCGGGTGTAGCAAGATGGCTGCTGTTCGTGGGTGTGAGGACAGGGCCTCGGCTGTCACCAGGGCTGTAACGTGCAGGAGAGTGTCTCCAATCTGTGATCCGAGGCTACTGATGGTGGGGGAGGACGGATGGAGTCCTTTTAGAAGATCCGCGGTCCCGTTGGGTGACCGGAACGGCCGTGGAGCTCTCCCGCGGGCACGGAGTCTTAGAAAAGACCGGGGATCCTCTGGTCTCGCTAGGCCGCACAGGGCCGGGCCCGGCCGTGGCGTCCACGGGCGTCTCGGAGACTCGGTACTACCCCCGGAATGCCCCAGACAGGTGGGTGAGTGGCGGGAGGGGTCGGATGGAGGTCTCTTACCTCCTAAAACAGTCTTTTTAAAGGATTGCCTGGGTGGCCTGTAGGCCGCAAGATGGCGCCGGACGCCTTGTGTGTAGAGCCCGCTGTATGGCAGAGTGCGGTCTCGGGCTGTTGTAAACTCCCAAATAGCGTGCCCTCAGGGTAGGGTAAGATGTCCTGTAGGTTCCCCGGGGTGTATGTAGCTTGTTTGGGGTATATTAAGCCGTTGATGGCGTTGGATGGCAATTATTTGTGCGGAGCACAGCTTCCACACTTCTTCCTCTCAATAATTATAATTTTAAAACCGGATAAAGACCCACTAAAGCCTGGCTCTTATCGGCCAATATCTCTCCTTACATCTGATGTTAAAATACTAGCCAAGGTCCTGGCAAATAGATTGTCTAGATACATTGATACTCTGATCCATAGGGATCAAACAGGCTTCATCCCCTCCAGATCAGCAGCCACAAACATTCGTAGGCTCTTTCTGAATCTACAATTACCAATGGATAACGGGGAGCTGGTGCCATCCTGTCATTGGATGCTCAGAAGGCTTTTGACATGGTAGAATGGGAATATCTATGGATGGTACTGATTGCCTTTGGCATAGGCCCAGGCTTTATAACCTGGCTAAAAATACTATATAAAGACCCCAGGGCAAAGTTGAGGATCAATGACACTATGTCACCAGCTTTCCCGTTGTCCCGGGGGACTAGACAGGGTTGCCCTCTGTCCCCCTTGCTGTTTGCATTGGCAGTGGAACCACTGGCCGCTGCAGTCAGACAGTCTGCGGGGATAGAGGGATTCCAACGTGCAGGAAGAGAGGATAAAATAGCCTTGTATGCAGATGATGCCTTAATTTTCCTTAGTGACCCCACAAAATCCTTAGAGGAACTCATGAATCTTGTATCTGCATTTGGACAGCTCTCTGGGTTTCGCATCAACTGGGAGAAATCGGTGTTAATGCCGCTACATAATGCAAACACTTCTTTACCAGACTGTGCTAAACAAATTCAAATAAAACACAGAATTAGGTACTTAGGGATTGAGGTAACACGGAAAGTGGGGGATTATATTGACCTTAACCTTAGACCATTATTGACTAGGCTCAAAGATAAATGTCAGACCTGGTGCAAACTTCCATTAACCGTGATTGGAAGGGCAAATCTTATAAAGATGATCTGGGCCCCACAATTATTATATATTTTTCACAACTGCCCGATGTGGATAGCTGCATTTTGGTTTAAAAGGATAGAATCGCTTTTTCGCGAACTTATCTGGAAGAAAAAATATGCACGTATTAAACTAACAACTTTAATGCTGGCCAAAGATGAGGGGGGACTCGCTATTCCACATCCAAAAAATTATTTTTTGGCCTCACAAACCCAGCATTTCTATGGCTGGACAGAAGTAGATGAGAATGATCCGATACAAGCATTATTACTCCCACTGGGTAAAGGATACTCATTGATGTCCCTACTAGAGACAAAAACTTTTCAAAAAGATAAGAAATTCATAACAGGCGGACTATTTAATAAGGTATGGCTAGCAATAAAAAAGATTACTAGTATTGCTGGCTATACCTCCTATACACCAATATGGAATAACGCAAATTATGAGGAAGTACAGAGATTGGAGGGATTTGGGTTTTGGCAAACTCAGGGGCTGAGATTTGTGGAACAACTGTTTTGGAATGATAATATAAAATCATTTGCGCAAATATCTGAGGAATTTAGGATTCCAAGACAGAGGTTCTTTCAATATCTCCAGCTTAGACATGCCTTTCATGTCCAGGCCCGTACATCTGTATTTATGCTTAACGAATCCAAAATAACAACACTGTTGAAGAAAAGGGACCAAAAGAAGGGACTTATATCTAAAATTTATGAGATAATGCAGAAAAAATTTGAGGAAGAGGTAGAGGTGCCGGCTAGGAAGCAATGGGAGCGAGACCTGGGAGCACTGACTGATGCTCAGTGGTCGGAGGTCTTGTCTGCGATCCCAAAGGTATCACTGTCGGATACTCAAAAACTAACACAAATCTTTATTACGCATAGATCATACTATACACCTGAGAAATTATTTAAGTGGAAACGCAGAGAGTCCCCTTTATGCCCTCGATGTAGTGGCGCACTGGCTAATTTAATACACATGTTGTGGAGATGTCCCAAACTCCATCGATATTGGCAGGATATAATCCAAAATATAAATAGTGTACTAGGAATAGAAATGTTATTAGATCCAAATCTATGCTTATTAAATATAGTGGCGGAACCAAATATCTCAAAAAATATCCATACCGCACTGACGAGAGGCCTATTTCAGGCACGAAAACTAATAGCCCAGAAATGGATATCTATATATCCTCCGACGGTTGAAGAATGGAGAACACAAATAAAAGAAACTATATTAAAGGAGGAATTTATTTATACACATAGAGGGAGTCGAGTCGAGACAAATTTGATGCTATTTGGAAAAGATGGGTAGAGACCTGGGATAATGAAAATAAAAGATGAACCAACATGGGTAGAGGTTGATATTTGGAGGGGATGGGAGGATGGGTGGAGGGCTGAGGGGGCTGGAGGAGGTGAATACAGGCGGAGGCGGCAGAGGAAAAAATTCTCCCTTTTTTTTTCTTTTTTTTTTTTCTTATTATTATTATTATTAGTATTATTATTGTTTTTTTTTTTTTTTTTCTTATTATTATTTTATTTTAGTATTATTATTATTATTATTATTATTATTATTTTTTTTTGTCTTTTTGGGGGGGGGGGGGGTGAGTGGGGGGCTGGTGTGGCAGATGAATGCTAGAAGTTTATGTATCTGGGATGAAATGTATGCTTAAATGTATAACTTGTATTGTTATGAAAAGAATTAAAATAAAAAAAGTACTGAATTAAAAAAAATCTGACACTTAGTCCTTTTTTGCTTATTTATTTGAAATAAAGACAAAGTCCTTCAATAAAGGGTCAGAGGGTTAAGGGTGAGTTCAGGCACTCGGTAATTGCGGGGTAGAGGTATCAGAAGAATCCAGAGGACAAACAGCTCCGCAGACTGGATCCAGCAACCCCCGGATAGGCTCTTCTCACTTGGCCTATCAGGCGGTCAGGTGCTCGACCAAAGTCTCTGCCACAGACTTGTTGATTAAATTTAAGCATTACTGAGAGATCTTGAGAAATTCAGAGAACTGTCATACAGTAACAGTTTATTGCAGCCGATCCGGCAATACTGTATGAGTGTCAACTGAGTTTCCAGGACTCTCCAGAGATACCAGCCTTGCGCTTGGTCCTCTCCTGGATAAGTCCTCCTCTGGTTCCTCCAGTTTCTGGGCCTCTCTCCGCAGGTGGGACAGCACCGGACCATCCATGGATCAGTACTCCCCGAGACTTTTTGGGCCTACCCTTTCAGTTGCCTCGGGCCAGCTGGCCCCCGAGACACAGGATACATAGGCTGTGCACCTCAGGCCAGGAGGGTCATGAGGTCGGGGTCAAGGAGAACCCCAGAGTAAAGGCAAAAACACACCACCCTCAGAATATGGCGTCAGTACCTTAAATACCATCTCCCAGAATTCACAGCAGCAAGAACACTCCCACTGAGCTATTTCTGAGCAGTAGGTGGGATTCAATACATCCAGCTGAACTGCGTTTCTATACTTACCGGCGGTGACAGCGTCACCTACGGTCAAGGAGAAAACAGTGCAACCCAGCTGAACTGGTACAGAAACCAGAACTTTTGGAATAATTAGTCTAAAGCCCAACTGTGGCTTCAAACAACTTAAATTTTAAGAACAATAGTGTCTGCTCATAAGGAGCCGGCGCTACACAAGCTTTCCTTTTTTTCTGATTCTGCCAGTCCCATGATCCCTGCCCCCACTTTTCTTTTCTCGGGAGTCTTCTTTGCCTTGACAACATTCACAGGCAGCCTGAGAGGAAGGCATACAGAAGATTCACCTCACAGTGACTCCTGTGGTACAGGCAATGTCTTTACATTTTCTCAATGATGGGGCACACTATTGAGTTGTATGGGGTGCAGCTCTTAATAAATGTGATCTAGGGACTAGTAATAAATTAATAAGTGCTCCAATGAGCAGTTCAGGGATGTGGCACACAGGAAGCTAAGGAATGCAGGAGCAAGAAGAGAATATTGTAAGTGTTTGGAAACTTGCTGAATGGAAGGTCTTTCTGTGCTACATGAATGGATCATGTGATTTGTTGCTAATAAAAAAAGAGGCATGTTTAGTATTAATTAGACCTGTACAAAATCATAAATGTTTAATATGTTGATGTCATTTCAAAAGTTGTTTTCAATCCTTTTAAATATGCAGATTTTTTTTATAACACAAATCTGGCAATCCAGCCATGAAGATCCTTGTTCCAGCAGTTTCTGTTATGGGGAAACAACTTTCTTCAAATTGTGATCCTACTGTCTTCTTGCCGCATACTTTGGAGGAAACTTTGAGTGACTTTGTTAACATACTTTGCACAGGTATGGTCCACCTTTGTCACAGTCAGGAAGCAGATTCATCCCAATAATGCCCAGCCCTTGCTGGAGTGAATGCGTGTAGGCAGAAAGTGGCTGAATAAGACTGGAAGATATTAGTAGCACTAAGAAGCAGGAAAAAGAGTGGAAACTGTATTTAATGGGAAAAAAATGCCACCTGCATTTGATACACAGTGCTTACGCAAACTAAATGTCATCACTACCTTCAAGTAATTCTGGAGCTTGATGAGTCATTGTTATTGCCATATAAGATCAAGGATAAAAAAAATGGTTTTACATTACGTTTAGATTAACAGCATATACAGTGCTGGGAAAAAGTATTTGCCCCCTTCCTGATTTTTTTTTTTTTTTGCATATTTCTCACACTTAAATGATTCAGATCATCAAACAAATTGTAGTATTACACAAAGATAACCTGAGTAAATCCAAGATGCAGTTTTAAATTATTATTTCACTTATTAAGAGAAAAAACTGTTCAAACCTGCCTGGCCCTATGTGAAAAAGTAATTGCCCCCTCCCATGCTGAATCATGAATGAACTGTGATTAATCACAATTGTTTGGAAAGCTGAGTTAAATTTCACTTGCCACACCCAGGCCACATTTACTGCCAGACCTGTTGAATCAAGAAATCACATAAATAGAAGCTGTCTGACAAAGTGAAGCATGCTAACAGATCACAAAAAGCCACAAATCATGCCACAATCTAAAAAAACTAAAACAAGAACACATTAGAAACAAACATGTATTGGTCTAGGAAGGGTTTCAAAGCCACTTCTAAGGCTTTGGAACTCCAGTGAACCATGGGGAGAGACATTATCCACAAATGGAGATAACTTGGAACAGTGGTGAACCTTCCATGGAGTGGTTGACCTACAAAAATTACTCCAAGAGCATGACGACGACTCATCCAGGAGGTCATAAAATAACCCAGAACAACATCTAAAGAAATTTGAGATCCTGCTCTCAAATTTTCCGACAACAAAGACTTTTTCCGATTGTGTGTAGCGAATTCCAACGGACAAAGTGCCACGCATGCTCAGATCACATTACAAGACCAAAGCTATTGGCTACTAGCCTCTACATAGTTCCGTCGTACGCAACAAACGTCACCGCGTTCAGAATGATCAGAAAAAAAACGACGGATTTTGTGGTCGGAATTTCCGACCGTGTGTACGGGGCAAAAGACTCATTGCCAGTTATCGCAAATGCTTGATTGCAGTTGTGGCTGCCAAGGAAGGCACAACCAGTTATTAGGTTTAGGGGGCAATTACGTTTTCACATAAAGCCAGGCAGATTTGGACAGCTTTTTTGCCTTAATAAATGAAATCATCATTTAAAAACTGCATTTTGTATTTACTCGGGTTATCTTTGTGTAATAATAAAAATCTTTGATGATCTGAGTCATTTAATTGTGACAAATATGCAAAAAAAAAATCAGGAAGGGGGCAAATACTTTTTCGAAGCATTGATATTATACATTCAAATGATTTCACACTAAAAATCATTGTTTTAACTTTTTTATGGATTCTTTTATCTCTGCACAACTTTGATTTTGAAATGTCACTGCCTTGGCAACTGGTAGTTGTTGCCTTCGGTTTATGAGATTTGCTTCACCACTTGCAACAGGGGATTCACAATTTTTTCTATGCATCTCATTATTATAAAGTAAAAAACAAGTAACCTAGGGAGTGTAAGATCCCCTTATTATGGCTTTGAGGGACCAGGGCAATGATCTCAGGTACAACGACCTCCCAAAGAATGGAAGAAGCCTGTGAAAGATTCAATATTAGACGTATCTACTAAATCCCCGATGCACAAACTGGAGCCTGGGACAGTAGTGTGTGTCTTGGTGCTTTCTTAAGCCAGCCATAGTCAGATCGAAATTCATCAGGTTCAGCAGCAAATGACCAAATTTAGATCCATGAATAGGCAGGCTGGTTGTACTTAAGATGATCTATCGATTGACTTCAGTACAACCAGCCTGTCAGGGGTTTTTTTTTTGTTCAATCACTGACAATGGCTATAGCAGTAATCATAGTATTTTGATGGCTAGGAAATGTCCTGCTCTGCGAGAGGGATTCCCCCATCAACACTGCCTGTGATGATTGGGAAATCAAGCAATTTTCTCACTTTCAACATAACAGCATAATGTATGGCCTGCCTTAAGCCAGTGAAAGGAAAATATTCTTTAGACTTGCTTCTTTTTACTTTTCTGTGCTTTTCATTCCTTTTCTCTTTTTATATTTCTCCCCTCTCTGATCTTTTATAATGAATCTTGATGTGAGAAATATCAAACCTGACACAATTTTTAGGGCTTTAGAGAGTACATACATGGAAGCATTGATTTGTAAAAGGGCTGTAATTACAGTGATTTCTAGCAGTCTCATCCAATGTCTCCATTCTATGACTCCTGAATGATATATTCAGTAGACATGTGCGCCGTCAAAAAATGTGTTTTGTTTCGTTCCGTATTAAAAAAAAAAATCGTAATTCGTGTCCAAAATTCAATTCGGATTCGTACAAAATACTAATTTTCATTAGATTCGCAAACTTTCATTAAAATAACAAAAGTTTTTTATGATGAATTTATTATTATGAGGGGTTCCCACCATCCCTGCGCTGTGCTGACTTCCTGGGTTTTTAACTTTTAGGTTTGTTAACTTTTTGTAACAATTACGGATGTTTGTTATGATGAATTTATCATTATGAGGGGTTCCCACAATTCCTGTGCTGAGTTCCCAGGTCTGAGTGTACACCCGCTGTGCCCATTATGAGGGGTTCCCACCATCCCTGTACTGAGTTCCCGGGTCTGAGTGTACACCCGCTGTGCCCATTATGAGGGGTTCCCACCATCCCTGTGCTGTGCTGACTGCTGACTTCCTCTGATTGGTGAACAAAACACCAGTCACGTTTCCATTGTAACGGAATTTGGATCCGAAATTCGTTAACGAAAATTTCATATTTCGTATAATATATTTTGGCTGTGCCAGGGGGTGTCACTGGAGGACAGCCAGAAAACTGACCACTCGGAGATGGATAGGTTTCTATGCCTAACATGGTCAGTTTAAAATAGGAAAGCAGTGGTGTCCGGGCCGGTCATGCCTGGCTAAAGCTCCGCTCCACGGAGGTTTACACAGTCACCTACAGCACCCGCCAAGCTGCCCTGTCAGCTCCCGCCACCCGGTAAGGACCCGCGGCACCACATCCAGGCACAAGCAGGATGGTAACTAAAGACTCCAAACACAAGATTTAGAGCAAATCAATCCAGGAGGTCCTGGCGCGGGTCACCAACAAAATGGTGCCGCCTCTTCCCTCACATGCTGTCTCTCCCCGCTCTCATAAGCAGAAGCAGCCGGAGATGGGAGATAACAGTGAGTGAGACTCAGACCTGCTACCCCACTGCCTTTCCAGTTTTCCTCCTCATGCCGCGTACACACGGAATTTCTGATGGAAACAGTCCGATGGGAGCTTTTCATCGGATTTTCCGATCGCGTGTATGCCCATCGGTCTTTTTCTGTCAGCATTTCCGACGGACATTGTTCTTAATTTTTCAGACGGAAAACCTTTCTATCGGATTTTTGGATCGTGTGTATGCAATTCCGACAAGCAAAATTCCGATGCATGCTTGGAAACAATTTGACGCATGCTCAGAAGCAATAAACTTCCCTTTTATAGTGCCGTCAAACGTGTTGTATGGCGTGGTGTTATTGATCGTCGGAATTTGGTGTGACCGTGTGTAGGCAAGACAGTTTGAGCGAAATTCCATCAGAATTTCCGATGGGAAAACCATCAGAGCTTTTTCCCATGAGAATTCCGATCGTGTGTACGCGGCATCACAGCCAGATCTGCTTAGGCAGATAGAACGTATGCTGCAGAGGGCTCTTAAAAAAAAGAAAAACAGAAAGGGCGCACCGACCTTGTGCATTACCACTAAAACAGCTTTATTTGAAATATATAAAACAGCAAAGTTTATACTCACAAACGAGTATTGATAGAAGGCAAAAAACAGTAAAGTGCGTCCCCTGCTAGGAACTTCAACAGGCCTGTACTTGGTGTTGAGTGGACCTGACGATTCCTCAAAAAATTGCTGACGCGTTTCTGGGGAGAACCCCTTTCTTCAGAGGCTAGAACGGGCAATGGTCTTTCTCCCACAGACTCTCCTATATATGTGTGTGCATGTGTGGCCATGCACTCCCGGCTCCCCCCCGCCCTCAGGTCATGTCCACCACCGTTGTCCCCTGTCCACAAATAAAAGCCAGGTCTTTCAACACCAGAGCTATGGGGTACATGCTTGACTATAGTACCCATAATAGTCCACATGTGATCTTACTGTTTATAGTGGATGAAGGGAGATTTTCTAGCATTATGCGCTCCGCTCGGAAAGGGAGGGGGTTCCACGCAAGTGGTTGTATGAAGCAGGACGAGGAAAATCCGCCTTCATCCACTTTTATTTTAACACTCTTTTTCCAATGTATCCCCATACCCACCCAGAATTATCCACACCCCTCTAGGGATACATTGTGGAGAGGGATGGATGATTCTGGGTGGGGATGAGGATAATGGAGTTCAGTGGCGACTGGTTCTCTATCGGTAGGGGTGGGAGACGGACCTAACCCCCCACCCCCCATTGCTCCAGCACGTCACCACCCGCCAGTCACCACCCCCCCCCCCCACACCCTGGCTTTCCAACCCTGTGTTGAAGATAATAGGGGGCTCTATGCAGGCTCCATGCCCAGGGATGCCAGATGAGGTCGGCGGCAGGTGGGGATCGATGTCGGTGTGGATCGATGAGGTGTCAAAGGTGTCACAGGGGGCATTTGGCGTGTGCTTCTCTCTTCCACAGCCACAGGAGGAGCTGACAGCACTCTGCATGGAGGGGCCTGAGGATCAGACTTGGCGGCTGGTGGGTCAGTCTCTCGGTCCTACGCCGTGCGTCTCCTCCCTCCTCAGCCAGTGGGATCGCTTCTCCTTTTGGCCAATCGGGAAATGGGTCTCACGACCCACTTCCTGATTGGCTAGGAGGAGAATCAGTGTTACAATAGTGAATATTCATCCGCTATTGTCCCACACCTGGGTGGGCTTCGGACGCAGTGCTCTGCGCCCCAAGCCCACCCTTCTTTGAAGCCTATTAGAGCCTGCATGCATGCATTATTGCATGCATGGAAGCTATATACAGTAGGTGCATATTATTATGGATTGGACATATGCTGGATTGTAGTATCTCTATGCTTGCTAGGACGAATGGGACTCTGAAAGGGACTGTTCATTGTAATATTTACTGGATTTTGTTATTTGTTGCAAGTATCTTGTGTGCCGTTTAAGTGACCAGAAGTGCATTTCCGACTTAGTAACAGAGGTTGGTGGTGACAACAGTCCTGTGAAGTGGACAGAAGTCTGGTGGAGACCCAAGAGCTATGCTGTGACTCCAAGTCTGGTGGTGACTTAAGAGTCTGATCTACAAAATTGTACAGGATTGGAACCCCATAAATATTCTCTGGAGACTGAAAACTTAACAAAAAGACTGTGCCGTGTACCAGAAAACCTGAACTGGAAGCTGAAGAAGTAACTTCAAGGTGGAGCCTCAAATGCAGTGAATAAAATATTTCCTTTATTTTTTAATTACTAGTAAAATTTTAGACTGAGTAGCCCCTAGCTTGGGGGGGTGGGGGGAATTCCTTTAAAGCCCCGTGGTTCAACGACAGGGCCCAGTTGCCAGTGCAATCTTCGCGACCCTGGTAGTTCCGCCACTGGTGTCAATAGTTTTTTATTTTTATATTTTTTTAATTATTTTTTACAATTTTTTTTATTTATTTATTTATTTTGCTATTTTTTTTATAATTTTGTACTATTTTTTTAAGAGCCCCATTTTGGGGCTTTGGTGAGATATCAGGGGTCTAAACAGACTTTTTTTTTTTTTGAGACAGAGAAAGGAGATTGAGCACACAGCCCTCGATCAGACTCAGCTGCAGAGAATGAATAGACAGAAATAGCCCTGTACAGAGCTTCCTGTTCATTCATAAACTGAAGTATAGTAAACACAGTTTACTATGCCTCAGTTATGAAAGGACAGAGTCAGCGATCGGTACAGATCACTGACTGTCCATTCAGACAAGGAGGGAAGGGTCCAGTAAATGACATTTTTACCGGTACCTTACCGCTCTCCATCCAGACAGATCCCCTGGAGCAGCCAGGGGGAAATGAAAGGGGGGGACCCAGCAGCGTTTTTTTTTTCACTTTTATTCCTATTACAAGGAATGTAAACATCCCTTGTAATAGAAAAAAGCAGATCCTCTTTGTGGAGAGATCTGGGGTCAAAAAGAATTTACCCCCTTCCTGACCAGAGCACTTTTTGCGATTCGACACTGCTCCGTTTTTAACTGACAATTGCGCGGTCATGCGACGTGGCTTCCAAACAAAATTGACGTCCTTTTTTTTTCCCACCAATATAGCTTTCTTTTGGTGGTATTTGATCACCCTGCGGTTTTTATTTTTTGCGCTATAAACAAAAAAATAGCGACAATTTTGAAAAAAACACATTATTTTTACATTTTTGCTATAATAAATATCCCCCAAAAATATATAAAACATGTTTTTCCTCAGTTTAGGCCAATACATATTCTTCTACATATTTTTTGGTAAAAAAAAAATCGCAATAAGCGATTATTGATTAGTTTGCGCAAAAGTTATAGCGTTTACAAAATAGGGGATAGTTTTATGGCATTTTTATTAATATTTATTTTTTTTTTAAATGGCGGCAATCTTTATTATGACTGCGACATTATGGCAGACACATCAGACATTTTTGACACATTTTTGGGACCATTGTCATTTATACAGCAATCAGTGCTATACAAATGCACTGATTCCTGTGTAAATGACACTGGCAGTGAATGGGTTAACCACTAGGTGGCAGTGTAGGGGTTAAGTGTGTCCTAGGGGCATGTTTATAACTGTGGGAGGGTGTGGCTGTGTGTGACACGTCACTGATCTCTGCTCCGATCACAGATGAGCAGAGATCAGTGACACTGTCACTAAGCAGAATGGGGAGATGCTTGTTTACATTATCATTTCCCCATTCTTCCTCCCCGTGAGGCGATCGCGAGTATCCTCGTTCGAGTCCGCGTGACCCGACTCGCGGAGGTTGCCGCGGGCGCGCGTGCATGCCCACCGGCCGCCTCTTAAAGGGCAGCGTACAGGTACGTGATTCTGCCTGTACATGCCCTTCTGTCGCAGTATATCTGCGTGAGGCGGTCGGGAAGCGGTTAAAAGACAAAAAAAAAGAAGAAATTTTACATTTAACAGAAAAAAAATTGTCCCTTTAAGACCGTTAGGTGGAAGTGATGTCAAGCATCACTCTGGTCCTCCAAGGGCATAGAGTGGAGTGGGGGCCATCTTTCCCTCACTCGACTACCTGCCCATCCCTCCAGCAGATTGGATCATTTCTGCCATTACCAATCTCTTTGGGAAGCAGGGAAGCAACCGCAACGTGGTGGGAGAGGGGGGAAAGTCCCCCACCACCTCTAAAAATTATCTTGCTGCCATAACAATGGTATTTAGCATCAAAGTAATCAGATAAATGTACTGTGGGTGGTTGGCAAGTGATTAAATATAGCATTAAAAAGCATTTTGATATATATGTTTGAAAAGTTCAGAAAAATACCCGTTGATTATGCAGAAATCTGAAAATTATCAGAAAGTGGATAACTTCCTGTGTGCTCTGATTAGACTATAATCAATTGCATTTTTCTCGGCTATTGCTGAGGATAACAGAACCACCCAAGAGGGTTTGGGTTCCATAGTCCTATCTTGTTTCTGTTGTCCTGATACAGTAGGGTCAGTGATCTGAAGGACTAAAAGTGTGTGTGTCTGGCAGAAACACCAGATGAAAATAAAGAAAAAACTAAAGCAGCCACCAACATCTAAGGACTGGTTAGCTACATTATATAAAATGTTTTCTTTTCGGGTTCAAATAATCAGTTTCAGTTTTCATAAATTACTGTAGAAAAATCTTTTAATATTTTGGTAACATTCTATTTAATTAAAAGCCATTAAATATGGGCATAAAAAAAAAAAAATAGAACAAAACACTTGCAAAGAGTTCTGTCACCATACAGTAACCTGCTTAAAAGAGTGTGATTATGTGAAAAATGGAAAATACTTATTTTTAATTGAACAATGTAAATATGGCAGGAAAAAGTAATCACTAATAGATTAGGCTTTTCATTTACACAAATTCTCCTATAAATTCAAGTTAGGCATTATAATTACACAGAGTGGCAACTTTTTAAAGCTGATTATGCATTTTTTTCAACTCTGGAGTGATAATATATTTTAAGTGTACAATGTTTCATGTACTTCATATTAGCTTACAAATGTGCTTTTTTAGCCATATTCGATGTGCTCTAATAAACTTTAGAAATGCAAGCAGAAGAAAATGACGAGGATTGCAAAGGATTTCTTCATAGACTGTACAGTAAAACATGGGAAGATAAGCTATAAAATATTAAGCAGCTGTATTTTCTGCTCAGTAGTAGCAATTTCTCTTTTCAACTATGCTGACTTTGAAATAACATTGGAGAAAGGCTGGTAATAAAAAATTAAGAGGCGGTGATAGTCCTTGTAGAAACTGCCTATACTAAATCCAATACTAAATACAATCGTCCTACTGTACCTTTAGAAAGTTTCCAGTGCCGCAAGGTCACACGTAAGTCCCTGCGTTAATCTGAACAAATTGCCATCTAGCATATTCGTTTGGATTCAGCCTGTTAATTAAAAGCTGTAAATTTTAAGGTAGATAGTCTTCCAGGTTAATTTTTACATAGCTGACAATCAGATATTACAAAAGATGTAAATTAAACCAAGCATACCACATTTCTTGTAATCTCTTCTCTCAAAGAGATCTATATATGTGGGTATATATATATATATATATATATAATGTATACACACACTACATTTAAAGTACACCTTTACCTATTCACTTCATATACGTTTTACATGCTATTTGAGTTTCAAAAATGTTTTCAGTCAATTTAAACCTATTGATTTCAGTAGAAATAATACTTTTATGCTTGATAATCCTGCCAAGAATGTCTTTGTTCGGATATTTCCTGTTATGAGGAAAACAAGTTTCCCAATTGTGCTCCTGTGTTGTCTGCCTGTCACGTGCACCCCAAGCTGAGACTACAAGCAACCATGCCAGCTGAATTAGTACAGGCATGGTCCATCATCATCACTATCAAGAAACTGATCTATAACAATGATGTGCAGCTGATAGTGGAATGAGTGCAAGTAAACAGAAATATGCTGAAAAAGACTGGAGGAGAACAGCATCATTGGGATCTAAAAAAAAGATAAAATTGGTGAAAGCAGTATTTTATAAAAGACAATTGTTTCTGATATAGGGTTATTTACCAAAAAACAATTGGGCTTTAGGTTATTTGAAAAAAACAGGGGTTTATTTACTAAAACTAGTGCAGCTGTGCATGGTAACCAATCAGCTGCTAACTTCAGCTTATTCAATTAAGCTTTGACAGAAAACCATGAAACTATGCACAGTTGCACCAGATTTTGAACTCTCCAGTTTTAGTAAATACACCCCATAGTGTATTTTCTATTTGAGTATTATAATGTATTCTGTGAAAATCAATCCAAGCAGTAGATGTATTGGCTTGTCTATCTTGCTATCCTCTCTGCTTTTGCAGAACTGTTACTGTGTCGCCATCAGCAGCAAAATGTCAAAAATTGGTTTAGGTGACATCACAGTTCATACTTACATATGCAACTGTACAGGCACAGGAATGCAGAGCACTGCTGAAATATATTGCACCAGTTTCCAGTGAAGCTCTTCTGTCTACCTGACATTTCCCTGTCCCACCAACTAGCCAAAAAATGAGCTACCTTTCGCTGTCTACCAAAACTGGGCATCCCCTTTTATATATACAGTTCTTCCCCATGGAAATAAGAAATATTTAGCAGACTGGGAGGTAGTGCCTGGCCTGGATATCAGAAAGCATTCCTGATTTAGAGTTTGGCACTTGCTCTACTTTCTTCAAGATCCATTTTCTGAAAAATTGAGGATCCTTTCACACCTTAAAATAACACAGAGGACTGGAGTTAGGGTTGCCACCTCATCCCTTTAATCACCTTAAGTGGAAATCCATGCTAAAACTAAAATCCCTACCTTTTCTGAAGCTGATCTGACCCAATCTCCAGTGATTGAAGCTCTGCAGAGGACACGGCTGTGAAATGAATGGGAAGTGACGTCACCCATAGACTTACTATGGGGCTTCTGTTGTCGGATGTGTCCTCTGCACCTGCCTCCACAGCGAAGCCACAGCTAAACTGTATGCAGAACTTATACCAGATAAACATATCCTTTAATAAATAACCAAACCACACTTTTTTAATGGATTTGAAATGGGCGCGGCCCTTTATTATTGGTTTAATATTTAACCAACCATAAAAACCATATCCTTTTATATATAATATAACACTTTTAAACCTAAATATATAGTCATACATTATCATAATTAACTCAGCCTTTACAGCTCGAGTTAATACACCAGATGTTTAAATAGATACAGAACTGTCCCCTTTCACAAGAAAGGGACGAAACCACATAACAAGGACTGCGAAAATGGGAGGGTGGGATGTTCCTTCTTCTTTGTTGATCCTGAATGTAGCTCCTAATCACTTGAAATTCTTTTTAGAATGGCTAGCTCCTGTCATTTTAACATATTACATGTTTTAAGCCAATAAAATTGTTTAATTACTTTTAAAACAGACATCTCATTAACTGCCAGTTTAACTCTTGGTCTGTAACGGTCCCATAGGTAGGCGGAGCAAATTTCATTGTCCCTCACTTTTCCCTTCCACTTTAAGGACCAAGTCCATATTCTTTATATTTTAGCAGAGACCCTAGAGAATAAAATGGAAATTGTTGCTATACTTTATGTCACACCGTATTTACAAACGCACTTTTTTGGGAAAAAATACACTTTTTTTAATAAAAAAAATAAGAAAACAGTAAAGTTAGCCCAATTTTTTTGAAATGTGAAAGATTATGTGACTCATCCAAACGCTTAAACAAGTAACATCATCGGTCGGTCACCATAATCAAACCTGACATGGGAATTTATAGATAGGCTACTCCTATCCTCATATTGATTAGTGGTTCCAAATTAATAATAACTACTGCAGTAGGGAACAGACACAAAAGATACGCTTAGCATCTTTCCGAATAACTGTTCTGCTTTATTATGACGCAATTGAAGGTTTTTATACATATGATTACGTAGGTATCACATTAATATTACAATTGTACGTTTATGGTAACAAGGGGCGTATCATAGGCAGGCTAATTCTAATCAGGACTCGAAAGAATGTAAACATGTACTGAAAAAATTACTAGTGCCGTGTGCACAGTGAGGGCAGTGTGCAATACATACAAAATAGAATACAATTATATACAGAAGTTACACATTTCCATTACAATTATGTGACTCATCCAAACGCTTAAACAAGTAACATCATCGGTCGGTCACCATAATCAAACCTGGAAGCTCACAAGGTATAAGGATCCTCTGCAGTTTCCAATAAACCAGCAATTTGCAGCATCAGCTGGTAGAAGCCAAAGTTGTGGGAAGGCTTTTCCATTTTGAACTTCAGGCTGGAAGGTGCTCTGGGTAATTACCTCCTCATCAATGTGACTCCTTACATGTCTGAATACCTCAGAGTACCTCAAAGTCAAATCTTCTACTAAAAGTGACCATCCGTGAACTGGACTTTAAGCATCTGTGCATTCTCTGGTTTATTGGAATTCTTATACCTTGTGAGATTCCAGGTTTGATTATGGTGACCGACCGATGATGTTACTCGCTTAAGAGTTTGGATGAGTCTTATAGCATATGCTTGTTTTTCGTCTGTTTCTGGTAAGAAGATAAATTTGTCAGCACGGTGATGTGTGTTTATTATACACTGAAGTTGGTGAAATGTTTGTAATTTCCAAGTTCACCTGTATCCACCATCTTTTTATCTATATCTTACCCCAGTGCTGCATACAGACTTTATATATTTTTTAATACACTGGAATTAATCTATTTTATGCCAGCTGCTTTTATGTATTGTTCTATACTGATGATACATGAAAGCACAAATGTAATCAATTGTTTTATAAAGATAATGTTACGCTGAGTAAATTGATACCTAACATGTCATGCTTTAAAATTGCGTACGATTGTGGAATGGCAACAAACTTTGGTACTTAAAAATCTCCATAGGCGACGTCTTAAAATTTCTACAGGTTACCAGTTTAGAGTTACAGAGGAGATCTAGTGCTAGAATTATTGCTCTCACTAACGATTGCGGCGATACCTCACATGTGTGGTTTTAACACCGTTTACAGATGTGGACATGACTTGTGTATGCATTCGCTTCTGTGCGCAAGCTCGGAGGGACTGGGCGCTTAAAATATCTTTTACTTTATATTTTACATTTTTACACTGTTCCTTTAAAAAAAAAAATATTAATCACTTTTATTCCTATTATAAGGAATGTAAGCATACCTTGTAATAGAAATAAGCAGGACAGGGCCTCTTCACTGTGAGACCTGGGATCAAAAAGACTTCAGATCTCACATTTACACTTAAAAGCAAAAAAATTAATTGTCCCTTTTTAGTGCATTCTATGCATTAAGGTGAAAAACCTCCTATGATGCAGCTGCCCCTCAGAGACCCCCTTTTACTTACCTGAACCCGGTCTTTCCAGTGACAGGAACAAGCACACCAGCTCCTGCTGATTGGATAGATTGATATCAGCGCAGCCATTGGCTCCTGCTGCTGTCATTCAAATCTAATAATGGGGGAGCCGGGGGCGGGGCCGAGTCCTGCTGTCTGTGTCAATGGACTCAGCAGCAGGACACGGGAGCGCACCCGCACGAGTGCCCCGATGGAGAGAGGTTCTCCAATGGGGCACTTGAGAAGAGGAGAAGACAGGCGCGCTAGTAAGGATAAGCATATTCCCCTCTCACAGAATGTCGGTCTGCCTTGCTTACATAGGCAGACCACAGTTCTGCCTCTCTTTATTGACGATCAGTGGGTCCCGGAGTAAATCGTGTTTGCCGAACCTGGTGAGTGGCAGGAGTGGGTTGCCGGCAGCACGTGTGTGCACACCAGATCAGGAAATGTCAGATCACCAGGTACGTGATCTGGTGCAGAGAGGCTAACCTGCCACAGTAAATCTATGGTGGGCGGTCGCTAACTGGTCAAATTAATTGTGTTTGTGTGTCCTTTAAATCACTGGCCATCAACCCTGTCCTCAGGGCCCACCAACAGGCCAGGTTTTATGTATTACCTTGGGGAGATGCAGACTAGAATACTGCAATCACTGAGCAGCAAATTATATCACCTGTGTATTTCAGTTATCTTGCAAACCTAGCCTGTTAGTGGGCCCTGGGGACAGGGTCGATGATCACTGCTTTAAATGCAATCACAAAGTGAAACAAAACCAAAAAACATAAATATGAATAATGAGAGCAAAGCATAGATACATATCTGCCAAAAAATTACAAACTCATATCAAAAGTCCACCAGTGACTCAAGGTGCTTTAATTGAGATTGAAACGAATATAAGTGCTTCCAGTGTTAAAGTGCCACGCCCCCATGCACAGCCTCTAACAGCCTCTAACAGCCTCTAACCAGAGAAAACATCACAGAGCGCTTTGAATAATTCTGAGGGTCCCATCAATCAGCTCCATTATGATAACAAAAGAGGATATCTGCCCACACAGAAACAAAGGAGAAGTCTCATAGTGCAGTACAGCTTAAAACATGAATTTATTTAAAAAGTATTGCACTCACATATTCAGTAGGAGCAAACAAACAGTAAAGCATTTACAGAGTGCTGCCGCGTGCGGGTTGCATCACAGAGCAGCTCCAAACTACGCGTTTCCCCGCTCTTTTTCTGAGCACAACTGTTCAGGGGAAACGTGTCATGTGGAGCTGCTCTGTGACATTATCTCACACGCTGAATGGACTGTGGCAGTGCTGTGTATACTCTTTACCATTTGTATGCTTGTTTGTTTGTTTGTTCCTACTCAATATGTGAGTGCAATACTTTTTAGCCACACCATGAAGTCGGTTGATGTGCAAAGTTTTCATGCTGGACCAGATTGTACTTTTTGAAGGCCTCTTACTAATAAAATATATAGTTAGGTCCATATATATTTGGACACAGGCACAATTCTTTTTCAGGTATTTACCAAAATAGCTATAGTTATATAATGAGCTGAACGTGCACATTCTCAGGTTTAATTTGAGGTTATGTACATCCAAATCGGAGTAAGGGTTTAGGAATTAATAGCCACCCCCCTTTTTTTCAAGTGATCCAAAGTAATTGGACAATTAAATCGAAAGTTGTTTCATGGCCAGGTGTGGGCTACTTCATTATTTCTTCATCAATTAAGCAGGTAAAAGGTCTGGAGTTGATTCTAAGTGTGGTATTTGCATTTGGAATCTATTGCTGTGAACCTACATCATGCGTTCAAAGGAGCTGTCCATGCAAGTAAAACAGGCTCATGATCCAAAGCAACAAACTCATCTGTAAAACATGGTGGAGGCAGTGTGATGACATGTGCATGCATGGCATCCAGTGGCAATGGGCCATTGGTGTTAATTGTTGAGGTGACAGCAGACAGAAGCAGCCAGGTGAATTCTGCAATGTTTAGAGATATATAGTCAGCCCAGATTCAGCCAAATGCAGCAAAGTTGATTGGAAAGTGCTTCATAGTACAGATGGACAATGATTCAAAACACACTGCAAAAGCAACCCAGGAGCTTTTGAAGGTAAAAAAGATGAATATTCTGCAATGGCCGTGTCAGTCACCTGATCTCAACCCAATTGAGCATGCATTTCACTTCCTGAAGGCAAAACTAAAGGCAGAAAGACCCACAAACAAAGAACAAGTGAAGACAGGTGCAGTTAGAGCCTGGCAAAGCATCAGAAAAGAGGAAGCCCAGTCTTATGTAATGTCCATGGGTTTGAGACTTCAGACAGTCATTGCCAGTAAAGGATTCTCAACAAAATATTAAAATAGAACATTTTATTTATGATTATATTAATTTGTCCAATTACATTTGAGCCTCTGAAAATGGGGGGCTGTGTATAAAAATGGTTGCAGTTCCTAAAATGTGTGCTTGATATTACTATTCAACACCTTGAATTAAGGCTGAAAGACTGCAATTCAAATTCATTTGGATTGTTTCATTTTCATTTTATTCTGGTGGCATACAGAGCCAAAAGTATGAACATTTTGCCTGTGTCCAAATATATATGTTCAAGGTGCTTTAACCTCTTTTCCTGTTGTAGGGCTTTTGTGCACCAAGAACAAAATCATAACCAGACATTTTAATTTGTGGGCTGATTTATAAAGACTGAATAAAGGTTATTACTGTTATTGTTGTGCGTAAAAAACAATCTGACTTCAGCTGTAATTTTATAATACAAAATTGGAAAACTAAAAAAAATTGAAACAGAAATCTATTCGATCCTGTTTTTCAATCCTTTATCGATATTGCACTTAAATAAAAACATCTATTTTTACTTGTTTGTTAGGGATTTCATTTCATAAAGAAGCACCAGAAACAGAATTAAAGCAGACCTATTATAAAGGAGTTTGAGAAGACCTATTCAGCAAAACAGAATATCACTCTTGTATGGCCAAAAAGCTTTGAGTTATCATTTACAACACCTTTGTTAAAATAAAGTAGATGTTTTCAATTTTTAGGAAAAATGCTCCAGTCTCTGTGCAGGCACCCACCTCGAGCATTACCTCTATAAGAGGTATGTCTGGTTCCTCTCTGCTTCCCCAGCGATTTGGGGGCGATACAGTCCAATTCCAAGGGTTTCTTAACCAGGTTGAGATATACTTTGAGATGCTGCCCCAGGCGTTTCCCACGGACAGATGCAAAGTAGGTTTCGTAATATTTTTGCTTTCTGTGAGAGCCTTGGCCTAGGCAAACCCTTTATGGGAGATGCAAAAACCTGTTTTCTGGAGTTATCTTGAGTTTATGGCTTCTTTTAAAAGGGTATTTGATGTTCCCACACGCTCCGCTTCTGCTGCCAATTCCCTAATGTCAATCAAACAGAATATGAGAACTGTTGCCGATTACGCCATTGAATTCCGTACTCTGGCAGCAGAGGTTTCTTGGAACAATGAGGCCCTAGTGGCTGCTTTTTCTCATGGTCTCTCGGATACCATCAAAGATGAGATAGCAGCCCGAGATATACCCACTGAGCTGGAGAAGTTGATCACGTTTGCCATCCTCATTGACTCCAGCCTCAGAGAAATACTCTCTTTTAAGGATCGCTTGCTGAAGCCTCCTATATATTTGTCTCCGAGCTTTGCAGTCCCACCCTTGCCTCCCTCACCTCCCATGACTCCTGGTACCGAGTCAGTCAGTGAAGATGAACCCATGCACTTGGGCTTCATGCGTCTCTCTGCGGATGAGAGAACCCTTAAGAGGAGGGAGAGTGCATTTTTTTAGGCAGGTCACTTTTTGAAGTCTTGTCCTACCCATCCAGGGAACACCCGAACCTTGAGGCCCTGTCACGGACAGACCTTAGGTGGCGTTGTTTCGTCCCCAGTTATCCTGAAGGATAAACCCCTGGTTTTGGTTACCCTTTCTTGGTATCAGGAACTAAGTACTCACCGAGGCCAAGATGCCGAGAGCGGTTGCCCTTGCGACTCAGCGCCCACTGCCCCTGAAGGTGGTACAGGGGGCAGTTGGCACCAATAGGCACAAGCCACCTGCTGGATGGTGACTTCACGTGGGCCCAGGTGCTGCAGCTAGGAGATGGACAGGAACTGAAGAACTGGCTGAGGTTCCAACACAGGTAGACAAGCAGGAAGAAGGCTGAGGGTCAAACACAGGAGATTAGTCAGGCACAAGCTAGAGGGTCAAACACAGGCAGGCAAGTCCAATGCAAGGTAGCAAGGCGTAGAGGCAAGGAAGGTCCAAAGGCAGGCAGAGGGTCAGGTACTGGCAGCAAGAAGCAGATATCCAAGATGCAGGCCGAGGGTCAAACACAGGAGATGGTGGGAAGTCCGGGAGAGCAAGCCAAAGGTCAAGGTTGGGAGAGAGCAGGGAGGTCAGAACGATCCGGGTCGGCACCAGGTGGTCAATCAAAGATAGCAGGTACGGGCACAAGGACAAGGGACAGCTGACAGACGAACCAGCGTTTGTTTAGGTGCAGAGGCCTCTCTTTTATAGGCCAGCTGGAGGTCACATGGGGCGTGCGCTAGTAGAGCCGCGAGTGCGCCGCCGCTACATCTCCCCATCTCTTCCTATGCGCTGGAGCGCCGGACCTGTGCGCATGCGCACTAAGGTGCGCGGCTGACGAGGTCCCTAATACTTGGGCTGAGTAATCCGTCGAGATACAGGCTCTAATCGACTCTGGGGCTGCATGCCTGTTCATTGATGCTGCCTTTGTATCGAAGCACTCAATTCCACTGCAGCTGCATGACACTCCATTTGCCATTGAAGCTCTTGACAGGAGACCTCTACAGCCCGCACATGTGACTCATGAGGCGGTTCCATTGTCCATGGCCGTAGGGGCTCTTCACCATGAGATAATCCAATTCCAAGTTATTTCCTCACCCAAGTTTCCGCTGGTTATTGGTTATCCTTTGTTACAGAGGCACAACCCCTCTTTTGATTGGCTCCGTGCTGAGACATGCTTTCAGAAGGTAACCAAGGTCCTGCACCCTTCTTCTCTCTCATCCCTGCCAAAGGAGTACAGAGATTTTAGCAATGTCTTTGACAAAGGTCAAGCCGGTAGTTTGCCTCCACACTGGCCGTATGATTACGCAATTGACCTTCAACCTGGTGCCATACCCCCTGGTGGCCAGGTTTACCCTTTCTTGGTCTTGGAGGATAAGGCCATGGAGGAGTATGTTGCAGGCGCATTTTCTTGAGGTTTCATCTGCAAATCCTCGTCTCCTGCTGGTGCTGTTTTCTTCTTTGTGAGGAAGAAAAGTGGTGAACTGAGAACTTGTATTAATTATAGGGGTCTCAATCATTTCACGATTAAGAATGCCTATGCGATTCCATTGATTACAGAGTTATTTTACCTCCTCAAGGGAGCAACCGTTTTCACAAAGCTTGATTTGAGAGGGGCATACAATCTCATGATGAGGATTAAGGAGGGTGACAAGTTGAAAACTGCGCTGAATACCAGAATAGGCCATTATGTGTACCTTGTAATGCCTTTCGGCATTTGTAATGCCCCAGCAGTTTTCCAGGAATTTATTAACAATGTCCTCCGAGATTTGTTGCAGTTATGTGTGGTGGTTTATCTCAACGATATCCTCATATTTTCCAAGTCCCTGGAGAGCCACCACACAGATGTCTGTCGTGTGCTTCAGAAACTAAGAGAGAACAATTTCTATTGTAAATTGGAGAAGTGTGAATTTCATTGTGAACAGGTTAAATTCCTGGGCTGTCATTTCCACTGCTGGTTTTTCGATGGACCCAGAGAAACTTTCAGCAGTCCTACATTGGCCCCAACCCGTGGGTTTACATCCTCTGCAGCGTTTTTTTGGCCTTGCCAGCTATTATCGGAAGTTTATTCGTAGCTTCTCTTCTCTGGTCAAGCCCCTGACTGATATGACCAGAAAAGACGGTAACCCACAGTGTTGGTCTCTGGAGTCCATTAAGGCCTTTGAGAGTCTCAAGGCTGCCTTTGTTTCTGCTCCTGCGTTACCTTTTATCCTTGAGGTTGATGCTTCTGAGACTGGAGTTGGCACCCTTCTGTCTCAACATCCTACCTCTGAGAGCGCTATGCATCCTTGTGGCTACTTTTCCAAGAAATTGTCACCTGCGGAGAGCAATTACAAGATTGGTGACAGAGAGCTGTTAGCGATCATTTTAGCCCTGAAAGAATGGGGACATCTCCTCGAAGGTACTCATTCTGACCATAAGAATCTCACATTCTTGTCTGAGGCTAAACGCCTCTCTCCCAGAAGGGCACAATGGGCTCTTGTCCAGTTTCAATTACATTGTTTCATTCTTACCCGGTACTAAGAATGTAAGGGCTGAAGCTTTGTCACGACAATTTTCCTCCACTTTCAAGATAAAGTCGGTTCCGGTTCCTATGATTCCTCCTGATCGTATTCTGGCTATGGTTCGCACCAGTCTCACTTCTCCTTTAGGTGACAAAAATCTTGCTGCTCAGTTTCATTGTCCTCCTGAGAAACCTTGTGACCGCTGCTTTGTCCCAGAGAGTCTCTGTACTGCCGTGCTTCAGACTTACCCTTCTTCCTTTTTTTTTTTTTTTTTTTTTTTTTTTAAGTTTTAAAAAAAGTTTATTGAAACTTAGTACATAACAAGCAACTGAAAAAGGCCAAGATGACCAAGAATGAAGATGGTACAAAACTTACAAAACGTATTACATGTGTACAAGAATCAGACAAAATAGATTCAGAGCAAACAATATGAGTTAACGGTAGCTGGTGATCTCCCAAGAGGAACAAGCAGAAACTGTGAACAAGCAGGGGCTGGGGAGGCTCGTGAGATAGACAAAAAAAAAAAAAAAAAAGGGCCCTGTTCATGGAACTTCCACAGACGGTCCCCGCACCCCAAAGGGATCATGCTGTGCGGGGGTCAACTGAGGAGCCACGAGGGCCTTCCTGAGAGATCTAAGCCGAGCTCACAGCTAATATACCCAAACCCGTAGGGGAAAGGACCAGCCAGGTGAGTCTGCCGTTGTCTGGGGAGGCAAAACCTAGATAAGCTACAGTTGACAGAGCAGGGGGGGGGGGGACTTCCCCTCACTACAGTTGAGCTAGGCCTTGTGGTTGGGGAGATCACCAGGTACAAAGCTCACTCCGGTACATGTTGTGGGTCGAGACGACCTAGAGCTGAGACAACTGAGGTATTAGAGAGAGAGAAGTGGAAATAGAGGAGAACAGGAAAGAAGGGGGGGGGAAAACGACAGACGGGGGGGGAGATTGGAGGCGAAGACGGAGACAGTAGAAGAGGTAGGTATAGGGGATAGGGAGGGTAGGAACCTTCGCGGAGGGATCTTGGGTCAGGAGAGGGAGAAGGAGTGAGAGGGGGGGATCCTGGATGCTATATCAGCAAAGAAGGGAAATTCCTATATATGCTGCCCAGGGTTCCCATGTGAGCCTGAATTTTTCTGAGGAGTCCAAGATCGCACTAGCTATTTTTTCCTGCGCCATTATCCATGAGATCTTTTGTTTGGTCTGGCTAAAGGAGACCGAAGGGGATTTCCACGAGTGTGCCAGAGTAATCTTGGCTCCCAGGAGAATATAATGAATTAGGGCTTGCGTCAGTTTAGGGGCGTCCTGAATTCGCTGGTTGAGGAGGGCCGTGGTGGGTTCTTGTTTAATTGCCAGCCCTGTGGTCTTGCGGATGAGACTGAAAATTTTATTCCAATATCCCCTAATCTTGGGGCATTCCCAAAATGTGTGAAGGAGGGAGCCCATAAGGCCACAACCTCTGAAACAGAGTGGGGAGGACTGGGGAAAGAATTTAGTGAGCCGGGTAGGAACCAGGTACCAGCGGGAGATGATTTTGAGGCTTGCTTCCACAAGGGAACTATTAAGTATACCCCTGTAGGAGCGGGCAAAGTTTGAGTGCCAGGTATCCAGGTCCCAATCAAATTGGAGGTCATGCTCCCACTTCAACATGTAATTCGCTTTTTCCAGGGGGTCAGCTAACGCTGAGTAGATAATGGAAATTCCCCCCCTCACTCCCATGGCTGAAGAGCACCAGAGCTCATATGGAGTTACTGAAAGTGGGGTATCAGAGCTTTTCCACAATATGTGTAGAAAGTGAGAAAGCTGGTTGTATCGGAAAATCTCTGAGGATGGCATGTCCAGTTTGGAGATGCAATGTTTGAGAGAGAGGGGGCCATTGCTGTTAAAGAATTGACCAATTCTATAAAGACCCTTATCGAGCCACCACTGAAAAGCCTTGATATCTAGACCCGGGGGAAATTGGGGGTTGTGAAAGATGTGTGCCAGGGGGTGCCAGTCGGAAACCAGGGATTGTTTTTTGTACAGAGTATCGCAGAGAGCCAAAGTATGAGACAAAGTTGGGGAGAGGATCGGGGGTCTTTCTTTTTGTGGTCTCCAAGTAAGAAAATCTAGAGTGTGGTTAGGAGTTGCCTGTCTTTCTATATCAACCCAGTCCGGTTTTGGGCCCTTGTAATAAATGACTGAAAATTGACTCAATTGGGCGGCTTGATAGTACCACCAGAGATTAGGCAGCCCCAGACCCCCTTTCTTCCTTGATCTATGGAGAACTGTCTTTGGGAGGCGGTGTCCTTTTCCCCCCCATATGAAGCGTAAAATGGCCGACTGAAATTTGTCAAGAAATCGTTTCGAAATAGGGATGGGAAGAGAGCGGAATAGGTATAAGATCCTGGGAAGAAGGGTCATCTTAATTGCATTTACACGTCCCAGCCATGACATTTTATAAAGAGACCATTGCGCAAGGTCTTCTGATAACCTCTTGATTAAGGGGGGGTAATTATGGCGGAACAATAGTTCGATCTTGGGAGAGAGTTGAATACCTAAGTAAGGGAGAGAAGAAGTGGACCAAGCGAAGGGGGAATGGGCTTTAATTCTGTCTACTAGGTCCTGTGGGGTGGATATGTTAAGGGCAATAGATTTTGACATGTTTACTTGTAGTCCTGACACCGCACCAAATTTTTGAAAGAGTAAGATTATGTTGGGAGTAGAGATGAGTGGGGCAGTTATGAACAGCAGAACGTCATCTGCGAAAAGGGCGCATTTATGGGTTTTTTGGCCGCATTGTACTCCGTGAATATCCGGGTGTTGTCTAATAGCTAAGGCCAAAGTTTCTATTGCGATAGCGAATAGAATAGGGGAAAGGGGGCAGCCCTGTCTAGTGCCTTTTAGAATAGGAAATTGTTCAGAAAGATGTCCTTGCATTTTAACTTGGGCTTTTGGGGAGGAGTAAAGGGATGACAGGGTTGTAAGAAAGTCTGGGCCAAAGCCCCATTTCTTGAGGGTGGAGAATAGGTATGGCCATGTGACCGTGTCAAAGGCCTTTTGGAGATCTATGGAGAGGATATATCCGGATTGGGGGGATTTCCCGTCCCAAGATGATTGCATGAGGGAAATTAAGTCTACCGCTCTCCTAATCTGGTCCGGCCCCTGTCTCCCGGGGATGAATCCTACCTGATCCTTATTTATGTAATTTCCAATAAACGACGCCATCCTATTTGCTAAAATTTTGGTCATAATTTTTAAATCGTTGTTTATTAAAGAGATTGGCCTGTAATTGCCTACTTCGCTAGAGTCTTTGCCTTGTTTAGGAATAACTGATATGTATGCAAGATTGGCTGCTGGTTCCAGAGGGGAACCCTCCCGTAGGGAATTAAAGAGCCGGACCAGACGAGGAGAGAGGACCTCTGAGAAGGTTTTATAGTACCGAGATGAAAAACCGTCAGGGCCGGGAGCTGAATCTGTTTTGAGGCTCTTAATGACGTCCTGGACTTCCTCAAGCCTAAAGGGGGAGTCCATGACGTCACGGTGGGAGTCCGAGAGTCTGGGGATGTCCAACTCCTCCATAAAAGCATCAATGGAGGCAGGACTGCTCGGGTTGGAGGATGAGTACAGGTTTGAGTAAAAAGCCTGGAAGGTCTCCAGGATTTTGTGTGGGTTCTGAGTAAGCGTTCCTGACCGGGATTTGATCTTTGGTAAAGAGTAGGTCCTAATTTTGGGGGAGAGTCTTGCTGCTAGCTGTGGGCCTATTTTGTCGGCTTGTAGATAGAACCGTCCACTTAGCCAGTTTAAGTGTTTGGTGGCGTTGGATGTCAGGGCTAGGTTTAGGGCGGCTCGGGATACTTCTAAATTGGACAATGTGACGGGAGTAGGGTTGTTCTTGTGGGCTTTGCTGAGAGACTTGAATTCACATTCGAGTTTGTCTACATCTACCTTCCTCTCCCGCTTCAGTTTGGAAGCCAGTTGGATTATTTTTCCCCTTAGGACCGCTTTATGTGCACCCCAAAGAAAGCTCGGGGAAGTGTCGCCAGTGTCATTAAGGAGGAAGAATTCCCGAATGTCTTTTTCGAGCATGGTGCAATGGACCGGGTTGGAGAGAAGGGTTTTGCTTAGACGCCACTGGGGGGGACCAGGAGGGGAGAGAGAGCTAGTCATTCTCAGGGTCACCAGGGAGTGATCTGACCAAGGGACATCATGGATGTCTGCATGAGTCGCAGTGTGTATTTCCGAATTGAGAATGAATAAATGGTCAATTCTGGCGTATGTTTTGTGCGGTGCAGAATAGTGTGTAAAGTCTTTGGATGTAGGGTTTAGTTCTCTCCAGGAGTCAATTAGGCCCCTGTCGTGGAGCAGGCGTGCAATTCTGAGGCTCTGTTTTGGGGGTTTTTTAAGGTGGGGCTTGGTTTGGTTAGATTTATCAAGCATATCATCGAATGTGATGTTGGAGTCCCCCCCTAGGATGAGTCTGCCTTCTAAATGTGGAGAGAGGGTGGAGAACATAGAGGCGAAAAAACGCGCTTGACCCTGGTTAGGGGCATAGTAAGAGACGATAGAGTACAGAACCCCTGCGATCTGACCTTTAATGAGTAAGTATCTGCCGTCAGTGTCTTTGATTGTATGGGAATGTACGAACGGGATTCGTTTAGCTAGCAGAATGGCTACCCCCCTTTTTTTGGACTCTGCGTTTGCCAGGTAGAACGTGGGGAAGTTCCTGTGGAGGAAGGAGGGGGTGTAGCTGGAAGGGAAGTGGGTCTCCTGAAGGAGGACAATATCAAGGCTTCTGGCATGGTAGCTTTGGAAAGCCTTCCGGCGTTTGGAGGGTGAATTGAGCCCCTGCGTGTTATGCGATGCGATCTTCAGAGATGAGAGCTGGGAGTTGGTGTCAGCCATGAGAATCAGGGGAGAGGATCGCGAATGTGTGTGGGGAGCTTACCTTATTCCTTGGAGCACAGATGACAGTCTTTGAAAGTCTGACCCCTTGGTGACCTCTAAGGGATACGAAGAGGGGAGGCTGCCGCGAAGGTTCCTGGAGAGAAATGGGAGGGCCGAAAAGGAGCAAGAGAGAGGGGATGAGAGGGAAATGAAAAGAAGAATGAGTTGATGGAGTGAGGGAAGAGAATAAGAACATGTTTAGTAAAGAGAAAAAAATGCAATATAATATAACAAAAAACAAGTGTATTGTGATAGCAACCGGACTGGCAAGCCAAGTCCAAGTCCGGAGCCTCCCGTTCAGGGAGGCCTCGGAGAGGGTACAACCGCAAAAGGGTCGTTTACCTGGTGTTACCCGAGGGAAGGGCTTCCCTCAGAGTCACAACAGAGAAGGGTGGCATGGTGGGCCGCTCCGGCCGTCGACTCCCCTGTGGAGAAAAGGCAGAAGTTATGGGACTGGGGGAGCAATAGGAGATGTGGGAGCCAGAGATGGCAACAATCTTAAAAACATTGGCATACTTATCAGGGAACAAACAGACATTAGGAATAAGTAGGTCTTCTAGTGGGGGGGTCTGGGGAGGTTGCCTTTGGCAAGTTACCGAGACAAGGGGTGTAGCTGAGAGTATAACCTAGGGCAGGTATCTTCAGTGCAAAGATAACGGAGGCCAAGCAATACAACCTAACGGGGGTGAAAAAGGCAAGACACAACAAAAAAAATAAAATGCGAACCCACCCCAGCCGGGGTGGAAGGTTTTAAGGTATGGTTGGGTAACCCAACTAGCCATAGGGAGGCTAATGGGGCCCGGCTACTCGAGGCAAGGTACCTGAGACAACAAAAAAAAAAAAAAAAAAAAAAAAAAAAAAAAAAAAAAAAAAAAAAAAAAGAAGGGGGGGGGGAGCAAGTGAAGAGAGTCCTAGACATGTAGGGCAGTCCACTACGTGTTTGAATGGGGGCCACAATTAGACCCAAATGTGGAGAATGCCCGTTCCGAACGGGGGTCTTGTGGGGTCACTCATCTCGGAGGGTGAGAGTCTCGGTGTCTCTTAGGCAGTTGTTTGTTCCATAGCGGAGTCAGAGGACTTCCTGGAGGAGGTCGTTTGGAAGAGCTTGTCTTGGCTGGGGGAGGTGGAGGAATGAGGTCCTGTGTTATAAGACCAAGTTGCAGTAGAAGGCGCTCGCCGTCTTGAAAGTTGGAGAATCCGTAGGATTTGTCACTTAGATGGAACTGTAGGCGAAAGGGGAATGACCAGCGGTACTTAATGGAATTCTGAGAAAGGATTTCAAGCAGGGGTTTGAGGGATCTCCGCTTTTGAATGGTGGTGGGGGAGATGTCAGCGAAAATTTGTAACTTGTGACCCTGGAAAGAGAGGTTGTCTAGGTTACGGGTCTTTTTCATCACCTCTTCTTTGACCCCGTAAAAATGAGGTTTAACAACTATGTCCCTTGGTAGACCGTCTTGGCGCGGGAGCTGTAGCGCTCTGTGGGCTCTGTCCAGTTCAAGTCTATGCCCCTGAATGTCTGGGATGAGCTCTTTAATAAAGAGTTTAACGGTGCCGGGGATGTCAGTGACTGATTCGGGGATCCCCCGTATCCGGAAATTGTATCTTCTGCTTCTGTTCTCCAAATCGTCGATTTTGGCCAGGGCAGAGTCTAATTGGTCTTGGAGAGTTTGGATGCATGTGGAGTTCTGGGCCGTGCGGGCTACTGTGTTGTCCACCACATGTTCAATTGCGTCCATGCGGGATCCCAGGCTTTGTAGATCAGCCTTAATGGTTGAAGTGATCTCCTTGGCATTCTGAGCCAGGCCCGCTGCTAGCATGTCAGAGAAGCTCTGCATGAGCAATTTAATGTCAGGGGTCTGGGATGGATGCATGGGGGAGGATTGCAGTGTGCCTGCTAGGCCTGCCAGGCCTGCTAGGCCTGAGGGGGATGCTAATGTGGGGGTTTGGAGCATTCCTCCTATTGTCCTGTCCAGCAGAGATTCAGTGGAGGCTGGGGAGAAACCGAGGGGGGAGTTTGTACTCACTGGGGTTGCCAGCATAGATGATTGATGCTGGATTGGGGAGGGAGGGTCCGCTATGGTGTCCTGCTCCTCCATGCTGCCTCGTGTCTGTGATGCGGCCGCCATCTTAGCAGGTCCAGGGGCCGCCAGGTTAAAGTCCAGTTGCCGGCTAACGTCCGTTTTTTTCGGGCCGGACGGCATCCGAGAGGGTGCCTGAGTGCTCTGGGTAGCCTGGGGGCCTTTGTGAGAGCCGTCCCGCTGATAAGCGCTGTGCTGGGAGCCGAGTGGGGCCGGAGCGGTGCGGAGCTCTCGGTCAGTGCGACTTCCCGGGAGTCCCGCGCATGCGCACCTCTCGACTTACCCTTCTTCCAAGGCTGCTGGCCACCCTGGGAAGAATCAACTCTTTTGGGCCATTTCCCAACAATTCTGGTGGCCTAGTCTATGTGCTGATGTAACTGCCTTCATAGCTGCCTGTGCCTGTGTGTGCTCAGAGTAAGACTCCACGACACCTTCCAGTGGGCCTCCTACAACCCATACCCAATGGAGAGAGGCCCTGGACCAACCTATCTATGGATTTTATTGTGGAGTTACCCAACTCCCAGGGCAACACAGTTATCCTTATGGTGGTTGACCGGTTCTCGAAAATGTCTTATTGTATTCCACTTAAGATGTTCCCCACTTCTAAGGAACTGGCTTCCATTTTTGCTCGGTAAATCTTTAGCTTACATGGGCTACCCAAAGTGATTGTCTCGGACAGGGGTAGTCAGTTTGTGTCTCGGTTCTGACTAGCCTTTTGTGCACAGTGGGAATTCAGCTTGCTTTCTCCTCTGCATATCACCCGCAGTCTAATGGGGCCACAGAACGAGCCAATCAGTCCTTTGAGCAATTCCTACGTGCTATATTTCTGACCATCATAACAACTGGTCAGAACTCATTTGTTCCGCAGAGTATTCCTGCATTAGAGGAGCATCTCTGTGGTCTTTGTTCCACTTGGGCACAAGTCCAGGAGGCTTTGGGACATGCTAATGATAGGAACAGACTCCATGCTGACTGCAGGCGCCTGCCTGCGCCTTCATACCAGGCTGGGGACAGGGCCTCGCTGTCATCTCACAACTTCGGACATCGTTTCCCTCTCTGAAGTTTGCACCTCGGTTTATTGGGCCTTCATGTATTTTTCACAGGATTAACCCACTGGCTTACGCATTAGACCTTCCTTCAAATAAGCGTATCTCAAATTTTTTTCATGTCTCCTTATTAAAACCTTTGATCTGCAACCGCTTTAGCACCTCAGTGCCCTGTCCTCACCCTGTACAGGTTGAGAACCATGAGGAGTATGAACTACAGTACATTGTTGACACCCGTAGGTTCCGTGGGCGCATACAGTTCATGGTGCATTGGAAAGGGTACAGTCCGGAGGAACGCTCATCCTCGGACGTACATGCTCCTGTCATCCTCCGTGATTTCCATAGACGTTTTCCCCGCAAGCCTGGTGGTCCTCCGAGGGGGAGGGGTCATTAAGGAGGGGGTACCGTCAGGGCTGGGCTCAGCCCTTTCTTCTCTGAACTGGCCGCTCAGCTGTCAGCTAATTGCCAGCTCCTATCTCTCCACAGTGACTCACCTGTTGATGATATCCTGCTCGTCCTGCCTACTTAAGCCATCCAGCCCAGATGATCTCTGCCTTCACCTTGGTCACATCTCTAGAGACACTCTCCTGTGTTCCTGTTAAAGACTTGCTTGGCTGACATTCGTTCTGGCTCCAGATCATTCTTGCTGTTCTACTACGTTCATCTCTGGCTTCCTGACATTTTGGCTTGTCTGACTATCCGTTCTGATTCCTGAACTCTGGCTATGTTTGACTACATTTACTCAGTTTACCTTTTTTTATTATTATTATTAAACAAGTGAGATTTAACTGTACTTCTGTCTCAGTCTGATTCATGGTTTCTGACAGAACTAAAGTGGGACTTTATATGAGGTATGTACAGCAGTGGAAACACAGTTAATGTAAAATAAACACAATGTTTATTGCTGAATAATACATAACGTAAGAAAATCCATTCATAAGTTTGTGTCCATAATGACAGCATATAACAAACATAGTATGTAGAAAACTGGCAACAATAAATGATACATTGTAAAATAAATATATGAGAGCTGCATCAGGATAATACTCCGCAAGGTAAATACATAACAGCCATCCTAGATGACATTGACCACCTAAACAACAGTATAAAGATAAAATCTGTATATATAAAACTGGTTAAACCATCCAATGAAGATGAAATGCATCCAAAATCCCTACGCATTTTGTGGATTGAATCCACTCTTCAGGGGCAAATGCATTAAATATCTGTAAAAAAACACAAATATATAAAATAGAAAACAATATTGCATAAAGCAATCTAGCCAAGATGCCTGACGGAAATGTATATATATTTGTGTTTTTTCACAGATATTTAATGCGTGATTTTATTTGTATACTGTTGTTGAGGTGATTTGTGTCATCTAGTATGGCTGTTATGTTATTACCCTGCAGTGTATTATCCAGATGCAGTGGTTTAGCAATAAACATTGTGGTTTTTTTTACATTGACTGTGTTTCTGCTGTCACACATACCTCATGTAAAGTCCCACTTTAGTTCTTTTTGGTTTCTACTGAATCAGGGATGGAGACATATTCACATACATTTCATATAAAGTGCCATCAAGTTCCCATACCCCTCTCCCCCTTTTTTTCTCATATGATGTTAGGGATGGAGGTATGTTATGTGGCCAATATCATTATCTGTGACCAATATTCTTTCCTAGCTCATGACGGACCTGTCAGAAACCATGAAATCAGACCGAGACAGAAGTACAGTTAAATCACACTTGTTTAATAATAAAAGTAAAAAGAACAAATGTAGTCAAAACATAGCCGTGTTCAGCCAAGTTCAGTAACTGGAACGGATAGTCAGCCAAGCCAGAAGTCTGGGATCAATGTAGTGGAACAGCAAGCAGGATCTGGAGCCAGAAGGGATGTCAGCAAAGCCAGTCTTTAAACATGAACGCAGGAGGTGTTTCTTGTGATGTTGACCAAGGTGAAGGCAGAGAACCTCTGGACTGGATGGCTTAGTAGGCAGGACTGACGAGCAGGATATCAACAACAGCTGAGTAACTGTGGAGAGAGATGGGAGCTGCCAATTAGCTGACAGCTGAGCAGCCAGCTCAGAGAAGGAAGGGCTGAGCCCAGCCCTGACAGGACCTCATCTTGACTTGGTTACTTAAATACAGTGTATATAGGGTTCATTCCATCCACATGTAGATTTGATCACATGCCTAACAGATTCAATTGCTGCGTGGTTGATTCATGCAGTTTCAGGTGATTTGCATCAGCTGGGCGGCTTCTGCTGTCTGTTGTCTGGGGGCTGCGATGCACATGGCTTGCCCTCCCTTTTCCTTCGCTGGCTGACTCTGGGGAGATTGGTGATTACAGCCCCTCTCTGCAGCTGTAACTGTTTGGGCAGAGACACCTCCTCCTCCCCTCCACTCATCAAACCAGTGTGATGCAGGGCGGGACCCGAGCACACTATTCTGTATCATGGCTTCTTGTGCAAGGTAATCACTGGAGTTCTTATAGCTCTGAATCTATTATAGTCTTTGAGAACACACCCTCACCTACTCATGGGGGTTCTCTATCACTAAGTATATCTGTCTCTGCTTTGATCTATTTAATTTCACCATATGGCTATGCCTCCCTCTAACTTTGTCTTTTCACTTGTATCTCTAGTTTGTCCTTGGTGGAGGTTTTCATTTACTTTTATTCTTGATTTTATAAAAGTGTATGTTATGTATTTACCATGCAGTGTATTATCCTGATGCAGCGGTCATATATTTATTATACAATGTATAATTTATTGTTGCCAGTTTTCTACATACTATGTTTGTTATATGCTCCCTTTAAGGACACAAACTTATAAATGAATTTTGTTACATGTTATGTATTATTTAGCAATAAACATTGTGTTTTTTTACATTGACTGTTTCTGCTGCCGCACATAAAGTCCCACTTTAGTTCTCTTTTGTTTCTACTGAATCAGGGATGGAGACGTTTTCACATACGTTTCATATAAAGTCCCACAAAGTTCCCTCCCCCTTTTTTTTCTCATATTCACTTTAAGGTCATCACAGAGGACAAGGGGACACTCTTTACGTCTAGAGGAAAAGAGATTTCATCTCCAAATAAGGAAAGGTTTCTTCCCAGTAATGCCGCGTACACACGATCTGACTTTCCGGCAGACTTGGTACGGTGGACAATCTGACAGACTTTACAGCTGAGGTCAGCCGGACTTTCAAATGAACGGACTTGGCCACACACGATCACTCCAAAAGTCCGCCGGATTTGAACGTGATGACGTAGATTAGGGAAGTTCATAGCCAGTAGCCAATAGCTACCCTAGCATCGGTTTTATTCCGTCGGACTAGCACACAGACGACTGGACTTTTCGACCGGACTCGAGTCCGGCGGACAAATTTGAAGCCAGTCTTATTTCTAGGTCTGACGAACTTTTTGGAAGAAATAGTCCACTGGAGCCCACACACGATCGAATTGTCTGCCGGAAAGTCTGATCGTGTGTACGTGGCATAAGAGCTGTGAAAATGTGGAATAGACTCCCTCCAGAGAGGGTTCTGGCCAGCTTAGTAGATTGCTTTTAAAAAAAGGCCTGGATTCTTTTCTAGGTGCACATAATATAACTGGGTAGTAACATTTTAGGTAAAGTTGATCCAGGGAATATCCGATTGCCTCTCGGGGACCAGGAAGGAAGTTTTCCCCTGCTGTAGAAAATTGGATCATGCTTTTGTTTTGATTTATGGTTGTTTTTTTTTTTTTTTGGTTTTGTTTTTTTGGTTGAACAAGATGGATGTGTGTCTTTTTTCAACCTGACTAACTATGTAACTATGTAATTATGCATTGTTATTCCCAAAGGTAACAACATTGCCCACTTAATACCTTCATCCTTATATATCTCAACATTATGGACTTGCAGTGCTTTTTGTTTAACACTATTGCGGTCATGTGACCAATCTCTGTTGGTAAATTTATGCTAGCTGTCCCTCTTGGACTTTGTTTCAAAATTTATTGACTTGATTTAGTACATTTCTCTCACTTGCAGAGGTTGCTCTGTTAGGGCCATGCTTATTAATTTTGCATTATTTAACTACAATGAAAAGTCACCTCAAAGCCACATGGTCTCACTACTTGGTTTGAAATATTTGAATCAAAATTCAGAGTGATCACTTACCCTGGGGAACATTTTTACTGCAGTTTATCGACTGAAAATTGCTCTAGTTCTTGGTGTGTTCAGTTACATTGTCTTATTTGGGTATGACATTGTTTTTCTTTTTTCAGCCTTACCTACTGTAAATTGCTTTCTCTCCTTTTTTAATCTTCATTCCTGATTTTTGCAGGTCCCTGTGCAGGACATCTGAGTTGACAATACTGTGGTGAGATGGTGTCATGTTCATGCACATAGGTTGGTAAGTCCACAGCATTCCTTACACAATTCACCATGGCTCACACAGCAGGATTTACTTATAGCATTTCCTCCACAACATACAGGCTTTAAAATAGCTCTGCTTAATTACAAAAAAATAATTATTCAAATAATATTTCACTAAAGATATAAAAGAAAAATTGAGAAGAGTCTGAGAGTCTGAGAAGAGTCTGTTTGCTTTCTAAAAACCTTTCATTTCCAGAGGAGGATGTTATTAGGGATTGTCATGGTAGGTATATTACGGAATTATGGAGCTTTAGAGAGGGGATGTATCCGGCCATCGCTCATGATGGGCGCAAAATTTGGAGCTCCGTCAGCCTCACTGACTCAGCGGCATACCAGCAGCTTGAGAAAACCTCTCCTCCACTAATTGCCACCCCTATTACTGCACCCTGAACAATAAGGGCCATGTCCCAGCGCTGTAAGTCTACCAAGCCGCCTCAGTGGCTCATGGACTTCTTCCCCACAGTGGGGCCAGCTTCCCAAGAGGGTGTCGGAGCCTACTCAGGCAGCATTGCCCGCACAGGCTTAGAATACCAGCCATCGACTGCTGCTGCAGCCCATAAACCACTCTGATGGGTGAGTTTTGTCCCCCTTCTACACCTACTACTCGCAGTCCAGCTAAATTGCAGCAGGGAGGAAGACACACAGGCCCAGCATGATCCTCAGATAACACTGTTGATTCCCTACCTGTCATGCCCTCACTCTCCTGATCTGATCTCTGAGAGCACTACGAAAAACATGTTATTGTCTCTCAGGCACGCTTTACAAGATGATATGTCTGCTAATGCTTTCTAACCTGAATTCTACAGTCCAATTGCATGCTGAGAAAATCCACCATATTGAGTTCCTCTATGTGGCTCACAATGATTTTGTTGACTCGTATACTGACCAGGAAGCCAAACTACAACATTTGCATGCCAAGTTGGCTGACATAGAAGTCCGCTCACAGTGGAATAATATAAAATTCCAGGACATCCCTGAGTCAGTGACTGCCTCTGAACTACCAGCCTTCCTATAAAACCTTATGAAGGCTATTATCCCAACTCTGAGTACGTTAGAACTGTGCATCGATAGAGCTCACAGAATCCCAAAGCTTAACTTTCTACCATACACAGTTCACCGGAATGCCATGGCTCGCAACCATTTTTTTCCACTTCAAGGAGCACATAATGACAGCTGCATAACAAAAAACAGTCCTACCTGACACGTTTGCAAATATCACCCTTTTTACCAATATATCGCAGCACACTGCCTAACAAAGCTCCTTCACAAAGTATAAGTGGGGATGCCTGACTAAGCTCATGGTGACCTAGAATGGTAGATTTGTTCCCATTTTCAGCTTAAATTTGAAAGCTCTACAATTGGTTAATCTGACCAAATTCTTAAAGTGGTTGTTAAGTCACTTGTTTAAGTCACTGGCATCTCCTCTGTTTTAGGCAGATATAAAGCACAGTGTGTCAATTTTTTAAATTATAATCCTACATGCCTTTATTCACAGCTCCGCTCTGTGGTCACGTGATCCCCCCTCTGCTCTTCTTCCCAGATCTAAGCAGAGCAGCGGAAGGGGCTGAGATTCCCCTCTGATGTCAGCTGGTCAGCAGAAGGAGACCACACGCCTGCACATCAGATCTGTGCAAGAAGTTATTTAAAAAATGTTTTTTAAATTGACACACTGTGCTTTATATCTGCCTAAAACAGAGGGGATGCCAGTGATTTAGTACATTACTTTACAGAAGTAGCAGTAGAAGGGAGGTCGAAGGGCAGGGAGGAGATCAACTCTCTCATAGCCTACTGAGCTGACAGGCAGGGAGGGAGGCACATAAACCTACCATGGTATCATGGATCAGCAGCCATGCGTGTCATGCTCAGCACAAACATGGGGGCACAGGAAAAGGCAGGATCAACCAGGTATTTTACATTATATAATGGGAAAAATTACACTGCACTAGCACTATGCTATAGATCGTGTTTTAAAGGAACAGGAGCTTTTTTAAAATGTATTAGTGTTACAACCACTTTAAGATATCCTACTGTGGATTTTGCCCAGATTTTGACCTCTAATATTTTCCCCTTTATCTCCAAACTCCCTGGCACTATGGGATAGAATACATGCAAATATGGCCTACAGCAGAGGTAGTGAATTAAAATTCACGGGGCCCGGTCAGAAAAATGTTCTTCTAGAGGTGGTCCGAGTGTCATATTGGTGCTATGACTCCACATGATATCCTCTACATCGCAGCATCCTGTGCACGTCACAGGCCCCTCATCTCAGACCCCCATCACACACTGGGTCCCCCTCATCACAGACTGGGTCCCCCTCATCACAGACTGGGTCCCCACTCATCACAGACTTTGTCCCCCCTAATCACAGACTGGTTCCCCCTAATCACAGACTGGTCCCCCTTCATCACAGACTGATCCCCCCTCATCATAGACTGGTCCCCCCTCATCAGAGATTGGTCCCCATCACAGATTGGTCCCCCATCACAGACCCCCCTAGATAGCAGACTCCTGTCCTCATAACAGCACAACACTTCCCCCTACCTCATACAAGACATCCATCGCGGCTGCTCTGGACAATGGGCGGGACTTTTCAAGTTAAAGGTGAGTGATTGGTTGCTACGCAGTGGGTGGTCCCAGCAATCAATCACTTATTTCTTAACTTAAAAAGTCCCACCCTTTGTCCAGAGTGAAAAAACGAGAACCACCGCTTCAGGACGGCTCTTCAAAGAGAGTGCTTATCTTCCCAGATGTGTGAAAGGTGTCCGATATGTCCGCCGCAATATCGAAGTCACGTTAAAAATTGCAGATCGCCGCCATTACTAGTAAAAAGATAAATAATAAAAATGCTATAAATCTACCCCTTATTTTGTAGATGCTATAACTTTTGCACAAACCAATCAATATACGCTGTATTGCGATTTTTTTTTTTTTTTACCAAAAACATGCAGAATATATATATCGGCCTAAACTGAGGAAAAATTTTGTTTTAAAAAAAATTGGATATTATAGCAAAAAGTAAACAATATTGTGTTTTTTCAAACTTGTCCTTCTTCTTTTGTTTATAGCGCAAGAAAAAAAAAAATATTTTATTTGGGTACAGCATTGCATGACCGTGCAATTGTCATTCAAAGTGCGACAGCGCTGAAAGCTGAAAAATGGTTTGGGCAGGAAGTGGGTGAAAGTGCCCAGTATTGAGGTGGTTAAAGTCTTTGTTAAAGTGTTGCTAAACCCACAACAATAAAATAAGTCTGTATATGCAGTAAAGCATGCTTGTTATACCCACTGTGGAACCTTGCGGATTAATCCTCACAAGACTGCTATATACTGCTAATGAGAAAAGGTATTTAGCAGTTTATATTTACTAAAATAATTGCATTCCATGTTCTGTGGGAGACCAGATATAGTGAATGCAGGGTCCTGGGTTTAGTAACACTTTAATACAAAGCTGATAGAGGTGAATTATAAGCTCATGCTTTAGCTGTATTTGGTTTTAACTAAAATAACCAAATTCATCCCTCAGGCCTCTTCTAAATGTTTTATGTGTTGCCATGTAGAAGTTCCCATGTAGCATACATGGTGGGCATTCTCAAATGTTGAAGTCTTTTGGCTCAGAATATATATATGCTTAGCCATAGAAACCTCAGTCAAATCAAAAAGTCCCCAATGGATGCATTGCTTCAAGGTAATTTCACCAAGGTCCCCAGAGGCTCTAGTATAAAAATGTCATATATTTTTCTGGCTGCCAGAATTGCAATTCCTGGATGTTGACATAAATCCTCCAATCCTCCGAAACTTGTTAAAAACAAACTTAACTGGATCATGGTCAATTATGTTTGTTGATGATTAAAATGAAAAATATGTAATCTAAATTTGAAAGTACGTGGGATCCATAAATTCAACATATTTCTCCCTTTCTCTTTCTGTTTTCCCGCTTTCTCTCCTTGTGCTGTTTACCAGTTTTAGGTAATTGAACAGTATGCTTTGAGGATACTCAGGGTGTAGTATGTTATAACTCAATTTCCCCAGTCTAGGAATCTTGTACAGATACAAGACATGATATGACCATGGGCAATTCACCCTTTTAGAAATTCAATTTGCATTCTGTGTTTAGGATCTGTTGCTGTGGAGTAACCAAGGCTAGGCATCCCATAGATATTTTTTTTTCATTCGACCAGTGGGTTAAATGAAAAAAACTGACTTGAGTCCCCCATCCACACATTTGAGGTGGATTGGGGACTCCTCCTTATTGAACTATTGTATTCTGATTGCAGGAGACTTCACTGATCACTGATAAGGCCCATACACACGATCTGACTTTTTGACAACCAACATGCAAATTGGCTGTTTTGGACCAACATCCGACCGTGTGTACGCTCCATCGGACCAACTTTTTCCAGGTTTCATCTGACTTTTGTTGGCTGTGCGAACGGACCAACTTTCTGCCAACAAAAGTCAGATGGACCAAAGTCCGACCGTTTGTACACAAAACCAATGGACTTTTGTACAAACCAATGCAGAACCAATGCAAAAGATCAGACAACAATACAGAAGTTGACCAAAGGTGGCGGTAAAGAGCAGAAAAAACAAGTGATTTGGTGAAAGTTGGCTGAAAAAAGTCCTGCCGTGTGTATGCAATACCAACTTGGGGACAAAAATCCACAGGAAAGTTGGTCCACGGTCCGATCGTGTGTATGAGGCTATACACTGATCAGCATATGTATATATAAAAAAAACAATAGGACCCAGTGGTGGCTGGTGCTCAAATTTTCTTGGGGGAAAAGAAAGAAACTGAAAAATACAGAACCCCCCCCACCAATTGCAGCCACTTGTACCCATCAAAAGCAGCCATTGTGCCCATCAAACACAGCCACTTATGCCCATTAAATGCACCCACTTGTGCCCATCAAATGCGGCCCCTTGTGCCCAAATGCAGCCACTTGTGCCTATAATATGTAGCCACCTGTGCCCATCAAATGCAGCCACCTGTGCCCATCAAAAGCAGCCACCTGTGCCCAAACGCAGCCACCTGTGCCCATCAAACGTGGCCACCTGTGCCCATCAAACGTGGCCACCTGTGCCCATCAAATGCAGTCACCTGTGCCCATCAAATGCAGTCACCTGTGCCCATCAAAAGCAGCCACCTGTGCCCATCAAACACAGCCACCTGTGCTCATCAAACACAGCCACCTGTGCTCATGAAACACAGCCACCTGTGCTCATCAAACACAGCCACCTGTGCCCATCAAACGCAGCCACTTGCCCATCAAACGCAGCCACTTGCCCATCAAATTCAGCCACTTGTGCCCATCAAATGCAGCCACCTGTGCCCATCAAATGAAGCCACTTGTGCCCTTCAAACGCAGCCACCTGTGCCCATCAAATGCAGCCACTTGCCCATCAAACACAGCCACCTGTGCCTACTGAAACCCCCACCCCGCACGCATGGATCATGGCTCTGGCACCCCCGCATGCGGATCGTGGCTCTGGCACCCGAGGGGGGGTGCAGCCGACTCAGCTGAGGGGACTTATCTCTCAGACTGGCGGCGACCTCTGCTCCAGCGTGAGTCTCCTCGCTCCTCTTCCTAAGCGCCAGGCATCCAATAGGGTGACCTGGCGCTTTGGCCAATCAGGAAGCAGGTCTGACGTCCTGCCTCCTGATTGGCCGGGAGGAAGGCTAGTGTGAAAATAATGAAAATTAATTCGCTATTGTCACACAATTTGGAGGGATCAGGGCGCACTCTCTGCGCCCCGAGCCCACCCTATTTTGAAGCCTATTAGAGCCTCTGGCTCTAATCAGGTGCTTCAAAATATACCACCCCCGCCATAGGAATCCATGCGTCTGGCGTCCTGAAAGGGGCCGGGCGCATGGATGGGAGGGGGGGCGCCTGTGCGCACACAGTGCATGGGCCGCCTCTGATAGGACCATAATATCTGCAATACTAATGTTAGAAGGACGTGCATATTTTCTTTGGGTGACTGGTCTTGTCTCTGTTCTGCTCTGTTGCTCTTGTCTCTCCCCTTCCTGTCGTTTTTCATAGGCTGCCTGTAGTGGGTGGAGCCTGCTGGATCCCTCCTACAGATTCACTTTCTGCACAGACCATATACATCACAGTTATGATGTCACTGCTACTTTTACAAGCCTATGTATACACAGTGTGATGCCCTCTTGTGATAGACATCGGTATTACCAGACATCTTAGGTTATCCTAGCAGCTGGATGCTTGTGCATGACAGATTGAGGCATCCTCTGTTTTTGATGCACTACTTTCTGCTTTAAGGCAGCATTCGATCTGGTGAGTGCAGACCGTATGGTATTGGCACTGAGCACAAGTGGCGGTGTGCCGCAGGTTAAGGTGGAAGTTTTCTCCTGGACTCTGGAAGACACCATTCTATCCTTACACTTTACATCTTTTCTCTGGGACTTTATTCATTCATTCAGTATTACAGATATTATGGTCCTATGGGTTTTTTATATGCACATAAACTGATTTATAGTATTTTTTGTTGTAGTAGGCACTGCACATTGACATTTTTTTTCAGAATGGGTTTGATATATAGACCTATTGCTAGCTGCCTTGGCATATCTTTAACACAGACTTTTTCTATTTACTTCTTATACACTGATCTACGTTGCAGGCTATAGTGGAGAAAATCCAACAGTCCAATTGCACAGGAGTAAAACTTTCTACTTAAAGTTTTTGTCTATTGAAATCAAATGACCATACATCATTGAAAGTAAACCTGTATTTTATTTTAAACTTCAAAACTACTGCAAAATAATAGGCTCTGCAAAATGCTTGTTATTACTTTTAATGGTACTGCTCTGTGATATAGGTGTCAAAGATTTGATGGGCAAATAGCCTAACAGAAAATTCAACCAAAGCTCTTTGGTAAGCATTCACCCTATATTTGAAGCCACATACATTTCCAGATGAAGCAGACAGAACCTTTGTAATCCTGCAGCCAGACAAATGTGGGCAGAGACTGCTGCTGATGTGTTCACTAGGGATGGGCCAACAGTTTGGCCCGAGCATAAGTTCGGGCCGAACATTCTCTGTTCAAGCGTTCGGCAAACATCCAAACAAACAGGTCGTTCGACCGTTTGTTTGGCACTCCGAACTGACCACAATGCATTGCGGCGCTGAACAGTGCATTGCAAGCCCTGATTGGCTGAGGCAGTGAAAGCTTCAGCCAATCAGGGCATAGAGCACTGTCATAGTCATGATTGGACACTGTCATCATGACTTTATGCAATCATGGCTCATTACGCCCCACAGTATAAAAGTATTCTTTCAATGGCAACCATTTTCAGTGTGATTTTGGCGTGAAGAGAGATAGAACAGGTCTCTGTCCAGTGCTATTAGTTAGTGTGCTATACTGTGCTATTTTGCTTCAATTGTCAGTGTAGAATATTAGTTTAGTGTCAGTCTAGGGATAGTGTTAGTGTAGTGAGGAGGATCATCATTCAGTTTTGCATAGTGTGCAGCTAGTGTAGGGACAGCTCATATAGTTCCACTGTAGTGTAGTGAGAACGTGTCATTCATAAATACATTAGTGTAGAGTAGGGACAGCTCCGATTGTTTTAGTGTAGTGAGACTGTGTCAGTAATCTTTACATTAGTGTATAGCTAGAGTAGGGACAGTTCAGATAGCGTCAGTGTAGTGACGGTTGAACCCCCCTCTATTTGATTGCGTTACTGCCAGTTTAAGAGATGAGACCAGTGCCCACTTGTAGGCTCTGAGGAAAGGGGTGCTCCTCAGAAACGCGTCAGCCATTCACTAGAGGAAGCATCAGATTCCCTCGGTATCCAAGATTTGAGGTTGAAGTTCCTAGCTGTGGACGTTTTCATCTATGCATTTGCCTTCAACTTGTACTCGTTTGTGAGTAGAAAATCTGCTGTTTTATCCTTTTTAATAAAGCCTTTTTAGTGGTAATGCACAAAGGTCGGTGCGCCCTTCTGTTTTTTCTTTTTTCTACTGCCAGTTTAATGCCATATAGTTCTGTGTGCGTTACTGCCAGTTTAACGCCATATAGTTTTGTGTGCGTTACTGACAGTTTAATGCCATTTACTTCTGTGTGCATTACTGCAAGTTTAATGCCATATAGTTCTGTGCGTCCCTGCACATTTAGCACATTATATTGCAGTATATTATAGTGTATCCGTGTGTGTCTGTGTAGTGTGAGTGCTCAAATTAAAGTGCACCAAATACCACTTTACATTGATTAAAGTGCATCTACGTACAGATTTCCACTTCTTCTTTACATTTGCTTATAAGCACCACCCCTCCCTCCCAATAATGTCTGGGAGGACAACAAGGAGCAGATGATTGCCGTTTAGCCACAATATACGGGGACACAAGGTGAGTGCATGTGCTGTTGAATTGTCTCCCCCAAAGCTTCACGTGAGGGGTATGAGAGGAAGAGTTGCCGTGTTGTTTAGCCAAACCCATGAATAAGTCTGTATGATGAAACATGTCGGGGCTGCGGCTAAACGGCAATCATCTGTAAGCACTTCATGCTGCACACCAGATCAGGGAGTGATGGTTCAAGCTAAGAGGAGCAAATGAGAGTTATTTCTAAGCCGTACACCTCGGGTCCGCTGTGACCACACTATATACCACTACAGACATTTTAACCAAGAGCTTTTTGCTGTGATTTTACCCGCTGGCTTTGAAGTAATGTGAGTGTAATGGTTGAAGTTTTTCACGTAGTTTTTTATTAAACTGGTTTTACAATATTACACTATTTGGAGCACCTTTTATTTTTATGTGGAGAGATCCTGTACACATGCTTGCGGCCTGATAACGGAGATCAGTTGACCCTGTTTGTGTGGTTCAAAGCGTATATGCCAAGCCCAAGAGTGTAAGGCATAAATATCTGGTGAGTGTGTCATCCAAAGAGAGCGAAATCACTGGCACTTATTGGTGTGGTGGAAGATCAGAAAAGTTTACACTGAATCAGTTCTTTTCCAGATGAACCTTATTATGCTTATGGACTTTTAAGTTGAATTTAGTTTATTTTCACTTGTCACAGGGTGATATTGTTACACTGATAATCATTACATTGTTGCACTGATTATTTTTATTTTCTTTACAGCGATACTTTAAACTGTATTGATTATGAAGTTATTTTTATCTATTTTTAGGTTCATGATTTTTACACTATTGTAGTTTAATACACATGTGTGTAATCTAGCGCCACTTATTTTTTACTATCAAGTCTAGATAGGGGTTAAAAATACGGTTCACATTTTACATCATTAAAGTGGCAGCAGGGCAGTTTGTTTTATTTTCTAGAGGCGCAGTGGTGGTACTTTAAGTGTGGGCTTACGAGACTTGCTGACCATCAGTTATATATAACTAACATATTTTGTCAAAAACAGAAAAACACAGAAGTCTTCTTAATATAGATGTATTAAATGCACTTTATTTTATAGTATGTCGTAATACTGTATGCTAACAGCACTCCTAAATGACTTCACAGGAAGTAGACAAGTCTTTGATGTACATTCGCTTGATAGCAAGATAGGGCCCAAAGCAACATAATTATCTCCATTGGGGAAAAAAAAGAAATATATAATTGAAGCAGACTTGTGTAGTATTAGATGCTTAATGGTTGTTTGTTCACCCTGTTGTTTAGAGTTAAAGTTATAGACCCTCAAGAGACATTTCCTGCTACTTTTGGCTTAGTTCTTGTTAAATAGGCCAGCAATTAAAACATGGGTACCATATTGTTAATGCATATTCCTATCCAGACACCAGCAGTATGGCAGAGACCATTCAGAATAATAAGATACCTTTATATTCTGCAACCCTCTGGATATGGAAATGAGCATAGCAAGCACTTTAAGAGTCCTCTGGGCTCTGAAACGTCATTAGAACCACAGTCATTAAGAGACAGTTGTGTTACATCTCAAGGGATTGTTGTCCTTATCTTTTAAAAAATGTTAATAATCTTATGCAATGTGTCAAAGTTCTTTAAATAACTATTGTAACTTTCTTTACCAACTACAATAATAAATCTGACATATCAGTAGTGCTATATATAAACTTTACAGAAGGGGAATTTGAATAGATGTATGTATTCTTTAGTTCAATGGTGTTCTAGATATATTAACTTTTAGGTGATAGTAATGGTAAGTCATATCATTTCTGCATTTATTAGGCAAGAATTTGTGAATAATATTTCCTTCCCTTAGGGTTTGGTACAGTTCTGCAGCCGTCCCTTCCCTGCTGGATAGACATGTGCAGTTTGTTTTGTTCCGAATTGAAATTCAAACAAATTTTCAGTTTTCGGACATTCAGAATTTTTGAATTAGAAAAGTACAGAATTTAACCACTTCAGCCCGGAAGGATTTGCCCCCCTAATAACCAGGTATTTTTTTGCGATACAGCACTGCGTCGCTTTAACTGACAATTACACGGTCATGCAACGCTGTACCCAAACAAAATTGACATCCTTTTTTTCCCATTAATAGAGATTTTTTTGGTGGTATTTGATTACCTCTGCGTTTTTAATTTTTTGCACTATAATCAAAAAAGACCGACAATTTTGAAAACATTTTGCTATAATAAATATCCCCCAAATTTTTTTAAAAACAAATTTCTTCATCAGTTTAGGCCAATATATATTCGTCTACATATTTTTGGTTAAAAAAAAATCACAATAAGGGTATATTGATTGGTTTGTGCAAAAGTTATAGCGTCTACAAAATAGCGGATAGATTTATGGAATGTGTATGGCATTTTTTTTTTTTTTACTAGTAATGGCGGTAATCTGTGATTTTTAGCAGGACTGACATTGCAGCGGACAGATCGGACACTTTTGACACTTTTTTGGGACCATTGACATTTATACAGCAATCAGTGCTATAAATATGCACTGATTATTGTATAAATGTCACCGGTAAGCTGAATGTGTAACACTGTTTCTCTTAGCCTGGGCTCACACTTTGTGTGGTCCTGGGCATAGCAGGGGGTCAGGTGTGTCCCCGTTCACCATTTTAGGTCTGAGTTAGGTCAGAATTTTTGCCTTAATTTGGACCTGAAACTGAGCCAAAGACAAACAGGACCCTTCTGCTGTGTGCTCCATGGCTGCGCCGGAGATGTGTGAACCGGCTCCATTGAGAGCCGGTCACAATCTCCTATCATGCAAATTGAATACGAGGAAAGTGTGAACCCAGCCCTAGTCCACTTTATCTCCCCACACACAGCAAACCTACACAGGTGTATACTTTCAATCCCCAAATTACCCCCCACCAAACTTATTTAGATGAATAGCACACTGACTACCCATAGATTGATACATTATAGATACTTTTAAACACTCATTGTTTAGAAACAAAGCAACATTAGCACATAATATATATGAGAGAGAGAGAGGTGTATGTATGTGTCAGGGAAGAGGGAGTAATATTTCCAGGGACACTACACTGCTAAGTCAGATACGAGGTAAGTGCTATTTACAGAGACGCTCTACTACTGAGAATGTAAGGACAGACAATTAATTCTACTTTTATTGTGAATGCAGAAGTTGTGATCAACAAAGTGCAATTTAACAGTTCATCAGCATTAAGTTTTATGAAGAAGGAAAAAATTATTGAGAACTCCAGTGTAGTGGCAGACAGTTTGAAACAGACCTAGGGGAGTCTCAATGGATTATAGCACTACAGAAAGACTTGGACAGACCCTCAGCTGGCTGTAAAATGAAGCCCTGGTTCACACTGATTGCGGGAATAAAACTGTGCGAGTTCAGCTGAACACGCGCAATTTCATTCCCGTATGTCGGTCCCGTCTTCGGCGATTTCAGAGACATCTGTGTGGGTAGGACAGTACAATTGCCACAGATTCGGCATGTTTACTATCAGAATAGGTTCACTAATGCAGGCTCTGATTGGCTCCTAGTGCTGGTTCTCCTAGTCTGAGTGCTGAAATATGGGAGATAACAGGAATCTGATATTGCTACAGTTTTGCATACTTACATTAGTTGCTTATAAAATACATTTAAATTAAATAACCCCATTAATTGCTAATTTTATATCTGGGACCACTACAAATGACTAAAACTGAAAAAGTTGCTGAAATGGTAAATTGCAATTGATTGATCACCCCCTTTGCATTTGCAATAAAGTAGAAGTGATTGGCATAAACCAGGCAATTATTTTTCTGCAAAGGGAATGTGTAACAGTTTTGCATCTATAAATAGACATAGCATCTTCATACTGCAGAAGATACATTATAACAGACAAGCATATTAGTTATTGATGCAGTATGTAGAGTACATGAAAAACAATGATCTTTAAACCTCATAGGAGTTGTCTTCTTATGTTCGGTAATTAAATAATAGGTTATGCATTCTTCCCTGTGGCAAATCAAAACAGAGAAAAAAATGGTTACAGTAACATATCATTTTCATTTTTCATATTGTGTCTATCACATCCACCACCATATATAACAAAGAAAATATGTGTGAATATCAAATTCTGACAGTACAGGTCATATGTCTGAAGCTTAGTTAAAATCTGGCAGTTAGATAAATTAGGCAGGAAAGTTAACCTGCAGCTGCCTCTGAGCTATCTGTGTACTGACAAATGTTCTTTTTCATCAGGGAATTGAGGTCAGTAATGGGATATCATATCAGTAGAGTAGTACTGTCCTCCCATTTTATTTCTCCTAAATGCTTGGAGTTAACAAAGGTCTGTTGTCTTGCAGAGCACTTTTAAGCAAATGTCAAAGGCTCCATAAAAATGAAATACAGAATAATAAAAATGTGAGTTTGAAGTTCCTTCCCAAACTGTTATGATAAAAATGATTTGTGTTAATAATCCAATTTATCATCATTATGAGTATGACTTGAAAAGCATTTCATAACCATCATTGCATGTTTAAGAATATTTAATTAAAATGTTAGCCTTGGGAATGCAGTTAATCAGTTTTCCTAAAGAAATAAATACCAAGAGTCTGCTAATGGCCAAAGAATATTGAGGAATTTCTGTCTTTCTATTGGTCTATTCACTGCTATTTAAACTCTATATAAAAGATAATACGTTGTCTGGATAAAATAGAGGTTTTACAATAAAAATAATGAAAGTTTTGTTTTTCATATTGGCTGATCAGATGTTAAAAATATTAAAAGCTCTTCAAAAAAGATATTATATTATTTACATATAGGGACACTGATTCTGAGACAGATCCTATGATACTGAAAGTCCTGATGGCCTTGTATATGAAGGCTGCAATGCAGTCAGAGAAAAAAATGTCCACTGATTCAGGGCCAGCCTTTTGCAGCGAGGCAGAAGCGGTCTCCAAGATATGCAAGAAAGAAAAATAAAGCAGGCGCCTCTGAGTGTAGACTTTTAGGTGTGTATTTAAAAATCATATAGTAACTTACATTTGGGATTACAATGCAGGGTACATCTGTTCATAAAACGCTCAGAGCGCTATCCATCATGCTGGTCAAACAAAGGGAAGTTGTCTTGGCCACTCTGCAGTGTCTTCTGGCCGGCAAGATGATAGTGTAGTGGGGGGAGAGCTGAAGAAGAGGCTTGGAACGCTCCTTGGACCACAGCGCTGGTTGGGATGATGTCACAGGCGTGAACAGATGTACCCTTCATTGTAACCCCAAATGTAAGTTACTATGTGATTTTTTTAAATACAAACCTAACAGTCTACACTCGCCTGCATTGTTTTTCTTTCATAAGTAAAAATGGCATTGGGCTATTTATAAAAAATTAAATTAGCAGTTCAGCCACAATTCCCCCAAGATTCACCAAAACCTTATTTACTGACATTTGACAGCAGTTGCACTTCAATAGGAAAAAGGTCTTTCTTGTGACATGGACTTTCTTATGGAAGAAAACTGTGCCTGGTTTAGATGCCAAATGGTTGCATTTTCACTGTAAATGCAGCAATTAATACATTTAATACCAATTTTAACAAATGCAGCACAACACACCAGGAATGTTTTGAGAGAGATTCCCAGAAAAAAAAGTTTCCGAAAGGCAACAGACACTGCAGCACAACCTGTGTCTAAACGGAGTTTCTGGAAAGGTGCCTCTTCTATGGTGAACTGGTTTTAGTCTTCCCTGAGATCCCTAGTCAGTTCAATGTGCACATAGGTAACATAATTCAGTAAAGAAAACAATGATTACAACCACTTTTAAGTCTATTTTAAATATTTTTTACCTTCCAGGTTCAAGGGATATATGATTTAGCATTTGAAGCTGATTAGAAGGAGAAGCAGGGTCCCTTCTTGCTCATTGCTCAAACTTCATTTAAGCTATGAAGAAATTCCCACTCTTGGCATGGTTTTATGTGCCAATTTAAGTCACTGACCCATGTAGGCAGATGAGATCTTCTGGCTTCTCTCTGACTTTTCTGATTTACATGCTTACAAACCCAACAATTAAAGGATAGGTTCAGCTTTTGAACCAGGTTACCCCCCCCCCCTTACCCCCTGTCCCCCTCCTACATGACAGAGGAGGGCAGAGGTTCCTCTGTTCCTCTGTCCAGCAGCTGTCACATTTAAAATTGGTGCAGCTGTGTGGGGCTCCACCAGGCACAGCCATTTCATTCATTTAGAGATCTGGGAATAAAAAAAAAATGACAAGTTCCTTTAGCCACCATGGTATATGGACTTGTAGTTTCAATGGACTGAAAGCATTCTGATCAGCATGCTCACAGTCCATTTACAGTTTCTACATCTGTAAAACTGACAGCTTGTACAGAGGTAAGGGCACATAGCTGTATGCAGTGTGTGCAGGAGCCTGACATTTCACCTGTGATCCATGCGCAATGCTCTGCAGGTTCCAGTGAACAAATAATAATGCTCATTTTTTTCCTGAAAAAATATGTGAATGTTGTATTATTTTTATTTATTTTTTACAACATTTTCAAAAAGAGGTAAACAGTGGCACCCCCTGTATTTTGTGATGACAGATTTATTTTGCTACTCTTTTCATTTATAAATACTTTTGAACATTATATTAATAAATATTTACCTCAATCTTTTTGTTTTTCAACCTTTTGGATGGTTTTGAATACTGGTTCAGTTTTTAATGTTTTCCCAAATATAACTGTTACTACCAATTTTAGACAGTTCTTCAAAGTAACACCTATTTTTTCTTTGATTTATAAATGACTGGGAAAGAAAGCTGTGATGTCATGTGAAATAACGTGGAAGCACAAAATAGTGTGAAGAGAAAAATATTGGTATTTTTATGTTAAAAAAAAAAAAAATCACCTTTGGGATCCTGTGTTTTTTTTATAATTAAAAGAGTTGTTAAACTCTTAGTACAGCTATCCTTTAAGTAACCCTCCTTCCCCACCTAGCAACCTCAAATTCTATACTTACCCATTGTGTTTCCCAGCTAGGTTTTTTACACACACACAGAGAAAAATCTCTCTTAATAGCAATGGAATCTGGTGGGGTGCATGCGAAATGGCGTGTCAGTAAAAATGAATGGAGATGTTTTCAGCACAAGCATGAAAAACGAAGATTGTCAGAAGACCTCTCGAGCAGTGGCTGGGCAGCTTTTAGCAGATCACACCGTAAACAACCTAAGAGATACAGGGACACGTAGGTTTAGGATTTGAGGGGGTTGTTGGTGAGAGGAGAGGTGGGTATTTTAAAAAAATAACTAAACAAAGTCATGTTATCCTTTATTGATCATTTGCACGGTTTTGGAGCATTTAGGAGAAATAGCCATATGTAGAATGTTGACAGCGGATGTAAAAAATATAAAATGCAATACATTTTATTATGTATTATTATACATATTTATTCATTTTACTTCACTTTTCTAACAATTTTTATATGCGGTGGTACAAAGTTCATAATAGCCCAACCAGAAAACATAAAAAGACTTTAAATTGGCATTTGTTGCATAAATCCTTTATTATACTAAAAAAGGTATAGACAGAAAGCTGAAAACCAATTGCCATTTCATGATAGTGCTTACTCATAAAGAAAGAATCTATGAATAAGTACTAACATTCAGTTGTGTGCCTGCAGTTGTGTGTATGTAAAGCAAAACAAAAAAGCAGGGAGTCTATAATTGTAGTAATAACTTTATTCCATTTCAAGGTAAAAAAAATACATCCACAAAAGGAGAATATAAATTCACTTACCTGTGGCCCAGAAAAAATACTCTGGGCCTAGACTACCATTAAAGCTTTCACCTGGAAGTGAGAGAAACTCCATCTCATTTCTGGTGCTGGATGCTGCACATGACACAGTGATGGTGCTGACTGGTGATCACTTGAGTCGGACCTATTACCTGTGCCCCTAACCTCCTTTCCTTGGTTGTTGCCTATTGATTGTCCGCCTACAGCACAGCTAACGCTTCTACGCTCTTCTTTTTTGTATGTCTGGGATAAGGCCATTATAAAATATAGAATATCTTCACGTCCAGGACCCCTTACTTCGACATTGGGCAACCCAGGATTTCTACCCGGTCAATCAGATAATGTATTCCTTTGCTGGCAACCACTGTGCACATCGCTCATTTGGCATTCGCTCAATAGGGAGGGCCTGAAATCTCTAGGAGAACTTAGTTCTCCCCCCTCGTTCCAACAGTGGACATTGGCTACAATATTTCCAATTGGTCATTTTTTTTGAAGGGCTAGCTGGGGACTGGCAATGTGGAAATCTGATCCAGTTTGAGGAGCTGTGTCTTTGTCCAAGTGTTCGCACGTTTTATCTAAAATATATAGCATGCTACTGTTTCACGTATTTCCCAATTGCCCCTTCTACCTTTGAGACTGGGAGCGGGAATTGGGCAAGAGCCTGCCCCTGGAGGATTGGGATAAAGCTTTTACCTTCACTTTTAAGTCCACTCTAGCTTCTCATTCACAGGAAAGAAACTACAGATGTTAGTATTTATTAACCGAATTTATTAAAAAAAATCAACCCTGCTAAATCAGATTTATTTTGGAGATGTGGTGCGTTAAGAGGTACACATTTACATGTGTAGTGATTGTGCCCATCAATAAAACCATTTTAATCGACCATATTCCAGCTTAGTAATTTGATCATGGGCAAGGTTTGGCCGGAGACCCCAGAAGTAGCCCTCTTATCCATGATCCCGGGATCATTCCAATCTTTTAAGACGGGAATATTACGATTTCTGCTGATAGCGGGTAGAGGACTGATCCCCATATATTTGGAAATCCTCTGCAATACCATCAATCCGGGAATGGGTAGCGGAAATGAATAATATATGCGCATGGAAGAGATGATAGCTTTAGCGAATGATAAGCACACTAAGTTTAGGGATGTGTGGACCCCTTGGATAGAACTTGATTCTCCTCCTCTCTTGTTATATCTAAGTGATAAGACATCGACACTGCATATTAAAAGGCTAAACTAGGTTGTCTCTTTGGGATAGAAAAAATTAGACAACATGGGACAACTGATTCTTCAAGCCGTCTTGAGTGCTATATTTGGCAGACACATTCCAGAGGACGCCATCCTGACATTACATTTTTTATTTTCCTTTTTGGGAGTTTCTTTGAGGGTGGGAAAAAGTGGACGCGAAGATAATTATACTATAAACATGTCATGGCTTTGGTTTATGTTCTTTAGTCATCATGAGATAAGAGGATGTGATATAAGGCATATAGATATATTACTTATTTGTGCCATGTAAATGTAAATGTTTTTATTATTGAGAGTGAGCCACACTCCCCTCCCTCTCTCTCTATTGGTATTTCTTTCTGTTTCTTTTGTTTTTTCTTTTCTTGTATAATTCCCAATAAAAAAATCATTATACACAATACAAAAAAAACAACTGGTGATCACTAAATCTGGTGCAGATGTGCAGAGTAACCAATCACTTTTCATTTCAGCTTGTTCAACTAAGCTTTGACAATAAAGAAGCTGATTGGTTACTATGCACATCTGCACCAGATTCTGCGTGCACAGCTTTTACTAAATCTCCCCCACTGTGTTTGTGGGTTTCACTGGGCTGATTGCATCAGCCTGGACCCCTTACAGTTCCAACACCCATGTGTGGGAGTCTTTTCTTGAGGCGAGAAACAATCCTGAATGGAATTAAACAATAAGACTGGAATTAATTGGAAATAAGTTATTACTACATTAGTGCATTCTCTACTTTATTGTTTTGCATTTAGATAATATTATCTTTTCATCCTAAATAATCATAAAGGCCGTTTTTCACTTAGCTGCAGATGGCTGTAGTGCCCTCAATGGATTTATTAATAGAGCCATATATTATCCTTTGATTATCGCGCTCTGGCATTCTCTCTTTTTAACGTCGTATGTGTACCCCATTTTAGTGCAATAAAGATTTTAGACAAAAACTCTGCTTTTAAGCATCATCCATTTTTTGTGTTTGACTATTGCAGGTCATTAAGTTGAATATGACATCTTTCTGTCTGTTCTGGGCCAAGACCAATAGATAAAAAAACAAAAGTGAATTCAATGAAGAAACACATACAATAAACGAGAGAATATAAAGTCCAGTCTTTATTGACAGTTATTGCATGTCAGTATGGTTGAGACTAAGAATTAGGGATCCTGCTTCAATTATATACAACTCAATTGATTTCTCAATAAATTATATTGCAAGAGCAGTTTGCACTGAACACATGATCAATATACAAGTTGGTTGTTTATTGTAATTTCAATACTCATAAGGAAATCTCAAAATATATCACCATTATCTGCCAGATAATTATGTTGCCAGCGTGCAGTAAAGATTAATTCAAGAAGATTTTGAGCGTCTGAATGCATCACGGTTTATAAATTAAATGTTTTGTTTTAAAAAAAAATTTGATTGCTGTAATACACAAGGATGCATTTTTATACCACACTAAAGTACAAATAATTCTTGTCTGTACACAAATGCTCAGCCAATGTCTGCTTATAAAATATATTTTCATTTAATTGATTTAATTAGAAGTGGTAAGCTAATGCAAAAGTCTTTTAAGAGATTCTCACATGCATTAATTTGTAGTATTAACATTAACTGCGAAAACAATCCCAAACAAGACTATAGATCTCATTTTGAAGAAATGTGTTTTTATGTAAAATGAAAATACTTTGTTTCTAATCTGTATTTGTAATTACTTCCACGAAGGGATGTTTGTGGATTAGTACAAAACTGAATTATTACATTAATGAGACCATCACTTTTTTTTTTGTTCTTTTAATTGTCTTAGCGCACAAACATATTGTACCGCTAGTGAATAAGGTAATTACATAGCATCTGCAAGAGTAGCAAAGACTCTCTGAGAATATTCATAAAAGATGTTATGGAAACCCTTTAGAATTGTATAGGTGATTGTGCCGAATTGATGTTTCGTCAGACAGGTTTATAAATTGGTCAGTGCCGGGCACTGAGGTCATTGTGTCCATACTGAGCACTTTTTCCTCAGTGTACTCCCTCCTTCCACTCCTGACCACTGTGCTCACCAAACTGACATGCACATGACTGAGGTGGTTTTAGTAGGAAAAGGCAGAGCCTAATGGGGTACTGAGAGACTAGTACCCCATCTGGTTGTTGATTGATGCATGTCAGTCCAATAGAGTCTTTTGAATCTGCCTACTGCCATTCTCTGTCAATCAAAAATAAGACATACCTGGTAGGGAACTAGTCTCTCAGTTCCCATCACACTCCTCCCACCATTTGATTCCAGTAATTTCTTCATCATTATCCCTGGCCCATTTGTTTACCTTTAGCTTTTGGCTGGGGGGTGCCTTGGTCGACAGCTTAATGGAGACAAGATACAGTACTGTGCTGGAAGCTGTCACATTCATGAGTCAACTCTAAGTATTGGGGTACCTCTCTATGCCATCTTGGAGTTGATTCCTGACAGTTTCTGAATCGGCAAACTGATGGTAATTCTTCAAGAAACTGATACTGCAATAGTGACAGGTTATTAACCAGTTCCTTACCACGCTATAGCAAATAGATGGCTACAGTGTGGTCATCTAATTCTGGGAGGGCATCCATGGACGTCCTCCTAGAACCATGCCCCCCATGCACCCGCTGGGGCACACAGTCAGCATGCTCTGTGATCATTGTGTTCTTCTGACATGGCTGATCACAGATCAGGATAAAGGGCCAATCACAAAGGCCCTTTCCCATGTGATTAGCTATCTCCAATCATAGCTGATCACATGTAAACACACTTTACAGTTATCTGCATTCTTCTCCACACACTCTGTCACATTTTGAGGAGAGGAGATGATCAGTACAGCCCCAACAGTGCCAATCAGTGCTGCCTATCAGTCTCCATCAGTGCCACCTATCAATGCCAATTATCAATGCCAGCTATCAGTGCCGCCTATCAATGCCAACTATCAGTGCCTCCTCATCAGTGCCACCTGTCAATGCCAACTATCAGTGCCTCCTATAAGTGTTCATCAGTGCCCATCAGTGTAGCCTCATCAGTGCCCATCAGTGTAGCCTCATCAGCGCCCATCAGTGAAATTTTTTTTGCTACATTTTAGAACAGAAACCTACAAAAACATTTTTTTTTTTAATTTTCAGTCTTTTTTTTGTTTAGCAAAAAAAAAAAACCCAGTGGTGATTAAATACCACCAAAAAGAAAGCTCTCTCTGTCTCAAAAAATTTATAAATTCATATGGGTTTTGCATGACCACAACTATCATTCAAAGTGCAACAGCACTTAAAGCTGAAAATTGACCTGGGCAGGAAGGGAAGTGCCCAGTATTGAAGTGGTTAAACTGGTACTATTCAGGCCAGTTTTAAAAATGCAACTCTCTTTGTTTTGTGTACCTGAGGTACACCTGAGATCATCCCTGCTAAAAAGAATGCTGCATCAACTTTAAGGCCTAATAATTATTCCTTGAGCCTTAACTACTTGCTGATCAGGCCACTTTTGACATTTTCACAAATGTATGCATTCAGGGACCCGGCCGCATCTACATGTCATATTGGGACACAGCGACTGTTGAGTACTTCCTGATAAATGATTGCTCTGCGTGTGAAACATAGCTGCAGCACCATGTATGAATGGGTTATAAATAAGACCTAAGGATCAGGGACATGCAGTGAGGTCAGTTGTTGGTAGGGCACTAGCTAGTATCAGAGCCAGATGCACACAGGTTACATACGCCACGCACGTTAGAGCAAGAGCAAAAATTCTAGCACTAGACCTCCTCTGTAACTCTAAACATGTAACGTGTAAACAATTTTAAAGTGTCGCCTATGGAGATTTTTTAGTACTAAAGTTTGGCGCCATTCCACAAGTGTGTGCGCAATTTTAAAGCATGACATGTTAGGTATCTATTTACTTGGGGTAACATCATCTTTCATATTATACAAAAACAGGCTAACTATAATGTGTTGGTTTCATGAATAAAAAAAAATATTTATTTTCAAAAATAAAACGCGTTTGAAAAATTGCTGCACAAATATTGTGTAACATAAAAAGTTGCAACAACCACCATTTTATTCCCTAGGGTGTCTGCTAAAACAATATATATATATATAATGTTTGGGGGTTCTGAGAACATTTCTAGCAAAAAAAATATTATATTTACATGAAAGAGAGAAGCATCAGAATTGCCCTGGGTGGCAAAGGGTTAATTACCATAAGTACTATACAAATAATTATTATATATTGTTTTTAAGGTAATTTACTATATTTTAAAAATCTGTACTCAAGCAGGTGGCTTAACAGATAAATTGCTGAAGTTTGGAGTTACACATTCCAACCAGTAATTTCACAGTAAATAGATAAATATTAAATTATGTTATAACATATAGCATAATAATATATAATTTAGCTTTATTAACACAGTACCTTTTCAGCAGCAGAAGAGTCTCATTCTCCCTCTTAACTGTGTGAGAAAAACATGGGATTATGAGTAAATCTTATACCCATAAACCCATGTTTTTTCATTCCAGAGGGTTGGGCTAGAAGGTAGTATATGTCTTTTAGACACATACCCTCTTCTATGACACTGCAGTGAGAGGACAGCCTCCACTGCAGCATTTTTATTGGACAGCTGGGGCCAATGGTACTTTACCATTGGTCCAAGGCTCCATGCTGTCCATTGAGCTCAGTGCCTCTGACAAGAAGTGGGAGACACTTTGAGCTCATCCTCTCAGTCTGCTGCAAACAGAGTGTGCCAGCTTGTAGTTAAACTGGCCGCTCTTTATGAAGCTTCTGACAGGCTGCACAAGGAGCCTCGTATCTCCGGAACCATAGGTCCAAGGAGCCCCAACTTTGACCAGTGGTGGGGTAGGACTTGTTACCAACCCCCCAAATGTGGGGTCTCTGTGACCCCAGGTCACCAAACTACGACCCTTGGAGTTCATTTTTCTTTTTGTTTTTTTTTAATGTTCATGGCAGGTGCCTCACATGCCTCCCCTGACTGCACGTCCCTGCTAAGGATGCATTTCACTGTCCTTTTATGATCACCATTATTATTATGATAACCACACAATGCAGAAGCTGTGGTTCAAAGCATCTGCACTGTGTGGTTATCTTAATGATAATGATTATCAGATTTGGCTGCTGTATAAATCAAGCATATTGATCACTGTGCCTTTTTTATGAAGAAAATTCACTGCAGAGATGGTCCCCAATTTCCTTACGCTGTAACAGCCTGGAGCGTGCTTTGCTGCCTGCCCTCTCTGTGTATTGATGGCTTCTGCCAATTTCCCCTTAGATTGACTAATAAAAAGAAGCTGCTGACTGACTGCTTTGCCGAGTGCCCTGTGACTAAAATTATTCTGCCAGAGCCGGAACCATGATATGATTTTTGTGAAATGCGGTGCCAGGTGGTGTGACCTTGAAAAAGAAATGGTCCCTCCATGCTACAGTCTCCTGGGCCCCTCTAAATGAACTGATTGTTAATCAATGAGACATCATGCATACAAATTGTCCCTGTGGTCCAGAGGAGGTGATCAAGCTGTTATTGTAAATTGATCTGAAGGTAATGTCCTTTAATGTGCAATGACAGTATAGTTGACAGCCACATTCAACTAGACATGTGCATTTCGCTTCGTTCCGAATCGAAATTCTGACAAATTTTTCATTACAATAGTAACTAATTTAAACAGATCAGAAATAACGATTTGAAAAAAACTGACGAAATTCAAATCAAATTCGAAAACAAAATCGAATTGAAAAGAATTTGCAAACAAAATCGAATTTGAAAAGAATTTGAAAATAAATTTGAATCGAATTATAAAAAAAATAGTAATCGATTTTCTAAAAAATAATACAAGAAAATAGAATGTAAAATAGTAAAGCAATAGAATAAAAAAGAATAGTAAAGAATAGAATTTAATAGAATGTAATAAAATAAAATAGAACATGACTGTCTTCTGAAATTCAAATTTTGAATAGTATAAATTTGAATTTCGAGAATAGATTGGAAAATAATTCAAAACAATGGAAACTAAAATAATAGAATAGAATAGAAAAACAATAGAACAGAATAAAATATAATTTTTTTCTATTATATTATATTGTTTTTTTTCTTGTAAAAAAGAGCGGGGTGGGACTTTATATGATATGTTATTCTATTCTATTATATATAAAAAATCAATTCTGTTCTATTGTTTTTCTATTATATTCTTTTCTATTTTATTCTCATCTTTTCTATTCTAATTCAAAATAATTCTGTACGAAATTCAAATTTTGTATAGAATGAAATTGAATCTGAATAGAAAAGATTAGAATAGAAAAAAAAAAAAAAATAGAACAGAATAGAATAAAATATAATATATGTTCTATTGTGCTAGTCTATTCTTTTCTATTCAAATTCATTCTATACGAAATTTGAATTTAGAAAAATGGTTACATATAGTTTATTTTTCAAATGTGGTCGATTTTTTTTTCACAATTAAGTAATTTTCTTGCAAAAAATAATAATCGAAACTTGTAAGCAAAAAGTTCAAGAAAAAGCCAACAATGTAAATTCATTGTGTATTTTATTGTCTAGCGATGCATGTCCTGGCCAGTCATGGTGAACAATGCCAAATGACCCACTGGCAGGTCACAATGACTACTCACACCAAATGACAAACATTGGCTGACAGCTAAATGTAAACAAAGGGACAAGGATGGTGGCTAACTGCACTGACCAAATATGGGCATGGCTATACAGTATATGGTCAATAATATCATCCACCATACCCCTTCCCTCTGCCACTCTCCTTTGTTTACATGTCAGCTACCAACTGCAATTTGTTTGGCATGAACAGTCATCAGGATTGGAGAATGTGGGACTAAAAAGTAGTCAAGGGGAGTAGGACTTCAACATGGAATAATAAGAGAAATGAAAACTAGATTCTTCAGGAAGGGGAGAAATAAGGCATTGGGACTGGACTGTCGAAGGTGGAGGTCAGGCAATGGGGCATAATATTGAAGGGGTCAGTAGGATCAGGCTGTGATCAGTTGCAGACTTTGCTACATTTTGGAAATACAGCTCCACAAATGATGATATTCAAGCAGATGCTTCATGATTACAGTATGCCTCTTTAATTCTGCAGACATAATACCACATGCTGTGATGATTAGCATTGCAGCAGGGAACTATGCATGCACACTTGTGCAAATCCTAGTAGGGAAGAGCTGTGGGTTCAGACTGAATTTTACATGTTTAAACTAAATAGGGTGTTTGGCTGAGTTCCATCTCTGACTGCAGCAGAAAGGAAAATATTCAGTAATATTACTGCTGCAGCCGAATGTGACAGCTTCTCTCTGAGTGGTTGTTAGGAAGCCATTGGCTACTGGCATTCTAACAACCAGTGATGTATCCCCACCAGGTCCCACCCGGCCACTCAGCTGTCATCAACTGACAGCAGAATGTAAACAAGGGGTAGGCAAAACAGCAGACCCTTCAGGTCTAGTATAAATTTCAAGAGGGAACCCCATTCAAAAATAACATGAAATAAAGTGTGAGGCTCCCCTCAAAATCTATACCAGACCCTTATACGAGCATGCAGTCTGGTTGGCTAGGAAGGGGTGGGGGGGGGGGGAGTGCAAAACTACTGAACTATCTAACATGTACATGACACAGAGAGTGTGTCCTGAAGAGCAGGTACATTTCCCTGATATTTGAGTTGTGATCCCTATAAGAGGGCTGGTTTTGGAGACTCAGGAGTTATCACCCATGCAGGATGAGGTGTTCTGTGGGAGTTTGGCTAGAGAGAGAAAATGGTTCCCAGTACTCTCTGGATTCATAAGTCTGTATTAGGGACCCAGAATTGCAAACCTCCAAACCCTAAACACAAGGACTCTGGTCCTGAAGAGGTTAAGCCCCAGACAAGGGGGGCTTGAAATATAGCATGATGGAATGTGTCATTGAGGCAGCATTGGGTAGCTAACAAGCTGTAAGTAAGAGTGGAAGCGAGACACCTGTTGCTGAACTCCTGTGGCCTATCCAGCACCCTGAAACACAGAGGAACCCTATCCCCAGTGTGGGACCAAGAGATAGGCAGTGAGCCAGTTGTATGGTTCTTTTTTCTGCTAGAACTGTTTGCTTGACTTTGTGCTGAAGGAAGCTATTTATGTTACCTGTTTTGGTTGTGTTAATAATAAAAACTGTTTGCTTTTACAAACGGCTGCTGGTGATCTTGGGCACCAATATGGCAAAGGGCACATGCTCAACATATTGATGAGGATAAGGGCCTTTGGGTGAAGGGCTTAGCAGAATCTGGAAGCTCCTATTAAAATTCAGTGAAAAAATAAAACTGTTCATAGTACCCCTATTCATCTATTCATTCACAATAAAAAAAAATAATTAGTGAACACACAGGTACACTTTGACAAGTCCTTTACTAAAACAAAATAAAAAAAAGTCTCATGATGTAAATCCATCTTCAATCATGTCCAGCAATGCAGATCCTTGTCAATCACAATTAATACCAGACAAAAACATGCCAATACGTCAGATGACTAAACACTGTGAATAATAGCTCCCGGGACCCAAAGCTGAATGTAGGCAAAGGGGGGAGTATCCTGGTACATATCATGGACCAAATATGGACATGACCATATTTGCCCAATGATGTCACATGTACAGTGTCTTGCAAAAGTATTCACCCCCCCCTTGGCATTTTTCCTGTTTTGTTGCCTCACAACCTGGAATTAACATGGATTGTTTGAGGATTTGCATCATTTAATTTACAGAACACGCCCACAACTTTGAAGTTTTTTTTTATTTATTTATTGTGAAGCAAACAACAAATAGGACAAAATAACAGAAAAAGTCAATGTGCATAACTATTCACCCCCCTAAAGTCAATACTTTGTAGAGCCACCTTTTGCGGCTATCACAGCTCCAAGTCGCTTGCAAAACTGCTCCAGCTCCTTCAAGTTGGATGGTTTGCCCTTGTGAAAAGTAATCTTTAAGTCTGACCACAGATTTTTCTATTGGATTGAGGTCTGGACTTTGACTAGGCCATTCCAACACATTTACATGTTTCCCCCTTAAACCACTCAAGTGTTGCTTTAGCAGTGTGTTTGGGGTCATTGTCCTGCTGGAAGGTGAACCTCCATCCTAGCCTCAAATCACACACAGAGTGCTACAGGTTTTGCTCAAGAATATCCCTGTATTTAGCACTCTCCATCTTTCCCTCAACTCTGACTAGTTTCCCAGTCCCGACTGCTGAAAAACATCCCCACAGCATGATGCTGCCACCACCATGTTTCATGGTGTTGTTTGGGTGATGTTATGTGTTGGGTTTGCGCCAGACATAGCGTTTTCTTTGATGGCCAAAAAGTAAAATTTTAGTCTCATCAGACCAGAGCACCTTCCTCCATACATTTTGGGAGTCTCCCACATGCCTTTTTCGCAAACTCAAAACGTGCCATTTAGTTTTTTTGCTGGAAGTAATGTCTTTCTTCTGGCCACTCTGCCATAAAGCCCAACTCTATGGAACGTACGACTTATTGTCGCCCCAAGGTACAGATACTCCAGTCTCTGCTGTGAAACTCTGCAGCTCCTCCGGGGTTACCTTAGGTCTCTGTGCTGCCTCTCTGATTAATGCCCTCCTTGCCCGGTCCGTGAGTTTTGGTGTGCGGCCGTCTCTTGGCAGGTTTGCTGTGGTGCCATGTTCTTTCCATTTGGTTATGATAGATTTGATGGTGCTCCTAGGGATCTTTAAAGATTTGGATATTTATTTATAACCTAACCCTGACTCAACAACATTGTCCCTTACTTGTTTGGAGAGTTCCTTGGTCTTCATGGCAGTGTTTGGTTATTGGTGCCTCTTGCTTAGGTATTGTCGCCTCTGGGGCCTTTCAAAAAGGTGTGTCTATGTAATGACAGATCATGTGACACTTAGAATGCACACAGGTGGACATCATTTCACTAATTATGTGACTTCTGAAGGTAATTGGTTGCACCAGAGCTTTTTATGGGCTTCATAACAAAGGGGGGGGGGGGGTGAATACATACGCACATGCCAATTATAATTTTTTTATTTCTGAAAAATTGTTTTATGTTTATACTTTTCAAATTTTACTTCACCAACTTAGACTATTGTGTTCTGATCCATCACATATAATTCAGATTTAAAAAAAAAACATTGAACTGGGCTGTAATGTAACGAAATAGGTAAAAAGCCAAGGGGGGTGAATACTTTTGCAAGGCACTGTATACCCTACTTTACATTAAACAGTCAGCTAGAGAGCTGTCATTCACAGTGAGGAGCCATTGGGAATGGGAAAATGTCTACTCATGGGAAAATGTACCAATGTGAGAAAATGTTTTAATAAATTCCAGCCGGCTGGGAGCAATAATGTTTTAGCACTGACATTTACAAAGGAAACAACGTTTTTAAATGTACTTCTGTCTCGGTCTGATTTCATGGTTTCTGACAGGTCCGTCATGAGCTAGGAAAGAATATTGGTCACAGATAATGATATTGGCCACATAACATACCTCCATCCCTAACATCATATGAGAAAAAAAGGGGGAGAGGGGTATGGGAACTTGATGGCACTTTATATGAAATGTATGTGAATATGTCTCCATCCCTGATTCAGTAGAAACCAAAAAGAACTAAAGTGGGACTTTACATGAGGTATGTGTGACAGCAGAAACACAGTCAATGTAAAAAAAACCACAATGTTTATTGCTAAACCACTGCATCTGGATAATACACTGCAGGGTAATAACATAACAGCCATACTAGATGACACAAATCACCTCAACAACAGTATACAAATAAAATCACGCATTAAATATCTGTGAAAAAACACAAATATATATACATTTCCGTCAGGCATCTTGGCTAGATTGCTTTATGCAATATTGTTTTCTATTTTATATATTTGTGTTTTTTTACAGATATTTAATGCATTTGCCCCTGAAGAGTGGATTCAATCCACAAAATGCGTAGGGATTTTGGATGCATTTCATCTTCATTGGATGGTTTAACCAGTTTTATATATACAGATTTTATCTTTATACTGTTGTTTAGGTGGTCAATGTCATCTAGGATGGCTGTTATGTATTTACCTTGCGGAGTATTATCCTGATGCAGCTCTCATATATTTATTTTACAATGTATCATTTATTGTTGCCAGTTTTCTACATACTATGTTTGTTATATGCTGTCATTATGGACACAAACTTATGAATGGATTTTCTTACGTTATGTATTATTCAGCAATAAACATTGTGTTTATTTTACATTAACTGTGTTTCCACTGCTGTACATACCTCATATAAAGTCCCACTTTAGTTCTGTCAGAAACCATGAATCAGACTGAGACAGAAGTACAGTTAAATCTCACTTGTTTAATAATAATAATAAAAAAAGGTAAACTGAGTAAATGTAGTCAAACATAGCCAGAGTTCAGGAATCAGAACGGATAGTCAGACAAGCCAAAATGTCAGGAAGCCAGAGATGAACGTAGTAGAACAGCAAGAATGATCTGGAGCCAGAACGAATGTCAGCCAAGCAAGTCTTTAACAGGAACACAGGAGAGTGTCTCTAGAGATGTGACCAAGTTGAAGGCAGAGATCATCTGGGCTGGATGGCTTAAGTAGGCAGGACGAGCAGGATATCATCAACAGGTGAGTCACTGTGGATAGATAGGAGCTGGCAATTAGCTGACAGCTGAGCGGCCAGTTCAGAGAAGAAAGGGCTGAGCCCAGCCCTGACGGTACCCCCTCCTTAATGACCCCTCCCCCTCGGAGGACCACCAGGCTTGCGGGGAAAACGTCTATGGAAATCACGGAGGATGACAGGAGCATGTACGTCCGAGGATGAGCGTTCCTCCGGACTGTACCCTTTCCAATGCACCATGAACTGTATGCGCCCACGGAACCTACGGGTGTCAACAATGTACTGTAGTTCATACTCCTCATGGTTCTCAACCTGTACAGGGTGAGGACAGGGCACTGAGGTGCTAAAGCGGTTGCAGATCAAAGGTTTTAATAAGGAGACATGAAAAAAATTTGAGATACGCTTATTTGAAGGAAGGTCTAATGCGTAAGCCAGTGGGTTAATCCTGTGAAAAATACATGAAGGCCCAATAAACCGAGGTGCAAACTTCAGAGAGGGAAACGATGTCCGAAGTTGTGAGATGACAGCGAGGCCCTGTCCCCAGCCTGGTATGAAGGCGCAGGCAGGCGCCTGCAGTCAGCATGGAGTCTGTTCCTATCATTAGCATGTCCCAAAGCCTCCTGGACTTGTGCCCAAGTGGAACAAAGACCACAGAGATGCTCCTCTAATGCAGGAATACTCTGCGGAACAAATGAGTTCTGACCAGTTGTTATGATGGTCAGAAATATAGCAACGTAGGAATTGCTCAAAGGACTGATTGGCTCGTTCTGTGGCCCCATTAGACTGCGGGTGATATGCAGAGGAGAAAGCAAGCTGAATTCCCACTGTGCACAAAAGGCTAGCCAGAACCGAGACACAAACTGACTACCCCTGTCCGAGACAATCACTTTGGGTAGCCCATGTAAGCTAAAGATTTACCGAGCAAAAATGGAAGCCAGTTCCTTAGAAGTGGGGAACATCTTAAGTGGAATACAATAAGACATTTTCGAGAACCGGTCAACCACCATAAGGATAACTGTGTTGCCCTGGGAGTTGGGTAACTCCACAATAAAATCCATAGATAGGTTGGTCCAGGGCCTCTCTCCATTGGGTATGGGTTGTAGGAGGCCCACTGGAAGGTGTCGTGGAGTCTTACTCTGAGCACACACAGGCACAGGCAGCTATGAAGGCAGTTACATCAGCACATAGACTAGGCCACCAGAATTGTTGGGAAATGGCCCAAAAGAGTTGATTCTTCCCAGGGTGGCCAGCAGCCTTGGAAGAAGGGTAAGTCTGAAGCACGGCAGTACAGAGACTCTCTGGGACAAAGCAGCGGTCACAAGGTTTCTCAGGAGGACAATGAAACTGAGCAGCAAGATTTTTGTCACCTAAAGGAGAAGTGAGACTGGTGCGAACCATAGCCAGAATAAGATCAGGAGGAATCATAGGAACCGGAACCGACTTTATCTTGAAAGTGGAGGAAAATTGTCGTGACAAAGCTTCAGCCCTTACATTCTTAGTACCGGGTAAGAATGAAACAATGTAATTGAAACTGGACAAGAGCCCATTGTGCCCTTCTGGGAGAGAGGCGTTTAGCCTCAGACAAGAATGTGAGATTCTTATGGTCAGAATGAGTACCTTCGAGGAGATGTCCCCATTCTTTCAGGGCTAAAATGATCGCTAACAGCTCTCTGTCACCAATCTTGTAATTGCTCTCCGCAGGTGACAATTTCTTGGAAAAGTAGCCACAAGGATGCATAGCGCTCTCAGAGGTAGGATGTTGAGACAGAAGGGTGCCAACTCCAGTCTCAGAAGCATCAACCTCAAGGATAAAAGGTAACGCAGGAGCAGAAACAAAGGCAGCCTTGAGACTCTCAAAGGCCTTAATGGACTCCAGAGACCAACACTGTGGGTTACCGTCTTTTCTGGTCATATCAGTCAGGGGCTTGACCAGAGAAGAGAAGCTACGAATAAACTTCCGATAATAGCTGGCAAGGCCAAAAAAACGCTGCAGAGGATGTAAACCCACGGGTTGGGGCCAATGTAGGACTGCTGAAAGTTTCTCTGGGTCCATCGAAAAACCAGCAGTGGAAATGACAGCCCAGGAATTTAACCTGTTCACAATGAAATTCACACTTCTCCAATTTACAATAGAAATTGTTCTCTCTTAGTTTCTGAAGCACACGACAGACATCTGTGTGGTGGCTCTCCAGGGACTTGGAAAATATGAGGATATCGTTGAGATAAACCACCACACATAACTGCAACAAATCTCGGAGGACATTGTTAATAAATTCCTGGAAAACTGCTGGGGCATTACAAATGCCGAAAGGCATTACAAGGTACACATAATGGCCTATTCTGGTATTCAGCGCAGTTTTCAACTTGTCACCCTCCTTAATCCTCATCATGAGATTGTATGCCCCTCTCAAATCAAGCTTTGTGAAAACGGTTGCTCCCTTGAGGAGGTAAAATAACTCTGTAATCAATGGAATCGCATAGGCATTCTTAATCGTGAAATGATTGAGACCCCTATAATTAATACAAGTTCTCAGTTCACCACTTTTCTTCCTCACAAAGAAGAAAACAGCACCAGCAGGAGACGAGGATTTGCAGATGAAACCTCAAGAAAATGCGCCTGCAACATACTCCTCCATGGCCTTATCCTCCAAGACCAAGAAAGGGTAAACCTGGCCACCAGGGGGTATGGCACCAGGTTGAAGGTCAATTGCGTAATCATACGGCCAGTGTGGAGGCAAACTACCGGCTTGACCTTTGTCAAAGACATTGCTAAAATCTCTGTACTCCTTTGGCAGGGATGAGAGAGAAGAAGGGTGCAGGACCTTGGTTACCTTCTGGAAGCATGTCTCAGCACGGAGCCAATCAAAAGAGGGGTTGTGCCTCTGTAACAAAGGATAACCAATAACCAGCGGAAACTTGGGTGAGGAAATAACTTGGAATTGGATTATCTCATGGTGAAGAGCCCCTACGGCCATGGACAATGGAACCGCCTCATGAGTCACATGTGCGGGCTGTAGAGGTCTCCTGTCAAGAGCTTCAATGGCAAATGGAGTGTCATGCAGCTGCAGTGGAATTGAGTGCTTCGATACAAAGGCAGCATCAATGAACAGGCATGCAGCCCCAGAGTCGATTAGAGCCTGTATCTCGACGGATTACTCAGCCCAAGTATTAGGGACCTCGTCAGCCGCGCACCTTAGTGCGCATGCGCACAGGTCCGGCGCTCCAGCGCATAGGAAGAGATGGGGAGATGTAGCGGCGGCGCACTCGCGGCTCTACTAGCGCACGCCCCATGTGACCTCCAGCTGGCCTATAAAAGAGAGGCCTCTGCACCTAAACAAACGCTGGTTCGTCTGTCAGCTGTCCCTTGTCCTTGTGCCCGTACCTGCTATCTTTGATTGACCACCTGGTGCCGACCCGGATCGTTCTGACCTCCCTGCTCTCTCCCAACCTTGACCTTTGGCTTGCTCTCCCGGACTTCCCACCATCTCCTGTGTTTGACCCTCGGCCTGCATCTTGGATATCTGCTTCTTGCTGCCAGTACCTGACCCTCTGCCTGCCTTTGGACCTTCCTTGCCTCTACGCCTTGCTACCTTGCATTGGACTTGCCTGCCTGTGTTTGACCCTCTAGCTTGTGCCTGACTAATCTCCTGTGTTTGACCCTCAGCCTTCTTCCTGCTTGTCTACCTGTGTTGGAACCTCAGCCAGTTCTTCAGTTCCTGTCCATCTCCTAGCTGCAGCACCTGGGCCCACGTGAAGTCACCATCCAGCAGGTGGCTTGTGCCTATTGGTGCCAACTGCCCCCTGTACCACCTTCAGGGGCAGTGGGCGCTGAGTCGCAAGGGCAACCGCTCTCGGCATCTTGGCCTCGGTGAGTACTTAGTTCCTGATACCAAGAAAGGGTAACCAAAACCAGGGGTTTATCCTTCAGGATAACTGGGGACGAAACAACGCCACCTAAGGTCTGTCCGTGACAGGGCCTCAAGGTTCGGGTGTTCCCTGGATGGGTAGGACAAGACTTCAAAAAGTGACCTGCCTAAAAAAATGCACTCTCCCTCCTCTTAAGGGTTCTCTCATCCGCAGAGAGACGCATGAAGCCCCAGTGCATGGGTTCATCTTCACTGACTGACTCGGTACCAGGAGTCATGGGAGGTGAGGGAGGCAAGGGTGGGACTGCAAAGCTCGGAGACAAATATATAGGAGGCTTCAGCAAGCGATCCTTAAAAGAGAGTATTTCTCTGAGGCTGGAGTCAATGAGGATGGCAAACGTGATCAACTTCTCCAGCTCAGTGGGTATATCTCGGGCTGCTATCTCATCTTTGATGGTATCCGAGAGACCATGAGAAAAAGCAGCCACTAGGGCCTCATTGTTCCAAGAAACCTCTGCTGCCAGAGTACGGAATTCAATGGCGTAATCGGCAACAGTTCTCATATTCTGTTTGATTGACATTAGGGAATTGGCAGCAGAAGCGGAGCGTGTGGGAACATCAAATACCCTTTTAAAAGAAGCCATAAACTCAAGATAACTCCAGAAAACAGGTTTTTGCATCTCCCATAAAGGGTTTGCCTAGGCCAAGGCTCTCACAGAAAGCAAAAATATTACGAAACCTACTTTGCATCTGTCCGTGGGAAACGCCTGGGGCAGCATCTCAAAGTATATCTCAACCTGGTTAAGAAACCCTTGGAATTGGACTGTATCGCCCCCAAATCGCTGGGGAAGCAGAGAGGAACCAGACATACCTCTTATAGAGGTAATGCTCGAGGTGGGTGCCTGCACAGAGACTGGAGCATTTTTCCTAAAAATTGAAAACATCTACTTTATTTTAACAAAGGTGTTGTAAATGATAACTCAAAGCTTTTTGGCCATACAAGAGTGATATTCTGTTTTGCTGAATAGGTCTTCTCAAACTCCTTTATAATAGGTCTGCTTTAATTCTGTTTCTGGTGCTTCTTTATGAAATGAAATCCCTAACAAACAAGTAAAAATAGATGTTTTTATTTAAGTGCAATATCGATAAAGGATTGAAAAACAGGATCGAATAGATTTCTGTTTCAATTTTTTTTAGTTTTCCAATTTTGTATTATAAAATTACAGCTGAAGTCAGATTGTTTTTTACGCACAACAATAACAGTAATAACCTTTATTCAGTCTTTATAAATCAGCCCACAAATTAAAATGTCTGGTTATGATTTTGTTCTTGGTGCACAAAAGCCCTACAACAGGAAAAGAGGTTAAAGCACCTTGAACATATATATTTGGACACAGGCAAAATGTTCATACTTTTGGCTCTGTATGCCACCAGAATAAAAATAAAATGAAACAATCCAAATGAATTTGAATTGCAGTCTTTCAGCCTTAATTCAAGGTGTTGAATAGTAATATCAAGCACACATTTTAGGAACTGCAACCATTTTTATACACAGCCCCCCATTTTCAGAGGCTCAAATGTAATTGGACAAATTAATATAATCATAAATAAAATGTTCTATTTTAATATTTTGTTGAGAATCCTTTACTGGCAATGACTGTCTGAAGTCTCAAACCCATGGACATTACATAAGACTGGGCTTCCTCTTTTCTGATGCTTTGCCAGGCTCTAACTGCACCTGTCTTCACTTGTTCTTTGTTTGTGGGTCTTTCTGCCTTTAGTTTTGCCTTCAGGAAGTGAAATGCATGCTCAATTGGGTTGAGATCAGGTGACTGACACGGCCATTGCAGAATATTCATCTTTTTTACCTTCAAAAGCTCCTGGGTTGCTTTTGCAGTGTGTTTTGAATCATTGTCCATCTGTACTATGAAGCACTTTCCAATCAACTTTGCTGCATTTGGCTGAATCTGGGCTGACTATATATCTCTAAACATTGCAGAATTCACCTGGCTGCTTCTGTCTGCTGTCACCTCAACAATTAACACCAATGGCCCATTGCCACTGGATGCCATGCATGCACATGTCATCACACTGCCTCCACCATGTTTTACAGATGAGTTTGTTGCTTTGGATCATGAGCCTGTTTTACTTGCATGGACAGCTCCTTTGAACGCATGATGTAGTTTCACAGCAATAGATTCCAAATGCAAATACCACACTTAGAATCAACTCCAGACCTTTTACCTGCTTAATTGATGAAGAAATAATGAAGTAGCCCACACCTGGCCATGAAACAACTTTCGATTTAATTGTCCAATTACTTTGGATCACTTGAAAAAAAGGGGGGTGGCTATTAATTCCTAAACCCTTACTCCGATTTGGATGTACATAACCTCAAATTAAACCTGAGAATGTGCACGTTCAGCTCATTATATAACTATAGCTATTTTGGTAAATACCTGAAAAAGAATTGTGCCTGTGTCCAAATATATATGGACCTAACTATATATTTTATTAGTAAGAGGCCTTCAAAAAGTACAATCTGGTCCAGCATGAAAACTTTGCACATCAACCGACTTCATGGTGTGGCTAAAAAGTATTGCACTCACATATTGAGTAGGAACAAACAAACAAACAAGCATACAAATGGTAAAGAGTATACACAGCACTGCCACAGTCCATTCAGCGTGTGAGATAATGTCACAGAGCAGCTCCACATGACACGTTTCCCCTGAACAGTTGTGCTCAGAAAAAGAGCGGGGAAACGCGTAGTTTGGAGCTGCTCTGTGATGCAACCCGCACGCGGCAGCACTCTGTAAATGCTTTACTGTTTGTTTGCTCCTACTGAATATGTGAGTGCAATACTTTTTAAATAAATTCATGTTTTAAGCTGTACTGCACTATGAGACTTCTCCTTTGTTTCTGTGTGGGCAGATATCCTCTTTTGTTATCATAATGGAGCTGATTGATGGGACCCTCAGAATTATTCAAAGCGCTCTGTGATGTTTTCTCTGGTTAGAGGCTGTTAGAGGCTGTTAGAGGCTGTGCATGGGGGCGTGGCACTTTAACACTGGAAGCACTTATATTCGTTTCAATCTCAATTAAAGCACCTTGAGTCACTGGTGGACTTTTGATATGAGTTTGTAATTTTTTGGCAGATATGTATCTATGCTTTGCTCTCATTATTCATATTTATGTTTTTTGGTTTTGTTTCACTTTGTGATTGCATTTAAAGCAGTGATCATCGACCCTGTCCCCAGGGCCCACTAACAGGCTAGGTTTGCAAGATAACTGAAATACACAGGTGATATAATTTGCTGCTCAGTGATTGCAGTATTCTAGTCTGCATCTCCCCAAGGTAATACATAAAACCTGGCCTGTTGGTGGGCCCTGAGGACAGGGTTGATGGCCAGTGATTTAAAGGACACACAAACACAATTAATTTGACCAGTTAGCGACCGCCCACCATAGATTTACTGTGGCAGGTTAGCCTCTCTGCACCAGATCACGTACCTGGTGATCTGACATTTCCTGATCTGGTGTGCACACACGTGCTGCCGGCAACCCACTCCTGCCACTCACCAGGTTCGGCAAACACGATTTACTCCGGGACCCACTGATCGTCAATAAAGAGAGGCAGAACTGTGGTCTGCCTATGTAAGCAAGGCAGACCGACATTCTGTGAGAGGGGAATATGCTTATCCTTACTAGCGCGCCTGTCTTCTCCTCTTCTCAAGTGCCCCATTGGAGAACCTCTCTCCATCGGGGCACTCGTGCGGGTGCGCTCCCGTGTCCTGCTGCTGAGTCCATTGACACAGACAGCAGGACTCGGCCCCGCCCCCGGCTCCCCCATTATTAGATTTGAATGACAGCAGCAGGAGCCAATGGCTGCGCTGATATCAATCTATCCAATCAGCAGGAGCTGGTGTGCTTGTTCCTGTCACTGGAAAGACCGGGTTCAGGTAAGTAAAAGGGGGTCTCTGAGGGGCAGCTGCATCATAGGAGGTTTTTCACCTTAATGCATAGAATGCACTAAAAAGGGACAATTAATTTTTTTGCTTTTAAGTGTAAATGTGAGATCTGAAGTCTTTTTGATCCCAGGTCTCACAGTGAAGAGGCCCTGTCCTGCTTATTTCTATTACAAGGTATGCTTACATTCCTTATAATAGGAATAAAAGTGATTAATATTTTTTTTTTTAAAGGAACAGTGTAAAAATGTAAAATATAAAGTAAAAGATATTTTAAGCGCCCAGTCCCTCCGAGCTTGCGCACAGAAGCGAATGCATACACAAGTCATGTCCACATCTGTAAACGGTGTTAAAACCACACATGTGAGGTATCGCCGCAATCGTTAGTGAGAGCAATAATTCTAGCACTAGATCTCCTCTGTAACTCTAAACTGGTAACCTGTAGAAATTTTAAGACGTCGCCTATGGAGATTTTTAAGTACCAAAGTTTGTTGCCATTCCACAATCGTACGCAATTTTAAAGCATGACATGTTAGGTATCAATTTACTCAGCGTAACATTATCTTTATAAAACAATTGATTACATTTGTGCTTTCATGTATCATCAGTATAGAACAATACATAAAAGCAGCTGGCATAAAATAGATTAATTCCAGTGTATTAAAAAATATATAAAGTCTGTATGCAGCACTGGGGTAAGATATAGATAAAAAGATGGTGGATACAGGTGAACTTGGAAATTACAAACATTTCACCAACTTCAGTGTATAATAAACACACATCACCGTGCTGACAAATTTATCTTCTTACCAGAAACAGACGAAAAACAAGCATATGCTATAAGACTCATCCAAACTCTTAAGCGAGTAACATCATCGGTCGGTCACCATAATCAAACCTGGAATCTCACAAGGTATAAGAATTCCAATAAACCAGAGAATGCACAGATGCTTAAAGTCCAGTTCACGGATGGTCACTTTTAGTAGAAGATTTGACTTTGAGGTACTCTGAGGTATTCAGACATGTAAGGAGTCACATTGATGAGGAGGTAATTACCCAGAGCACCTTCCAGCCTGAAGTTCAAAATGGAAAAGCCTTCCCACAACTTTGGCTTCTACCAGCTGATGCTGCAAATTGCTGGTTTATTGGAAACTGCAGAGGATCCTTATACCTTGTGAGCTTCCAGGTTTGATTATGGTGACCGACCGATGATGTTACTTGTTTAAGCGTTTGGATGAGTCACATAATTGTAATGGAAATGTGTAACTTCTGTATATAATTGTATTCTATTTTGTATGTATTGCACACTGCCCTCACTGTGCACACGGCACTAGTAATTTTTTCAGTACATGTTTACATTCTTTCGAGTCCTGATTAGAATTAGCCTGCCTATGATACGCCCCTTGTTACCATAAACGTACAATTGTAATATTAATGTGATACCTACGTAATCATATGTATAAAAACCTTCAATTGCGTCATAATAAAGCAGAACAGTTATTCGGAAAGATGCTAAGCGTATCTTTTGTGTCTGTTCCCTACTGCAGTAGTTATTATTAATTTGGAACCACTAATCAATATGAGGATAGGAGTAGCCTATCTATAAATTCCCATGTCAGGTTTGATTATGGTGACCGACCGATGATGTTACTTGTTTAAGCGTTTGGATGAGTCACATAATCTTTCACATTTCAAAAAAATTGGGCTAACTTTACTGTTTTCTTATTTTTTTTATTAAAAAAAGTGTATTTTTTCCCAAAAAAGTGCGTTTGTAAATACGGTGTGACATAAAGTATAGCAACAATTTCCATTTTATTCTCTAGGGTCTCTGCTAAAATATAAAGAATATGGACTTGGTCCTTAAAGTGGAAGGGAAAAGTGAGGGACAATGAAATTTGCTCCGCCTACCTATGGGACCGTTACAGACCAAGAGTTAAACTGGCAGTTAATGAGATGTCTGTTTTAAAAGTAATTAAACAATTTTATTGGCTTAAAACATGTAATATGTTAAAATGACAGGAGCTAGCCATTCTAAAAAGAATTTCAAGTGATTAGGAGCTACATTCAGGATCAACAAAGAAGAAGGAACATCCCACCCTCCCATTTTCGCAGTCCTTGTTATGTGGTTTCGTCCCTTTCTTGTGAAAGGGGACAGTTCTGTATCTATTTAAACATCTGGTGTATTAACTCGAGCTGTAAAGGCTGAGTTAATTATGATAATGTATGACTATATATTTAGGTTTAAAAGTGTTATATTATATATAAAAGGATATGGTTTTTATGGTTGGTTAAATATTAAACCAATAATAAAGGGCCGCGCCCATTTCAAATCCATTAAAAAAGTGTGGTTTGGTTATTTATTAAAGGATATGTTTATCTGGTATAAGTTCTGCATACAGTTTAGCTGTGGCTTCGCTGTGGAGGCAGGTGCAGAGGACACATCCGACAACAGAAGCCCCATAGTAAGTCTATGGGTGACGTCACTTCCCATTCATTTCACAGCCGTGTCCTCTGCAGAGCTTCAATCACTGGAGATTGGGTCAGATCAGCTTCAGAAAAGGTAGGGATTTTAGTTTTAGCATGGATTTCCACTTAAGGTGATTAAAGGGATGAGGTGGCAACCCTAACTCCAGTCCCCTGTGTTATTTTAAGGTGTGAAAGGATCCTCAATTTTTCAGAAAATGGATCTTGAAGAAAGTAGAGCAAGTGCCAAACTCTAAATCAGGAATGCTTTCTGATATCCAGGCCAGGCACTACCTCCCAGTCTGCTAAATATTTCTTATTTCCATGGGGAAGAACTGTATATATAAAAGGGGATGCCCAGTTTTGGTAGACAGCGAAAGGTAGCTCATTTTTTGGCTAGTTGGTGGGACAGGGAAATGTCAGGTAGACAGAAGAGCTTCACTGGAAACTGGTGCAATATATTTCAGCAGTGCTCTGCATTCCTGTGCCTGTACAGTTGCATATGTAAGTATGAACTGTGATGTCACCTAAACCAATTTTTGACATTTTGCTGCTGATGGCGACACAGTAACAGTTCTGCAAAAGCAGAGAGGATAGCAAGATAGACAAGCCAATACATCTACTGCTTGGATTGATTTTCACAGAATACATTATAATACTCAAATAGAAAATACACTATGGGGTGTATTTACTAAAACTGGAGAGTTCAAAATCTGGTGCAACTGTGCATAGTTTCATGGTTTTCTGTCAAAGCTTAATTGAATAAGCTGAAGTTAGCAGCTGATTGGTTACCATGCACAGCTGCACTAGTTTTAGTAAATAAACCCCTGTTTTTTTCAAATAACCTAAAGCCCAATTGTTTTTTGGTAAATAACCCTATATCAGAAACAATTGTCTTTTATAAAATACTGCTTTCACCAATTTTATCTTTTTTTTAGATCCCAATGATGCTGTTCTCCTCCAGTCTTTTTCAGCATATTTCTGTTTACTTGCACTCATTCCACTATCAGCTGCACATCATTGTTATAGATCAGTTTCTTGATAGTGATGATGATGGACCATGCCTGTACTAATTCAGCTGGCATGGTTGCTTGTAGTCTCAGCTTGGGGTGCACGTGACAGGCAGACAACACAGGAGCACAATTGGGAAACTTGTTTTCCTCATAACAGGAAATATCCGAACAAAGACATTCTTGGCAGGATTATCAAGCATAAAAGTATTATTTCTACTGAAATCAATAGGTTTAAATTGACTGAAAACATTTTTGAAACTCAAATAGCATGTAAAACGTATATGAAGTGAATAGGTAAAGGTGTACTTTAAATGTAGTGTGTGTATACATTATATATATATATATATATATACCCACATATATAGATCTCTTTGAGAGAAGAGATTACAAGAAATGTGGTATGCTTGGTTTAATTTACATCTTTTGTAATATCTGATTGTCAGCTATGTAAAAATTAACCTGGAAGACTATCTACCTTAAAATTTACAGCTTTTAATTAACAGGCTGAATCCAAACGAATATGCTAGATGGCAATTTGTTCAGATTAACGCAGGGACTTACGTGTGACCTTGCGGCACTGGAAACTTTCTAAAGGTACAGTAGGACGATTGTATTTAGTATTGGATTTAGTATAGGCAGTTTCTACAAGGACTATCACCGCCTCTTAATTTTTTATTACCAGCCTTTCTCCAATGTTATTTCAAAGTCAGCATAGTTGAAAAGAGCAATTGCTACTACTGAGCAGAAAATACAGCTGCTTAATATTTTATAGCTTATCTTCCCATGTTTTACTGTACAGTCTATGAAGAAATCCTTTGCAATCCTCGTCATTTTCTTCTGCTTGCATTTCTAAAGTTTATTAGAGCACATCGAATATGGCTAAAAAAGCACATTTGTAAGCTAATATGAAGTAGATGAAACATTGTACACTTAAAATATATTATCACTCCAGAGTTGAAAAAAAATGCATAATCAGCTTTAAAAAGTTGCCACTCTGTGTAATTATAATGCCTAACTTGAATTTATAGGAGAATTTGTGTAAATGAAAAGCCTAATCTATTAGTGATTACTTTTTCCTGCCATATTTACATTGTTCAATTAAAAATAAGTATTTTCCATTTTTCACATAATCACACTCTTTTAAGCAGGTTACTGTATGGTGACAGAACTCTTTGCAAGTGTTTTTGTTCTATTTTTTTTTTTATGCCCATATTTATCGGCTTTTAATTAAATAGAATGTTACCAAAATATTAAAAGATTTTTCTACAGTAATTTATGAAAACTGAAACTGATTATTTGAACCCGAAAAGAAAACATTTTATATAATGTAGCTAACCAGTCCTTAGATGTTGGTGGCTGCTTTAGTTTTTTCTTTATTTTCATCTGGTGTTTCTGCCAGACACACACACTTTTAGTCCTTCAGATCACTGACCCTACTGTATCAGGACAACAGAAACAAGATAGGACTATGGAACCCAAACCCTCTTGGGTGGTTCTGTTATCCTCAGTAATAGCCGAGAAAAATGCAATTGATTACAGTCTAATCAGAGCACACAGGATGTTATCCACTTTCTGATAATTTTCAGATTTCTGCATAATCAACAGGTATTTTTCTGAACTTATCAAACATATATATCAAAATGCTTTTTAATGCTATATTTAATCACTTACCAACCACCCACAGTACATTTACCTCATTACTTTGATGCTAAATACCATTGTTATGGCAGCAAGATAATTTTTAGAGGTGGTGGGGGACCTTCCCCCCTCTCCCACCACGTTGCGGTTGCTTCCCTGCTTCCCAAAGAGATTGGTAATGGCAGAAATGATCCAATCTGCTGGAGGGATGGGCAGGTAGTCGAGTGAGGGAAAGATGGCCCCCACTCCACTCTATGCCCTTGGAGGACCAGAGTGATGTTTGACATCACTTCCACCTAACGGTCTTAAAGGGACAATTTTTTTTCTGTTAAATGTAAAATGTATTCTTTTTTTGGCTTTTAACCGCTTCCCGACCACCTCACGCAGATGGGCATGTACAGGCAGAATCACGTACCTGTACGCTACCCTTTAAGAGGCGGCCGGTGGGCATGCACGCGCGCCCGCGGCAACCTCCGTGAGTCGGGTCACGCGGACTCGAACGGGGATACTCGCGATCGCCTCACGGGGAGGAAGAATGGGGAAATGATAATGTAAGCAAGCATCTCCCCATTCTGCTTAGTGACAGTGTCACTGATCTCTGCTCACCTGTGATCGGAGCAGAGATCAGTGACGTGTCACACACAGCCACACCCTCCCACAGTTAGAAACATGCCCCTAGGACACACTTAACCCCTACACTGCCACCTAGTGGTTAACCCATTCACTGCCAGTGTCATTTACACAGGAATCAGTGCATTTGTATAGCACTGATTGCTGTATAAATGACAATGGTCCCAAAAAATGTGTCAAAAATGTCTGATGTGTCCGCCATAATGTCGCAGTCATAAAGATCGCCGCCATTTAAAAAAAAAAATATTAATAAAAATGCCATAAAACTATCCCCTATTTTGTAAACGCTATAACTTTTGCGCAAACCAATCAATAATCGCTTATTGCGATTTTTCTTACCAAAAATATGTAGAAGAATATGTATTGGCCTAAACTGAGGAAAAAATTTTTTTATATATTTTTGGGGGATATTTATTATAGCAAAAATGTAAAAATAATGTGTTTTTTTCAAAATTGTCGCTATTTTTTTTGTTTATAGCGCAAAAAATAAAAACTGCAGGGGTGATCAAATACCACCAAAAGAAAGCTCTATTGGTGGGAAAAAAAAGGACGTCAATTTTGTTTGGGAGCCACGTTGCACGACCGCGCAATTGTCAGTTAAAAACGGAGCAGTGTCGAATCGCAAAAAGTGCTCTGGTCAGGAAGGGGGTAAATTCTTTTTGACCCCAGATCTCTCCACAAAGAGGACCTGCTTTTTTCTATTACAAGGGATGTTTACATTCCTTGTAATAGGAATAAAAGTGAGAAAAATAAAACGCTGCTGGGTCCCCCCCCCTCTCATTTCCCACTGGCTGCTCCAGGGGATCTGTCTGGATGGAGAGCGGTAAGGTACCGGTAAAAATGTTATTTACTGGACCATTCCCTCCTTGTCTGAATGGACAGTCAGTGATCTGTACCGATCGCTGACTCTGTCCTTTCATAACTGAGGCATAGTAAACTGTGCTTACTATACTTCAGTTTATGAATGAACAGGAAGCTCTGTACAGGGCTATTTCTGTCTATTCATTCTCTGCAGCTGAGTCTGCAGGGATGGAGATTGAGGGCTGTGTGCCCAATCTCCTTTCTCTGTCTCAAAAAAAAAAAAAGTCTGTTTAGACCCCTGATATCTCACCAAAGCCCCCAAATGGGGCTCTTAAAAAAATAGTACAAAATTATAAAAAAAATAGCAAAATAAATAATATTTTATAATAAATAAAAAAATTTGTAAAAAATAATTAAAAAAATATAAAAATAAAAAACTATTGACACCAGTGGCGGAACTACCAGGGTCGCGAAGATTGCACTGGCAACTGGGCCCTGGCGTTGAACCACCGGGCTTTAAAGGAAGCCCCCCCCCCCCACCCCCCCAAGCTAGGGGCTACTCAGTCAAAAAATTTACTAGTAATTAAAAAATAAAGAAAATATTTTACTCACTGCATTTGAGGCTCCACCTTGAAGTTACTTCTTCAGCTTCCAGTTCAGGTTTTCTGGTACACGGCACAGTCTTTTTGTTAAGTTTTCAGAGAATATTTCTGGCGTTCCAATCCTGTACAATTTTGTAGATCAGACTCTTAAGTCACCACCAGACTTGGAGTCACAGCATAGCTCTTGGGTCTCCACCAGACTTCTGTCCACTTCACAGGACTGTTGTCACCACCAACCTCTGTTACTAAGTCCGAAATGCACTTCTGGTCACTTGAACGGCACACAAGATACTTGCAACAGATAACAAAATCCAGTAAATATTACAATGAACAGTCCCTTTCAGAGTCCCATTCGTCCTAGCAAGCATAGAGATACTACAATCCAGCATATGTCCAATCCATAATAATATGCACCTACTGTATATAGCTTCCATGCATGCAATAATGCATATTATAATCTAGATCTGTGTTCTCATCTCGATGTATAAAGAAAGTAAGAAAAAATGAATGACTGCCTTCTTACAAAATTGCATTAACAACCCGCCATGGACCTTTTACTATTCTTTATAAGTCTGATCACACAAATTAACTTTTTACAATCCCCTGCAAGTAACTCCTTTGACACTTTTGATATGTAAAATGCAACTTGCCTGCCAGCTGTGATCGGCCATAAATAATAGCCTACAGTACACACCTATGTACGCATTAAAAAGATTGTGTATGTATATATATATATATATATATATATATATATATATATATATACATATACAATATGTCACAAAATAGAGTACACCCCTTACAATTTTGTAAATATTTTATTATATCTTGGGAATCCATCTCTCCTTCCCTGAGGACCCTACATTGGCTAACCGTAAAGAATCGGATCAGATTCAAGACCCTCTGCCTCACCCACAAATGCACACATGGAGTCGCTCCTCAATACCTAATTGAGAAAATAAAACACTACACACCCAATCTTTGTGGTTGAACTGGATGGACTTGTGTCTTTTTTTCAACCTAACTAACTATGTAACTATGTAACTATGTAACTATGTAATCGCAGTCTTCGATCATCTAACCAAAACCTCCTCATCATTCCCAAATCCCGTTACAAATCAAAGGGGGAACGGAGATTCGCTGTCCAAGGACCACGGCTATGGAATGCTCTACCTACCAACATCTGCATGAAAGAAAACCATCAGGCCTTCAGGAAAAAACTCAAGACCTACCTCTTCTAAGAAGTTTGACAACAAAGCAGCAATACAGCGCCTTGAGGCGATTCAATTCGCATTGTTAGCACTATACAAATTATTCATTCATTCATTCATTCATTCATTCATCTTTTCATGTGACAACACTGAGGAAATTACACTTTGCTACAATGTAAAGTAGTGTGTGCACAGCTTGTATAACAGTGTAAATTTGCTGTCCCCTCAAAATAACTCAACACAGCCATTAATGTCTAAACCGCTGGCAACAAAAGTGAGTATACCCCTAAGTAGAAATGTCCAAATTGGGCCCAAAGTGTCAATATTTTATGTGGCCACCATTATTTTCAAGCACTTCCTTAACCCTCCTAGGCATGGAGTTCACCAGAGCTTCACAGGTTGCCACTGGAGTCCTCTCCCACTCCTCCGTGACAACATCATGGAGTTGATGGATGTTAGAGAATTTTGTGCTCTTCCACCTTTCATTTGAGGATGCCCCACAGATGCTAAATAGGGTTTAGGTCTGGAGACATGCTTGGCCAGTCCATCACCAGACATGCTTTTCCAGTCCATCTGTCCTCAGCTTCTTTTAACTTGGATGGGGTAAAGGGAAAATGGGATGCCCAGATAATTGACTTTAAACGAATGAAAGATATTTGGAATCTGTATTTTCAGTCACTAAAGCTCCGTACTCCTCCGGCACATCACTTATGAGTCATCTTTGCTTCCTCTACTGCACAATGCTTGATTCCTGGCACAGCTAGAATATGGCTAGGCCCCACTCTGAATAAGGCCCAACAGTTCTAGATTCACCATTTGCTGGCAGAGGTCTGCAGTGCCCTTTGGTGTAGCAAACAATAGCAACTAAAAAGAGTCTTTTTGTGCTAGTTGTGTTTTAGGTGAACTACTGGTCCCAGTCAGTTCTGTGCAGACTCTGACAACCTCCTGTTCCTAAGCCCAGCAACATCACAGTCTCTCCCTATGGTTCTACATCCACTACTGGCATGTCTCTCCCACATCTTCTCACTGTGCCTGCCACTCACCGACCCCGGATGGATCCCTCCTGATGACTTGCCCGTCAATGTTCCCACTTTCCTTCTCCTGCTCCTGTTCAGGACACCCCTCATTTGGGTTGTATGGAGGGGTTCTTTCCCAGCTCTCAGCGCCCCATGCCAAGGTAACCCCCCCAAAAAGGGGGCTCCCTCAGAGGCCATGACAGCCTAACACTCCATCACTCAGTTCTTCAACCCGACAACTCCTCCCCCAGCAGGCTGACCCTGGGTATAAATAGGAGGCCTGCCCCCTGCCAATCCTAGCTGGGGATTGGTCAGGGCTCCCAGATACACCTCATACCACTCCAATCCTCTCTCCCCACCTTTTTTCTAGAACCTTCCAGAAACCAGAGGGAGGCACTAGAGAGATGAAGCCACATGTCAATCACCTGCTGCTGCTCTAAACCCCTCCCAGCCCCCAGATCAAAAACAAACAGTCCTAGCTTTTAGCTATGCCTGTCTGAATTTACCTGCACTGGCTGAAACAAAAAAACTACCTCTAGCAACCTACCTACCTAAGGTAGAGGGCGCTACACATTTTTTCTGTTTTGTGGTACTTAGGGTCCGTTTTGTGGAAGGCTCCCTCACTTAGTTTAAGTTGGTTGTTGCACACCTGGTAGGATTTGGTAGGAATATATTTTGCAATTGCAAAATGGAGCTGCGCTAAACACCAACCTAAATTGTGAAAAGCAATAAATGAAACAAAGAAAATAATAATTAAATCCCAAAATAAAACATAGAAATTATGTCCTTAATATTTAACATGAATAAATGTCACATCACTCGTGTAAGAAAAAAATTAAAGAGGTGTATATCACTTTAAAAGAGTCCTTCTCATGATAGTGTGATATCTCACATCGCGACAAAAAGTGTTTAACGCTTGCGGCTAATACCCAGCTAGGGCTTTTATCCTTAAAGAGGGGAAATCAGATGACAGCTCACATCGAATGAGACATTTCAACATGGAGAAGAGCAGAGCAGGTGATCAAGATCTCCCATGAGTCTCAAAGGAACCTCCTTCAAATGGTATACTCAAGGGTATCCCAGAAAGAGAAATGCTCGCCATAGTGTAAAACCAAATGTGACTTTATTGTACAGACAGTAATGCGCGTACATCAAAGAATCATTTAATAGCCTAAATTCAAAAAGCCTTGCATAAAACGCCCGTAAACAGCGACATCAGCACGCCTCTCCTCCCGCCGCATTTTGTCACAATCTGACGTCATCCTGGTGCACGGGGAGGGTGCTGATATATATTAAATACTTTGGGAACCACACCTCGATCTGAGCCTCGGGCGGTCAGCCCAAATATCCACCATATTTGAGAAGGGAACCTTGCCCTTCTTAACAGAGCAGATCCAAAACTGAACTTAAAAGCTTAAAAACGATACACAGCTACTACAAATCTTAGTTAAAGCGTTGTTTCCCCCTAAAAAAAAAGGCGTAAAAATCCTAAAAATAAATAAATAAATAAATAAATAAAATAATTGGATTTTTTTTTTTTTTTTACATACCTCTAAATGCCTGTTGCTATGGGGTCCCTCGTAGTTTGCCTCCTGCGTAGCCTAGGCTGGTGACATCACTTCCCCTCAGCGCAGGAAGGGCTCCCCAGTCATCTGGGACCTGTCACATGTCCCAGATGACTGTGCGGCCAATCACGGTGCGCGGCGCCGTGTGAAGCCACAGCCGGTTGAGTGAATCGGGGGGCTAGCGGAGCTTCGACCCCCCGCATCGCTGGACCCTGGAACAGGTAAGTGTCCGATTATTAAAAGTCAGCAGCTGCAGTATTTGTAGCTGCTGACTTTTAATTTTTTTTTTTTTTAAGGGATACAACTCTTTAAGCGATAAGAATAGAGACCCATTATCTATTCAAATATAATTAGCACTAAATAGTAACAAAAGGAGGAATAGCGTACCAGAAAGGGGTCTTAACTGGATAATTAATAGAGTGGTCCCTAATGGTCACAGTAAATGTAACATACCACTCAAAAAGAGGTTCCATATGTTCAATCAAAAATATAGATACAAAACAAACTCTAGAATTAACTAACAAAGTAGAACCACTAGGTCCTAATAGGAGGAAGTATTAACAGAATCCCACAGGGGTCACTAGCTCTGTAAAATCACTATTGACATATCACAGTGTCCCCCAGTGGTCAAAATCAAAAAGGACACCCAAATAGATGGACTTATACAGGGTATAACATAAAAAACAATAATAAAAAGCTGAACATAAAAATTGCATACTATATAACATTATACTTGACAATATATATCAAATGTGTTTTCAAGAACTGAAACCAAGTTTACACAAATATAAACATCCATAGAAACCAAATATATTGAACCCAAAAGTCAAATGCTCAAGAGTTGTCAATGAAGGCGTGGACATCAACGTCCACATTCAACCCATATGTAACATAAGACTTGATTCTATGGATCCACAACATTTCAAGCTTTGAAATCTCCCTCACCAGGGAGCTCCCTCTCCAATGGTGGCTAAACTTATCTATCCCTGAGACGATAGTGTTGGTATGGTCTTTATTATGTGCAAACAAATAGTGTTTGGATACAGAATGGTTTTTAAAGCCTTTTCTAATATTGTTATGTAGCGCCCACCCCATTTAGGTGTGTGCTTAATATGTTTCTGTAGGTAGTGATAGGTAAATTTAGCCAGGGCCTTGCACTTTTTCTAGGCCTGGTTGTTTATTTGGGAGAGGGGAGTGCTAGAATAGAGGGGGGTGTGGCCACCTACACTCTGGCTCAGAGAGATCCCCTCAACCTTTCAGAGGAAATGTTCTGGAAGGGAGGCAGGACTTGGGACTGGAGTGGCAGGCAGCTTATGTGGAGAGCTCTGGACCAATCATTAAATTGTATTAGCAGGGGCAGGACTCACATATAAGCTGGGGGTCACATGCTTCCGGGGAGGAGGAGAGAGAGAAGAGAGGACAGATGTAGAGCATGGAGCAGGCTTGAAGGTCTGGGGGTTCAGAGACCCCAGTGCTGGATAGCAGGCGTGGGCTTAAAGGCCTGAGGGTTCAGAGACCTCAGTGCTGGATAGCCTGAACAGACATCGCTATGTAGATCAGAGGAGAAACCGGGCGTCCCAGCCTGGGATGTGCCGGATCATGCGGAGGATAAAGTAGGTGTAAAGCGGATGGAGGAGACTGGGATGTGACCTTCTGTGGGAAACATGGACTGTCAATTGGGAGTGAACAAAGGGAGTGCAACCCAGCGGTGCTTATCCGTAAACTTGCTATGTGTCCAAGGACCTAGTGAGAGACACTTTCCAGAACTGACATGGGCGGATTGCAAGAGTCAAGGAATTGGGCGGTAAGGACTGGGACTTTAAAATCCACAACCCACAGTATTATTCAGAGTGATGCTGATCAGTGCCTAAAAGGAAAGTACACAGGATCAGAGTCAGGAACCAGAATTAACAGAGGCAACTCATATCCTTTACCATCTGTAACACCAGCTCAAGCTTCAAGAATAAAAGCCTTACAGAAAATACAGATTGCCTGATGTTTGTGAAACTGCATGGGTGGGAAGAACGGGACCTATTAACATAAGGTAATAAACAACTTTGCAGCTCCCAAGGGAGTAGTGCACTACAGAACATCCAAACAGGCAAAAAATTTGGAAGAACGCGTGAACACCGTTAAAGTCTATGGGACACGAACATGAAAAATCTAAAGTGCTCATTTTAAAGACTTATATGCAAGTTGTCATAAAAAAAGTGTTTGGGGACCTGGGTCCTGCCCCAGGGGACATCAATGCAAATTCTTTTTTTTAAAATGATGTTTTTTCTGGAGTAGTAATTCTTTTAATGCTTAAAGTGAGACAATAAAAATGAAATATTCCTTTAAATATCATGCCTGGGGGTTGTCTATAGTATGCCTGCAAAGTGGCACATTTTTCCTGTGTTTAGAACAGTACCACAGCAAATTGACATTTCTAAAGGAAAAATTGTCATTTAAAACTGATCGCGGCTGTAATGAATTGTCGGGTCTCGGCAATATGGATAAAATTAATTTTAAAAAAAAGGGCATAGGCCCCCCCCCCCAGTCCATTACCAGGCCCTTTGGGTCTGGTATGAATATTAAGTGGAACCCCTAATCAAAATTTATAAAAAAAATTGCTTGGGGTTCCCCCCACTTCAGATCTGATATGGATTTTAAGGGGAACCCTGCGCCAAAATTAAACCAGACCCTTATCCAAGCACGCAACCTGGCAGGCCACAGGAAAAGAGGGGGGGGACAAACCACCCCCCCTCCAGAACTGTACTAATCCACATGCCCTCAACATGGGGTGGATGCTTTTGGGGTCTGACCCCAAAGCACCTTGCCCAATGTTGATGGGGACAAGGGCCTCATCCCCAAAACCCTTGCCGGTGGTTTTGGGGGTATGCGGGCGGGGAGGCTTATCGGAATCTGGAAGCCCCCTTTAACAAGGGGACCCCCAGATCCCACCCCCCCCCATGTGAACCATTTCACAAAAAAAGTGTCAAAAATGGTAAAAAAAGACAAAAGACAGCTTGGGACAAGTCCTTTATTAAAAAAGTAAAAATGTCCAGCGATGTCAATTCACGCCGCCCGATGGACCGAAAAAGAAAAAAAAAAAAGCCGCAACAGTTTCTCCTCCATGGGAGGCTCCCACTGATTGACCCTTTGTCTGGGTGACAGCTGTTGTATAGCTGAGGGCATGAACATAAACGGGTGACCCCGCCCCCCTCTGATGCCACGGGGCGAAGAAGCATCACTCGGCAGGAGCCTCCCATGGAGGCGGAATTGTTGCAGCTTTTTTTTTTTTGCGGCATGAATCTACATTGCTGGACATTTTTTTTTTTTTTTTTTTGACCCTTTTTTTGGTGAAATGGTAGGGGTACAATGTACCCCGTTACCAATTCACATGGGGGGCAGGATCTGGGGGTCCCCTTGTTAAAGGGGGGTTCCAGATTCCGATAAGCCCACTTACCCCCAAAACCACCGGGCAAGGGTTGTGGGGATGAGGCCCTTGTGCCCCCCTCTTTTCCTGCGGCCTGCCAGGTTGCATGGTCAGATAAGGGTCTGGTATGGATTTTGGGGGGACCCTACTCCATTTTTTTTTAAATTTTGGTGCAGGGTTCCCTTAAAATCCATACCACAAGACTGTATATATATATATATATATAATTATATATATATATATTAATACACTGCCTGAAGTATATTAGAAACAGTACACCACAGAATGCACTGTAGTTACATAGTTACATAGTAGGTGAGGTTGAAAAAAGACACAGGTCCATCAAGTCTAACCTATGTGAGTGATTATATGTCAGTATTACATTGTATATCCCTGTATGTTGAGGTCGTTCAGGTGCTTATCTAATACTTTTTGAAACTATCGATGCTCCCCGCTAAGACGGGAATTCCACATCCTTGCCGCTCTTACAGTAAAGAACCCTCTACGTAGTTTAAGGTAAACCTCTTTTCTTCTAATTTTAATGAGTGACCACGTGTCTTGTTAAATTACCTTCCACGAAAAAGTTGTATCCCTATTGTGGGGGTCACAGGACAGGTTCCACTCAGAACAGGCCTCTGATTAGCAGTTTGTTAATAATCAGGGAGTTAGTAGTGTACTATCAAAATCAACAGGGAGGTAATGGTCCACCCAAGGTTTCCATAGGTTTTCATATTTCTTTACCTTATCAACCAGAATTGCTTTGACTTTGGCATGGATCATGGCTATGGTAATTCTGTTTTTTGTTTCTGCAATACTAAGGTGTGGGGATTTCCATAATTTGGCTATAGTTTTTTTTTGCTGCAGTGGTAACCTGTAAGATTAGTTTGAATTGCTGTCTAGTCACTGCCAGTGTCTTTTGTTTGAGTATAGCCATTGTTGGATCAGGGTTGAGAGTGCAGCTAAACAAGGTTGATATCATGTGGAATATCTCTGTCCAAAACAACTGGGCTGTTGGGCAGCTCCACCATACATGTAAATATGTACCACTGTCTGAGCAGCCTCGAAAGCAGGTGAAGATGGGAGGAATTTGGCAATCCGGACAGGGACTAGTTACCATCTCTAAATCTGATGCTGCGTACACACGATCAGAAATTTGGCCAGCAAAAGACCCATGAGAGCTCTTGTTCGAAAAATGCGACCGTGTGTATGCTCCATCGGACTTTTGCTGGCCGAATTCCAGCCAGCAAAAGCTTGAGAGCATGTTCTCAATTTTTCGGTCGGAAAAAGTTCTGATCGGAAATTCTGATCGTCTGTAGCAATTCCGACGCGCAAAATTCCTACGCATGCTTGGAAGCATTGAACTTCATTTTCTCAGCTCATCGTAGTGTTGTACGTCACCGCGTTCTTGACGGTCGAAAGTTCAGCAAACATTTGTGTGACCGTGTGTATGCAAGCCAAGCTTGAGCGGAATTCCGTCGGAAAAAACATCCAAGACTTTTCTGACGGAAAATCCGCTCGTGTGTACGCGGCATAAGACTTTGTAATTTGTTTCTAGGGCTACTATATTCTGTGAGGCTGACTTGGTGGCTGTCCAAATCTCAGACCAGTCCTCAGGGTCTAGCTGGAGACCCAAGTCTCTCCCACTTAACTACATAATGGAGTGATGAATGGGGTAGGGGATCTAGCAATTGGGCGTAGAAAGCAGAGATCAGACCACGAGCATGCGGGTCTGATTTACAGGTGCATTTGAAATTGGTCATATCTGGTAGAGATGAGTCTGTGCGCAGACAAGAGGCGAAGAAGTGTTTGATTTGGAGGTAGCAAAAAAGTTCAGAGCTTGGGATACCATGTGTTCCGCAGAGAGTGGGGAAGGGTTTAAATGTATCAGGAGTCGTGAACTTATACATGGGGATAATGTTGATTTAAAACCAGTTATGAAACGATGTTGAGGAAGACCACGCCAGGATTAAAGGCTGGGTAGGACTGGGTTATGAGACAAAAAAACAAATTTAGTTTTAAGTCTGTCCCATAAGGACAAATAGTGACGAGTGACAGGATTCCGTAATGGACTTGTGGTTTGTTGGGTGGAGCCACAGGAAATTAGCCACTAAGAGGGGATCACAATCAATGGATTCCAGTGCAACCCATAAAGAAGTTTTTATGGGGTGTGTGGTATTTTGGGAGTTGAGCCAGATGTGCTGCTTGATAGTACTTTAAAGGGGTTTTTTACCTTAATGCATCCTAAGCAGGTGTGGGGTCAGTTTGAAAATCCGTGTTGGATTGGTAGAAGGCTGCTTCTAACTGTTAGTGTAATATTCGTGGCTCTTTTTTAATAGTAGGAAGCCTTACTAATGCAAGTGCCCCTGATTACGGGTTTATGTGCCTCCCAGGTTGTTAGGGGTGACACATCATCTGTAACATTATGAGTAATGTACTCTTTGATGGCCAAAACAATGTCCATCTGATGGGTAGGGTGAGAAAGGAGGGTGTCATTAAGGCACCATGTATGGTCTCTTTGCCTGGGTATCAGGGATTCTAGGGATGTGAGAACCACGTTGTGGTCAGACCATGCGATGGGTAGAATATCTGAAGAGAGAAGGGCTGGGGCTGTTCCAGTAGATAGTAAGATGTAATCGATGCAGGAAGATGTTTTGTGGGGATGTGAGTAGTGAGTATACTGACACCTTGCTGGATTAGCTTCTCTCCAGGAATCCAGGAGAGAGTAGTTTTGCAGTAAATGTTGGAAGCTGAGTTTATTGGGAGTGGGGGTGGCAGGAATAGGAAATGTATCCATGAAGGGATAAATCACTTGGTTGGAGTCTCTGCATATTAAGAGGGTGCCTTGTTTATGCTTATTGACAACTTGCAATAAGTGGGAGAGAAACTGGGTGGGGTTGCGGTTAGGTGCGTAGTACGATACCATAATCACTTCTGTGTCAAGTAGGTGGCTAGTCAAAATGATATACCTGCCTTCAGGGTCATTAATCTCTGCCCAGGGGGTGAAAGGGGTGGTACAGTGAAAAGCAATTAAAACTCCCCTGCGCTTAGCATCTGCGGATGCTGTATAAAATTGGTAGGAGGCACTAATAAATTTGGGTGATAAACGTTTAGTAAAGTGCATCTCTTGTAAGCAGACCACATGGGCTGTGGCTGAAGCAAATGACCGGAAGGCTTTAACTTGCTTTTAGGGGTTGTTCAGACCCTGAACATTAAGGGTGAGGACGTTTAAAGGAGCCATGATGGAAAGTGATAGATAGGCCTTTTGATAATTGTTGAACGGGAGATGGGCCTCCCCTTGGGATATGGCAAGAAGGGATGGGAGGGAAAGTTACAGAGCTGAATGGTAGCGAGCATAGGGGGAGAACACAGATTTATCGTGACTATGACACAGAAAGAACAAGAGAATCAATCGAATAAGGAGAGAATGAATGAAATGCTTAGGAGATTACCTGTCTGAGCAGGTATTGCGTACCTACTCTGAGGGGGGTACGTTTTCAAGGGAGGGTACAAACCATACCAGTGACCCCACAATAGGGATGAAACTTTTTCGCAGAAGGGAGTTTAACAAGACTCGTGGCCACTCATTAAAATTAGAAGAAAAGAGGTTTAACCTTAAACTACGTAGAGGGTTCTTTACTGTAAAGCCCCATACACACGCGCGGACAATCCGTGGACCAGGTCCGTCGGACCATGTCCGTCATACTTTGTCTGATGTTGGTTTTGCGTACACACGATCGGACAAAGTTGTCGGAAAATCCGATCATTCTGAACGTGGTGACGTTTGTTGCCTACGACGGGACTACGTAGAGGCTAGTAGCCAATAGCTTTGGTCTTGTAATGTGATCTGAGCATGCGTAGCACTTTGTCCGGTCGGACAAGCGTACACACGATCGGATTTGGTGTGATCGGACCGTGTTGACGGCAAAGTTTTCCAGCAGGAGATAAGACTTTGTCCGTCGGCCAAACCGACGAACACTGTCCGATGGTGCATACACACGGTCTGATTTTTCAACAACCTTGTCCGATCGGACAGAATCCATGAAAAAGTCCGACCGTGTGTATGGGGCTTAAGAGCGGCAAGGATGTGGAATTCCCTTCCACAGGCGGTGGTCTCAGCAGGGGGGGCATTGATAGTTTCAAGAAACTATTAGATAAGTACCTGAATGACCGTAACATACAGGTATATACAATGTAATACTGACATATAATAACACACATAGGTTGGACTTGTTGGACTTGTGTCTTTTTTCAACCTCACCAACTATGTAACTATGTAATAAGGGTACTCCAAGGGCTAGGGTGAGGGCAGCAGTGGCAGCCATCGGAGGTCACACATGCCGCAAAATGTGATTGAACTAAGTCAACAGTTAGGTAGGAGGCCAAGCGCAGCCAAGGCAAGGGAGTATCTGTGAGCACCCTCTAAGGGATTATTGAGTAGTGAGGTTCAGGCCATGGGTAGGAAGTATGATGCCTACATGGAGACTTATCTAGGGTGCGAGGTTCACAAAAAAGTATGGAACACCAACGTCCTAGAGTCCTGATGTGGTGAGGATGTATGGACATTAAGATGTGGAGGGGGGGCTGTGAATTAGAAGAATATGGGGGAAGGAGACACAACATAGTGCATCTAGGTATTACAGGGATCAGCCTGTCGACGTGCGGTGGTTGGCTCCAAAATAAACCGGAGTGGAGTACGATCTAGGCAGGTCAGGAAGGTGATGCCTGGTTCAAGCAGCATTCCTGCTTTGCCATGTGTACAATGAGGTGAAAGGTGTGTCGTGTAGTAACAGGCAAAACTTTGTATTCATGCCCACATTATTCATTGAAATTTGAGTTCTCGGAGAGAGAGAAAAAAAATGGTTTAAAAAAATACGTTACGTTGAGGTGGGGAAGGATGGAGCCTTTTTTGCCTTTTCCCAAGCTAATGTGGCCAGGTAGGCAAGGAAGAAATAATGAAAGGGATGTCTCAGAAAAATCATATAACAGAACATTCGCAAATGGAGCCTGCTTCAGTGTAGAATGGAAGCAGCCTCAGTTTTTGCTAAAACATTTTAACTCTAATAACTAGGTGATCTCTGCTTACCATAGCGAAGAGTAGTGAGACTAGGTCGGGGGCTGATCTTAGGAAAAAACAAACAGATGCCCCAACAGTCATGAAAGGAGCTTAGTTTCCAACCCATCAGGCAAAACCCTTAAAAAACAAAGGAATGGAAAAGAACAGGATCAAAAGTGAGTTCTTAAGACCGCTGCAAGCGGAGGAGGAATCCAGATAGGTGAGTGTTGGTGCCAGTCCATTGAATCAGATGGAGCGAGTGGTGGGGATGCAAATCTGCCACGCTTGGAGGATCCATGGTGACCTGCTGTGGGGATGGATGCTTTCTGAGGAGAGCAGGATGCAGATCATCGTTATTGTCGCTGGTCAGCCAGGGGCAATGGTGGGGCCAGTCGCAGATTTTGAAGCAAGGATTGAAGTTCTTCTGGGGTTCTGCTTGGTGGGTGAGACAAAGGGTGAAAGGAAACCCCCATATATAGGTGATGTGATGCTGCTGTAGGACCAGGAGGTGCGGCTTGAGTGCACGGCCTTTTCAAATGGTGGTTTGGGACAGGTCTGCAAACAGTTGATATTCATGGCTTTGAAAAGAAAGAGATTCACACTGGCGTGCGGTGGTGAAGAGTTGCTCCTTAGTGCGATAAAAATGTAGCTTAGTGACTATATCCCATCCGGTTTGAGTTTGGTGAGAGCTCTATGTATCCGATCCATTTTGGGGATGGAAGGTGACAGCTCCTGAAATAACGCCGTGATTATGGATTTCAGATCCACCACTGATTCCGGAATCCCTCGGATATGGAGATTGGAGCGGCAAGTCCTATTTTCGTAATCTTCCAATTGTGACTCCTCACGGAGGGCTTCCAGTTCATCTGAGCAGGGTTGCCATCAGGGGGGTACAGGCAACACACTTTTAAGGGGCCCGCAGTACAGCAGCTTAATGAATGAAACTGTTATGCCACGTACACACGATCGGAAATTCGGCCAGCAAAAGACCGTTGAGAGCTTTTGGTCAGAAAATGCGATCGTGTGTATGCTCCATCGGTCTTTTGCTGGCCGAATTCCCGCCATCAAAAGATTGAGAGCAGGTTCTCAATTTTTCGGTCGGAAAAAGTTCAGATCATCTGCACAAAATTCCTACGCATGCTCGGAAACAATTTGACGCATGCTCGGAAGCATTGAACTTAATTTTCTCAGCTCGTCATAGTGTTGTACGTCACCGCGTTCTTGACAGCCGAAAGTTTGGCAAACTTTTGTGTGACCGTGTGTATGCAATCCAAGCTTGAACAGAATTCCGTTGCAAAAACCATCAAAGATTTTTCTTGGATGATTTCATTAGACTTCATTAGACTTAGCACAGCAGGCAGCCGCTGGCCTTGCGGCGCCCACAATAGAGAATAACACCTGCACAAGAAGCCGCCGCCTGTCTCCTACTGTCCGTGTTCCTCCCTCCCCAAAGGTGATCCTGCACTCGCTCTGCTTCCTTCACTGTTGAGGCGGAGCCTGCTGCTAGGTTACTAGTATTGTAATTAGGCGGGGCAGGGTAGGATGGGACTCGGGAAGGGGTGTGGTCAGTCTCGTCAGTGGTGGGAGTGGACACATCCCTGTCAGGTGCATGCATTACAGATACGAGACAGAGAGCAGCATGGATGGTAAGTCACCAGTGTGCAGTGACGTCCTGCTGTGCTGCAAATTGGAGTGGACCAGTGAAAATGGATGAGGATGATTTTAGGTGGGGATGAGAGTTACATTGTGGAGAGGCTCTTCACAATGTAACTCATCCCCACCCAAAACCATCCTCATCCATTTTCACAATGTAACTCTCAGTGGCGGCCTGTCCATTAGGGGCCCAACCCCCCATCCATGCATCCAGCCCCCTAATCTACGTGCAGGGTGCCAGACGCATGGATTCCAATGGGGATTTTGAAGCACGTGATTAGAGCCAGAGGCTCTAATAGGCTTCAAAGAAGGGTGGGCTTGGGGCGCAGAGCACTGCGTCCGAAGCCCACCCAGGTGTGGGACAATAGCGGATGAATATTCACTATTGTAACACTGATTCTCCTCCTAGCCAATCAGGAAGTGGGTCGTGAGACCCATTTCCCGATTGGCCAAAATGAGAAGCAATCCCATTGGCTGAGGAGGGAGGAGACGCATGGCGTAGGACCGAGAGACTGACCCACCAGCCCCCAAGTCTGATCCTCAGGCCCCTCCATGCAGAGTGCTGTCAGCTCCTCCTGTGGCTGTGGAAGAGAGAAGCACACGCCAAATGCCCCCTGTGACACCTTTGATACCTCATCGATCCACACCGACATCGATCCCCACCTGCATCTGGCATCCCTGGGCATGGAGCCTGCACAGAGCCCCCTATTATCTTCAACACAGGGTTGGAAAGCCAGGGTGGGGGGGGGGGTGGTGACTGGCGGGTGGTGACGTGCTGGAGCAATGGGGGGTCAGGTCCGTCTCCCGCCCCTACCGATAGAGAACCAGTCGCCACTGAACTCCATTATCCTCATCCCCACCCAGAATCATCCATCCCTCTCCACAATGTATCCCTAGAGGGGTGTGGATAATTCTGGGTGGGTATGGGGATACATTGGGATAAGAGTGTTAAAATAAAAGTGGATGAAGGCGGATTTTCCTCGTCCTGGTTCATACAACCACTTGCATGGAACCCCCTCCCTTTCCGAGCGGAGCGCATAACGCTAGAAAATCCCCCTTCATCCACAATAAAGAGTAAGATCACATGTGGACTATTATGGGTACTATAGTCAAGCATGTACCCCATAGCTCTGGTGTTGAAAGACCTGGCTTTTATTTGTGGACAGGGGACAACGGTGGTGGGCGTGACCTGAGGGCGGGGGGGAGCCGGGGGTGCATGGCCACACATGCACACACATATATAGGAGAGTCTGTGGGAGAAAGACCATTGCCCGTTCTAGCCTCTGAAGAAAGGGGTTCTCCCCAAAAACGTGTCAGCAATTTTTTGAGGAATCGTCAGATCCCCTCAACACGAAGTACAGGCATGTTGAAGTTCCTAGCAGTGGACTCACTTTACTGTTTTTTGCCTTCTATCAATACTCGTTTGTGAGTATAAACTTTGCTGTTTTATATATTTCAAATAAAGCTGTTTTAGTGGTAATGCACAAGGTTGGTGCGCCCTCCTGTTTTTCTTTTTTTAAGATCCCTCTGCAGCATACGTTCTATCTGCCTAAGCAGATCTGGCTGTGATGCCGCATACACACGATCGGAATTCTCATCGGAAAAAGCTCTGATGGTTTTCCCATCAGAAATTCTGACGGAATTTCGCTCAAACTGTCTTGCCTACACACGGTCACACCAAATTCCGACGGTCAATAACACCACGCCATACAACATGTTTGACGGCACTATAAAAGGGAAGTTTATTGCTTCCGAGCATGCGTCAAATTGTTTCCAAGCATGCATCGGAATTTTGCGTGTCGGAATTGCATACACACGATCGAAAAATCCGATAGAAAGGTTTTCCGTCTGAAAAATTAAGAACAAAGTCCGTCGGAAATGCTGACAGAAAAAGACAGATGGGCATACACACGGTCGGAAAATCCGATGAAAAGCTCCCATCGGACTGTTTCCATCAGAGATTCTGTGTGTACGCGGAATGAGGAGGAAAACTGGAAAGGCAGTGGGGTAGCAGGTCTGAGTCTGACTCACTGTTATCTCCCATCTCCGGCTGCTTCTGCTTATGAGAGCGGGGAGAGACAGCATGTAAGGGAAGAGGCGGCACCATTTTGTTGGTGACCCGCGCCAGGACCTCCTGGATTGATTTGCTCTAAATCTTGTGTTTGGAGCCTTTAGTTACCATCCTGCTTGTGCCTGGATGTGCCGCGGGTCCTTACCGGGTGGTGGGAGCTGACAGGGCGTCTTGGCAGGTGCTGTAGGCGACTGTGTAAACCTCCGTGGATCGGAGCTTTAGCCAGGCATGACCGGCCCGGACACCACTGCTTTCCTATTTTAAACTGACCATGTTAGGCATAGAAACCTATCCATCTCCGAGTGGTCAGTTTTCTGGCTGTCCTCCAGTGATACCCCCTGGCACAGCCAAAATATATTATACGAAATATGAAATTTTCGTTAACGAATTTCGGATCCAAATTCTGTTACAATGGAAACGTGACTGGTGTTTTGTTCACCAATCAGAGGAAGTCAGCAGTCAGCACAGCACAGGGATGGTGGGAACCCCTCATAATGGGCACAGCGAGTGTACACTCAGACCCGGGAACTCAGTACAGGGATGGTGGGAACCCCTCATAATGGGCACAGCGGGTGTACACTCAGACCGGGAACTCAGCACAGGGATGGTGGGAACCCCTCATAATGGACACAGCAGGTGTACAGACCTGGGAACTCAGCACAGGAATTGTGGGAACCCCTCATAATGATAAATTCATCATAACGAACATCCGTAATTGTTACAAAACAACGAACCTAAAAGTTAAAAAACCCAGGAAGTCAGCACAGCACAGGGATGGTGGGAACCCCTCATAATAATAAATTCATCATAACAAACTTTTGTTATTTTAACGAAAGTTTGCGAATGTAACGAAAATTCGTATTTTGTACGAATCCGAATAAAATTTTGGACACGAATTACGATTTTTTTTTTTAATACGAAACGGAAAGAAACAAAACACATTTTTTGACGGCGCACATGTCTACTGAATATATCATTCAGGAGTCATAGAATGGAGACATTGGATGAGACTACTAGAAATCACTGTACTTACAGCCCTTTTACAAATCAATGCTTCCATGTATGTATTCTCTAAAGCCCTAAAAATTGTGTCAGGTTTGATATTTCTCACATCAAGATTCATTATAAAAGATCAGAGAGGGTAGAAATATAAAAAGAGAATGAAAAGCACAGAAAAGTAAAAAGAAGCAAGTCTAAAGAATATTTTCCTTTCACTGGCTTAAGGCAGGCCATATCAAACTTGTCTTGCATACACACAGTCACACAAAGTTGGTCCGAAATTGCGAATGTCAAGAACGTGGTGAAGTACAACACTTACGATGAGCCGAGAAAAATTAAGTTCAATAGCCAGTGCTGCTCTTCTGCTTGATTCCGAGCATGCACGGAATTCTGTATGTCAGAATTGTGTAAACACGATCGGAGTTTGAGAACCAGATCTCTAATTTTGTGCAATGGAAATTCCAATGGAAAATGTCCGATGGAGCCTACACACGGTTGGAATTTCTGACAAAAAGCTCCCATCTAACATTTTCCATTGGAAAATCCGACCGTGTGTACAGGACATTGAAAGCATTTAGTAAAAAAATAATAATAATAAAAATGCTATAAATCTATAACCTATTTGAGGATATTTATTATAGCAAAAAGTAAATATTTGTGTTTTTGACAATTGTGCAGTTGTGCAACGCTGCACCCAAACAAAATTGACGTCCTTTTTTTTCCATAAATAGAGCTTTCTTTTAGTGGTATTTGATTGCCTCTGCGTTTTTAATTTTTTGCGTTATAAACAAAAAAACACAATATTTACTTTCACTTTTTGCTATAATAAATATCCCCAAATAGGATATAGATTTATAGCATTTTTATTATTATTTTTTTTTTTACTAGTAATGGTGGTGATCCTGATTTTTATCAGGACTACGACATTGTAGTGGACACTTCTGACACGTTTTTGGGACCATTGGCATTTATACAGCGATCAGTGCTATAAAAATGCACTGATTACTGTAAACATTTTACTGGCAGGGAAGGGGTTATCGCTAGGGGGCAATCAAGGGGTTAACTGTGTTTCCTGTGTGTGTTTCTAACTGTAGGGGAGGGGACTGACCTAGAGGAAATGACAGATCGGGGTTCCTAGTTTTTAGGAACTCACGATCTGTCACTCACAGAACAGGGATTTGTGTGTTTACACACACACGTCCCTGTTCTACTTCTCGTGCCCTTCATTGCTTGTCGCCGGCGGTCATCGCCACCATTGACAACGAGCATCGGCACCCCTGCAGTGCAGTGGCGCATGTGCGCCTGCTATCCCAATCCCGCTATGAGGTAATCTGGGCTGGTGTTTGAGCTAAGCCTTTTGATAGCATAGTGGAGAAGGCAGACATCAGGGCTGACAGGTCCACTGGGAAATGTGGTGACAGTTGTGGGCCAGTTTTTTAACTGTCTGGGGAAGTGAGGAAGTATCTCATGGGGGTCCTGTGTAAATCTCCCAGGGTTCTATCTATAAGTGACTCTGTGGAAGTCGGGGAAAGTGAGGTTAGGAGCGTGTTACCTGTTCCCTGCTCCACAGCTAGTGCTGGAACCTGCGTCCTGGTCTGCTATAGATTCCTCTTCTTCCTCCTGTGCAGGGCCTCATGGAGGTGGCGCGGCCGCCATTTTGGGTCATCCGTGCGGCTGTGAGGCGGCTTCCAGCTGGCGGGAGAGGCTCCTCCTCGCCGTACCTGCTGACATCTGTCTGGTCTCTGCTATGTCCCGGGCCAGATGGTGGCAAAACCGGCCCATTCGTGGGCACTCTGTCGGCTGTGGCTGGGATCTTGTGGCCGGCATGGAGCTCTCAGGCTATGCGGCCATTTTGGAGAGCCTCGCGCATGTGCCAGATTTTTTATTCTATTCTTTTCTTATGTATTCAAATTCAAATTTATTCTGTTTCTATTTTTTTATTCTATTCTATTCATTTCTATTCTATTCTATTATATTTTGTTCTTTTGTTTTCTATTCTATTTTGTTCTGTTTTACTCTATTATATTTTATTCTTTTATTTTTTGTTATTTTTTTATTGTATTACTTTATTTTCTATTCTATTTTTTTCTCTTTGGGAACTTTTAGAATTAGAATTTGCGAACTATTCGAATTTGAAAACTATTTAAAAACAGGTCCATAAAATATGTTGTGGCCTACCTGCTCCTAGATTTGGTGGCTGATTTTGTTTTCTTTTTTCCTTTATTTTCTTCTGGTGAATCCACAAGTAATGCACTTCCAGTTCTAGGATGAAAGCACTTACTCACCTTTCTGAATCAAACTAAGCAAAGCATGATAGGACCTACCAAGCTCTTCTCCTCTAATACTATACATGTGCAGAACGAAAACATTTTGTTTAGTTTCGATTTGTTATTTACATAAATTTGTTTAGTTAAATTGGTTAAATTCATTTAATTTGTTTTCAGAATTCGTTTTGTTGATGCATTTTTTTCAAAACTTTTTCAAATAGTTTTCAAATCTGAACAGTTTTCGAATTTGAAGAGTTTTCCAATTTCCAAAGAATAGAAAAAAATAGAAAATAAAGGAATATAATAGAAACAATATTTAATGGAGTAAAATAGAACAAAATAGGATAGAAAATAAAAGAACAGAATAGAATGGAATAGACTAGAATAGAAAGGAATAGAATAGGATAAAAAAATTGAATAAAATAGAAAGATTATAACCATCTTCTGAAATTCGAATAGAATAGAAAAGAACAGAATTTAAAAAACAATAGATAATAATAGAAATAATATAACCATTTCCCAAAATTCTAATCAAAACTATTTTAATTTGAATAGAATAGAAAAGAATAGAGTATAATAGAAAATAACACAATAGTATATTAAAAAAAACAATAGAATAGAACGAATATAACCATCTTCCTGCTCTAATCTATTATTTTCTAGTCTATTCAAATTGATTATATTTAAATTTTAGGAAATGGTTATATTATTTCTATTATATTCTATTGTTAAATTCTATTATTTTCTATTCTATTGAATAATACTATTTTTTTTGTTTTGTTTTATTTGTTTATTCTATTATATTCTTTTCTATTCTATTATTTTATATTATATTCTATTCTTTTCTAGTCAAATTCAAATGAATTATATTAAAATTTTGGAAGATGGTTATATTCTTTTTATACTATTCTGCTATTTTCTATTGTACTCTTATTTATTCTTTTCTATTCTATTCAAATTCAAACTAATTCTATTTGAATTTTGGGAAATGGTTATAGTCTTTCTATTTTCTTATTTCTTCTATTGTTTTCTATTCTATTATAGTCTATTCTATTCTTTTTTATTCTATCTTTTTTTATATATTCAAATTCAAATTTATTCTATTTGAAATTCGAATTTCAGAAGATGGTTATATTCTTTCTATGTTATTCTATTATATTTGTTTCTATTATATTCTAGTCTATTCTGTTCTTTTATTTTTCTATTTTATTGTGTTAGGAAATTGGAAAACAATTCAAATACAAAAACTATTTGAATTTGAAAACTATTCGAATTAGAAAACTTTTTGAATTTAAAAACAATTCGAATTTTATCAGATTTTAATTTTTTTTAAGATTTGTTTAAATTTGGTACTATTGTAAAAACGAAAATTCGTAACGAAATGAACTGCACATGTCTATCTCATACAGAGGTGCGGTTATTTTGTCCATATAGATAGTTGAGAACAATGCAATTGTTAACAGTCAGCACAGACAAAGAACAAAAGGAAGTTATCAACATACCAGATTTTTGTCAAGATAATTTGGTATTTTGGGGATTTTATATAAGGAAACATTTCCAATGGATTATTTTACAGACCAAAGTAGTCTAAATAAGAGAAGTTTATTGTTAAAATGGAACTTTACCCATACCAATTTAATAAAAAAATAATTTTCTTTTATCAAGGAACATACCTTTTACATTAATAACTATGCTATCACAATTAGTGTGCGCTGTAAATTGCCTCCAGCATTGCTCCGGTTTCTTTTTGCTGGAGGCTGCCAATTGCTGAAGCCCAGAGTCCCTGAACAGCAGTAAATCATAAATGAAACTAAACCCATCGATTTAAAAAAAAACTGTTAGAATCCTGGGATGCCAGCATTGCTAACTCTCACATTTGCTTGTGTCCTCAACCAAACTGGCAAACCACCAAATGTCTGGTGTCATAACTTATCACATGTGCAACCCCATGGTACTTGCAGATCAAACAGAAGCAGCTTCCTTGGCTGTAAGGCTACATTCACAGTTAGCTGAGCTTTTTCAGGCGTTTTTTTCAAAGATAATTTTTCAGGTGTTTCTGAGCATTTTTTTTTTTTTTTGCAGATTTGCAAATATTATAGCCGTTTTTCCACTTAAAAGTGTGGAGTGATGCTGAAAAAGCGGTGGAGCGCTGCTGTCTGAGCAGAAAATCGTGTGACAAACTATTGAAAAAACACTAATGTTGTGTTTTTTAAAGAGTTTCCATTCAAGTCTATGAAAAGTAACTCATACATTTTTTGGAGTAACAGCCATTGCTTCAGGTGACGCAAGCTCAAATGTGAACAGGGGCCATTAAAATGAATGGGATTTTGCTTGTTGAGCTTTTTTAAACGTCAAGCATTTGAACAGGGTCTAAACGATAAAAGGGTTTTATTCCGCTTTAAGGCTGTCAGCAGATTGTCCTCTACTAATTTGTCAGTGCCTAAAAAAAGAAAGCAACTGAGCATGTGCAGAGCAGGGTGAGACAGTGTACAGGTATAGGCACTTATTTTTAATGTTTTATATAGCTACACCTGCAAGGGGTCAGCCTGATTGATCTAGCATGACTTAATTTTCTGACTAAAGTTCCACTTTAAAGGGGTGGTAAACCCTTGTTTTTTTTTTTTTTAAATAACAAACATGTTATACTTGCCTCTACTGTGCAGTTCACTTTGCAAAGAGTGGCCAAAACCTCCTTTTCTGGGGTCCCATTGGGGCGCTGGTGGCTCCTCCCCGCATCAAGTGTCCACGTTGGAGAAGCAATCTCCTTGGTGGACACCCGGGTGGGCACGCTCCCGAGTCCCGCCTCATTCACACAGAATGCAGTACTCGTTCTGCCTCTGGCGCGGTGTCATTGGATTTGAGCGAGAGCCAATGGCTGCGCTGCTATCAATCTATCCAATCGGGACACGAGACACCAGCTACAAATGGTGTGCCCGTTCCCGGACAGAGGATGACAGCGTCCAGGTAAGTAAAACTAGAGGGGGCTGGGGGGTTGCAGCACTAAAAAAGGTTTTTCACCTTAATGCATAGAATTCATTAAGCTGAAAAACCATGAGGGTTTACAACCCCTTTAAGCACTGTACACATGATGAGACTATCAGACGAATGATCGTCCATTTTCTTTTCCTTTTTTGCATGCCAGTCTCATATTAAAAATGAAGAGGTTACTGAACTTACAAAAATCTGATACGACATAATACAACTTCGGAAGTGTTGTAATGTATTTTTTTTTTTCGGATTAAAACTGTACCGATTAAAAGAAAATTCTACAATATGGTATCGTATGAGAAAACAATTTATGTTTGTCGCTTCAGATAATTTTGAATGAACTGTTATAATTGGCTCTCAAAAGCCGATCAGATTATCATATGTTCACTTCAAAAACTGTATTTTTCATCAGATTTTCTGATCATGTGTACTAGGCTTAAGGATTTATGCTTTAAAGTATACTAACCCTTAGAACAAAAATCAACATTCTGTTTCCGCTTCTGTCCATAAACTTTAGTTTGACATTTTCTTCTTTGTTTACGCTTCTGCTGTCTATTACAATGTACCTTGTGGTCCAGCTATGAGATTCTCTGTTCCAAAGTAGCAAAGTCTACCACTAGCTTACAATTCAGCAAGGTCTCCAAGTATTTTCATTTGCAGGCCATCTCATCCAGCCCAGGACATGTATCCATAAAACAGCAGCTATGGTTTCTGGTAACTCAAGTCCAGGAAAACATACAGCAGTCACTGGAAGCAGCTCACATCTGCAGGTTCTCACCACCCACTGCCCTAGCCCTTCAAAGATGTGCACAAGCGTTCATTTGACCTGTATAAACATTATCTAGAATGAGATTTTTGCTACATTTTATTGGACATATGAACATTTTGTAACATTATCCTCTGCATGCTGTTCAACTTCTTATATTCCTAAAGCCAAAGTTTACATTTATAAAACACACTGATTAGTCGATTTGTTACAGAACTATCACTTTCCACTTCCATGTATAGCTTTAACAAAATTAACATTGTATACAATATAATTTTTACTTATTGAGACTATCTTTTTTTAGAATAATGCAACCTGTATTGTGTATTTCAAATGTCAAATCTAGTCTTTGGATGGAAGTCAATTTTTTCCCTCAAATGCCTTTATAGAGGTAAGACAAGGGTTACATGTGATCTTATTGTTAGCAAGACATTATACCCCTTGTTGGCAGGTACAGCAACTGAAATCAATACTGTATTGCAAATAAAACAACTCACAGAAATGAGTAAAATTGCTTACTGAAAACCCAATACAATTCTCAAGTTTAATAGAAGTAGAAATGAATCTGTGCTTAGAGAAATACATAATCTATCACTACTGACCCAAATTACGGATGAACTGAGTTATTTATTTATTTTTAATAAATTAACCACTTCAGCCCTGGAAGGATTTATCCCTTTCCTTACCAGGCCATTTTTTTGTGATACGGCACTTCGATGCTTTAACTGACAATTGCGCGGCCAAACAAAATTTATGTCCTTTTTTCCCCACAAATAGAGCTTTCTTTTGGTGGTATTTTATCACCTCTGTGGTTATTTTTTGCGTTATAAACAAAAGTAGAGCGACAATTTTGAAAAAAAAAAAAAACACAAGAATTTCTTCCTCAGTTGAGGCCGATATGTATTCTTCTACATATTTTTGTCAAAAAATCACAATAAGCGTATATTAATTGGTTTGCACAAAAGTTGTAGCGTCTAAAAAATAGGGGATAGATTTATGGCATTTTTATTATTTTCTTTTTTACTAGTAATGACGGTGATCTGCGATTTTTATCGTGACTGCGACAATGCGGCCAACTTATCGGACACTTTTGACTCTTCTTTGGGACCATTGACATTTATACAACGATCAGTGCACTGATTACTGTATAAATGTCACTGGCAGGGAAGGGGTTAACACTAGGGGTTAAATGTGTATCCTAGGGAGTGATTCTAACTGTGGGGGGATGGAACTGACTGGGGTAGGAGACCGATTGTTCCTAAGCATTAAGAACAACAGATCACCCCTGACAGAACATGGATTTGTGTGTTTACACACACAAATACCCGTTTTCGCACTGTCAGGAGCGATCACGGGTGCCCGGCGGACATCGTGGCCGCTGGGCATGTGCATCGGCTCCTTAGTGACGTGGCGGGCGCGTGCGCCTCCTATACTTAAAGCTTGTATGGCGACTTGCACAAGAGTGCCATTCTGCCACTGTCAATCAACGGGGGGCAGTCAGCATGTGGTTAAAATACAAATTGACTGAATTGACCATCAATTCAATTTCACCATAACAGTAAACTTTGGTTGTGCATTATTTGTATTTACAGGGTGTTTTTCTAGTATGGTAGTTTATGTTACAGTTCAGTTTATTTCACATATTGTTCCATACATTTTTTTTTTTTTTTGTGTATTTCATTGCTACTTGTGTAGTGTCCTTTTTAAATATTGTATTTAACTTATTTAGCTGTTTCCTCTTTTTGTGAAAAAAGTAATGTGAAACAATTAGACTAACGAGGAGCCATTTTCCGACACTGGAGCAGGTCAAGGCTAAGTGAAAGGGGGTTTGCTAATTCTAATGAGCCATTTAACACTCATTGCACCTTTGCAACCCACTAAAACATCTTAATGTCTCCTTTTCCATTGACCTCAACATATTTTAAAAAATTTTACTAAAATATGATTTTCACTGACATTTCTGTGAAAAAAATGTTGTTCATCCTTAATGTGCATTACAAATGCTAGTTTCCTCAGGGTTTAATAATTTCAGAATCACTGATCTGGAACAAATTTTCAGCAAGTGAAGTCCTATATGAGTGAAGTCAGAACGCCATATCAGCATACTTTGTCTCAGTAAGAGATGGTTTTGAAAGCATTTAGTTGTCATGACAGCCAGACAGCCAGCTTTTTCAAGAGGAGAGATCAGCAACAATAGCTTACATATTTACTCAGTACAAGATTAAGGCATGGACTACTGTTTTTGGCTGAAGGTGACTATAACAGCACCTAGACAATCAGTAAAGCTCAAAATGTAGCTCAGTATATATCTAGGCAATACCTGTTTTATTGCACTCTTATGCCGCGTACACACGATCGGACATTGATCGGACATTCCGACAAAAAAATCCATGGATTTTTTCCGACGGATGTTGGCTCAAACTTGTCTTGCATACACACAGTCACACAAAGTTGGTCCGAAATTGCGAATGTCAAGAACGTGGTGAAGTACAACACTTACGATGAGCCGAGAAAAATTAAGTTCAATAGCCAGTGCTGCTCTTCTGCTTGATTCCGAGCATGCACGGAATTCTGTATGTCAGAATTGTGTAAACACGATCGGAGTTTGAGAACCAGATCTCTAATTTTGTGCAATGGAAATTCCAATGGAAAATGTCCGATGGAGCCTACACACGGTTGGAATTTCTGACAAAAAGCTCCCATCTAACATTTTCCATTGGAAAATCCGACCGTGTGTACAGGACATTGAAAGCATTTAGTAAAAAAATAATAATAATAAAAATGCTATAAATCTATAACCTATTTGAGGATATTTATTATAGCAAAAAGTAAATATTTGTGTTTTTGACAATTGTGCAGTTGTGCAACGCTGCACCCAAACAAAATTGACGTCCTTTTTTTTCCATAAATAGAGCTTTCTTTTAGTGGTATTTGATTGCCTCTGCGTTTTTAATTTTTTTTGCGTTATAAACAAAAAAACACAATATTTACTTTCACTTTTTGCTATAATAAATATCCCCAAATAGGATATAGATTTATAGCATTTTTATTATTATTTTTTTTTTACTAGTAATGGTGGTGATCCTGATTTTTATCAGGACTACGACATTGTAGTGGACACTTCTGACACGTTTTTGGGACCATTGGCATTTATACAGCGATCAGTGCTATAAAAATGCACTGATTACTGTAAACATTTTACTGGCAGGGAAGGGGTTATCGCTAGGGGGCAATCAAGGGGTTAACTGTGTTTCCTGTGTGTGTTTCTAACTGTAGGGGAGGGGACTGACCTAGAGGAAATGACAGATCGGGGTTCCTAGTTTTTAGGAACTCACGATCTGTCACTCACAGAACAGGGATTTGTGTGTTTACACACACACGTCCCTGTTCTACTTCTCGTGCCCTTCATTGCTTGTCGCCGGCGGTCATCGCCACCATTGACAACGAGCATCGGCACCCCTGCAGTGCAGTGGCGCATGTGCGCCTGCTATCCCAATCCCGCTATGAGGTAATCTGGGCTGGTGTTTGAGCTAAGCCTTTTGATAGCATAGTGGAGAAGGCAGACATCAGGGCTGACAGGTCCACTGGGAAATGTGGTGACAGTTGTGGGCCAGTTTTTTAACTGTCTGGGGAAGTGAGGAAGTATCTCATGGGGGTCCTGTGTAAATCTCCCAGGGTTCTATCTATAAGTGACTCTGTGGAAGTCGGGGAAAGTGAGGTTAGGAGCGTGTTACCTGTTCCCTGCTCCACAGCTAGTGCTGGAACCTGCGTCCTGGTCTGCTATAGATTCCTCTTCTTCCTCCTGTGCAGGGCCTCATGGAGGTGGCGCGGCCGCCATTTTGGGTCATCCGTGCGGCTGTGAGGCGGCTTCCAGCTGGCGGGAGAGGCTCCTCCTCGCCGTACCTGCTGACATCTGTCTGGTCTCTGCTATGTCCCGGGCCAGATGGTGGCAAAACCGGCCCATTCGTGGGCACTCTGTCGGCTGTGGCTGGGATCTTGTGGCCGGCATGGAGCTCTCAGGCTATGCGGCCATTTTGGAGAGCCTCGCGCATGTGCCAGATTTTTTATTCTATTCTTTTCTTATGTATTCAAATTCAAATTTATTCTGTTTCTATTTTTTTATTCTATTCTATTCATTTCTATTCTATTCTATTATATTTTGTTCTTTTGTTTTCTATTCTATTTTGTTCTGTTTTACTCTATTATATTTTATTCTTTTATTTTTTGTTATTTTTTTATTGTATTACTTTATTTTCTATTCTATTTTTTTCTCTTTGGGAACTTTTAGAATTAGAATTTGCGAACTATTCGAATTTGAAAACTATTTAAAAACTATTCAAAAACTAATATAATCGATTCAAATTCAAATTTTGTTAAAATTTTTTTTAGTTATTTCGGATTTGTTTAAATTCGGTACTATTGTAATTTGGAGATTCAGATTTCAATTCGGAACGAAGCAAACTGCATATGTCTAGGAGTAAGACCAGGCAGTTATGTAAGGAATCACTGTGGGGCCACACTATTTTAAATGGGGTGAATTTTAAATATCACAACTATGTAACAGCATAAGGAAACATAGGGGTTGATTTACAAAAAAGTGGAGAGTGCAAAATCTGGTGCAGCTGTGCATAGTAGCCAATGATGTACTTCATCTTAATTCCACTAAAAATGTATGGTCATTGCAGTATTTACCAAGCCCCCCAATCCGCCGGACTTTGCAGCGGAGGTCCGCCGGACTTTCCGAATGAGCGGACTTGCGCACACACAAGCACACACAAACAGACTTTCCGGTTGACTAGGTCCGACAGACAATCCCCTGGACTTTCGGCAGAGGTCCGATGGACTTTCCAATTGAACGGACTTGCCCACACACGGACTAAAGTCCGTTCATTTTGAACGTGACTCCAGGTATGACGGGACTAGAGAGGGAAGTCAATCTCACTGCTTTCATCGGCGAGATTGACACCTTGCGAGCCCCATCGCCTGGTATGGATTTTGAGGGTAACCCACTACACTGAAAAAACAGCGTGGGTGTCCCCCCAAAGTCCATACCAGACCCTTTTCCGAGCACGCAGCCCGGCCGGTCAGGAAAGGGGGTGGGCACTATGTTAATGAGGACAAGGGCCTCTTCCTGACAACCCTGGCCGTTGGTTGTCAGGATCTGCGGATGGGGGGTTTATCAGAATCCAGGAGCCCCTTTAATAAGGGGGCCCCCAGATCCCGGCCCCCCACCCTATGTGAATGAGTATGGGGTACATGGTACCCCTACCCATTCACCTAGGGGAAAAAAAGTCAATAAAAAAACACACTAGACAGGTTTTTAGTAGTTTATTAGGCAGCTCCGGGGGTCTTCTTCCAACTTCGGGGGTCTCTCTGTGCTTTCTGGACTCTTCTCCTGCTCACCGGTTGTTCTGCCGGGTTCCTCCGCTATCTTCTTTCAGCTCTTTTACTTGCATTGGCCCGGAATTCTGGTTCGTTGTCGTCGTCGCCGTCTTCTTCTTCCTTCTTCTCTTCTTCCGATGTTGACACAACGCTATCTACCGCTGTAATGCTGTGGACACGCTGCGTATCGACTTATATAGGTATAAGGGGCGGGGTCACCGGGTGATGTCACCCGGTGACCCCGCCCCTTATGGTGTCACCAGGCATGCTGGGACTGTGACGTCATAAGGGGCGGGGTCACCCGACAACCAACGGCCAGGGTTGTTGGAAAGAGGCCCTTGTCCTCATCAACATGGGGAGAAGGTGCTTTGGGGTGGGGGGACGCATGGCACCCCCTCCTCCAAAGCACCTACCCCCCATGTTGAGGGCATGTGGCCTGTTATGGTTCAGGGGGGGCGCTCGCTCGTCCCCACCCCCTTTCCTGACCAGCCGGGCTACGTGCTCGGATAAGGGTCTGGTATGGACTTTGGGGGGACCCCAACACCATTTTTTCGGCGTAGGGGGTTACCCTCAAAATCCATACCAGGCGACGAGGCTCGCAAGGTGTCAATCTCGCCGATGAAAGCGGCAAGATTGACTTCCTTCTCCAGTCCCATCAAACCTGGAGTCATGTTCAAAATAAACGGACTTTAGTCCGTGTGTGGGCAAGTCCGTTCATTTGGAAAGTTCGTCGGACCTGCATACAGACGAGCGGACTTCCCGACAGGAACTGGGTCCGGCGGACTTTCGACAGGAAGATTTAAAACATGTTTTAAATCTAGGTCCGGCGGACTTTTGGGAAGAAAAGAAAAAAGAAAGAAGAAGTCCGCTGGAGCCCACACACGATCGGAATGTCTGTCGGACTATAGTGCGCCAGAAAGTCTGATCGTGTGTATGCAGCATTAGTCGTAGCAAACTAAACACAGACAACAACATAGTAAATACCCTCTTTCCAGGTTCACAAGGAGGGCAGGGCCAAAATTAACCCCTTCGATGATATTATTTATGCTCCAATAAAGGATCCAGGGAGAGGAAAAGGGAGATTAAAACATTACAGTAATCATTGCATCAAACATCATTACAACAAGCAAAAAATAAACACAACTGCACACAGCTGCACCATAATCTCAAAAATGGAACACAGCGAGTGAGATAGGCAAGTCCAGGGAGGGAGAACAACAATGAAAATATAATAAATACGACATGAATGAGAGGGAGTTAATAAATATGCAGATCCAAATCCCATCTGAGATTTAACCTCTGTGGGATTCTAGTCTGCAATCTAAATATACACATTGCTTCCCTTTCTAGCAATTTATAATGACAATCTCCAATCTGCCCCCCCTCCCCCCTCCCCAAAAAAAAGAGGAGGTATCATCTCCATGTTCCTCTTTAAAATGCCTAGAAGCATTTGAAATAACCTTAACATTTGGGTTACTGGAGTAAAAGAAAAATGTTCCCTGATTTGAGTTAACGGCCGGGTTGTACAGCTGACATGCTGTAAGTGGCATTATATAAAATGATCAACTAATTCGTTCCACAATTGATACAATGCTTAATCCTCAACTGCTCACCAGTAGCCGTAGAATCAAACATCTCGGTCCACAGGATAAAAGAGCCAGAAAGGACAACCAGGTTGGTCAGATCTGTTTAGAGGAGCTAAAAAGGCTAGGGGAAGGGAAAGTTGCTAGAGTGGGTAGGCGACAGCTGGAAAATCAGTACCCTCTCTGAAAAACTGAAAATAGCTGGCTATTCAAATACAATATTGGAAGGTTCTTTTTTATGAAATGTATGATACAATGGTTTATGGCAGATCTACACCATGTCTAGAATCTGCTGCAGCAATAATTGCATTTATAAAGCCCAAAAAAATTAAAATTTTCCCTGCAAGCTGCCTCTTTTATTTTGCTCAGCAAAAGCTGGGGAGCCAGTGTGTATGATGAGGCCACAATGTAGTGCACTGCAAACAAGATTAGAGATTTTTTGGATACATTCTGGTGTCACTTTGACTTTGGATAGAAGTAACGTGTGTGTAAAAATTGGTCTTTGGGTGTCGGTGGCATCTTCCCACTGTAACCCTATAGAGGTAATCTTGATGAAAGCAAGAATTGGCGTTGCTGTAAAAAATTGCAATGATATGCACCTGTCAAACATGTGCTGAAAAATTGGTCTTTGGGTGTTAATTGTGCCTACGAAACCCATACCAAAAACATTCTTCCAGGTGAAACGAACACCCTCAAAGCTAGGCAGCCTCGAAGTCCTGCAGAGATTCCACATACCAAAAAGACTTAATCAGTGACATCGGCATCAGGGGCTTCACAGCTGGTAATCCAGGACTGACTCATTTTTATAAAAGTCAAACGGTCCACGGAAAATGTCGGACAGACGCGTTCTATGATCAGTAGGGATGAGCCGAACACCCCCTGGTTCAGTTCGCAGCAGAACATGTGAACAGGCAAATAATTAGTTTGAACACCGTTAAAGTCTATGGGACACCAACATGAATAATCAAAAGTGCAAATTTGAAAGGCTTATATGCAAGTTATTGTCATAAAAAGTGTTTGGGGACCTGGGTCCTGCCCCAGGGGACATGTATCAATGCAAAAAAAGTTTTAAAAACTGAAGTTTTTTCAGGAGCAGTGATTTTAATACAACTTAAAGTGAAACAATAAAAGTGAAATATTTCTTTAAATTTCGTACCTGGGGGGTGTCTATAGCCTGTAAAGCGGCGCATGTTTCCCGTGTTTAGAACAGTCCCTGCACAAAATCACATTTCTAAAATAAAAAAAGTCATTTAAAACTACTCGCGGCTATAATGAATTGTTGGTCCTGACAATACAGATAAAAGAAGTCATTGAAAAAAAAATGGCATGGGATCCCCCAGTCCATTACCAGTCCCTTTGGGTCTGGTATGAATATTAAGGGGAACCCCGAACCAAAATTATAAAATAAAAACTGCATGGGGGTCCCCCCAATTTCCATACCAGGCCCTTCAAGTCTGGTATGGATATTAAGGGGAACCCCGTACACAAATAAAAAAAATGGTGTGGGGGTCCCCCCAAAAATCCATACCAGACCCTTATCCAAGCACGCTACCTGGAATGGCCACAGGAAAAGAGGGGGACGAGAGAGCGCCCCCCTCCTGAACCGTAGCAGACCAGCCCCCCAGCCCCCCAAAGCACCTTGTCCCCCTGTGCTATACTGTACCATAATCCCTGTCAGTGGAGGCTGCTGAGGGGTGAATTGGTATCACAGGGATAGACTGAAGTGGGTAAGGAGGAGGAGGAGGGACAGATTTGTGCCCCTTTTGTGTGGCTTTTAGGTGCTCGAGCCAACGGGCTGAGTGGTTGGACGTTAAATGCCTTGTTAAGCATGTGGTACCCAAATGGTTGGTGTTTTTGCCACATTTGATGTGCCTGAGACAGTTTGCAGATAGCAACAGTGCGATCTGCTGCAAATGTGCTGAAAAAGGCCCAGACAGCTGAGCTTTGGGGAGTGCCCAAAAAAACATCCGTCTTTAAAACTTTTTTTTGTATTGATACATGCATGTCCCTGGGTCCCCAAACACTTTTTATGACAATAACTTGCATATAAGCCTTTAAAATGAGCCCTTTTGATTTTTCATGTCCCATAGACTTTAACAGTGTTCCACGGCTTTCGAATTTGCCACGAACACTGCATATTGTTCGGTGTTCGCCGAATGTCCAAATAACCAAAGTTTGGCCCGAACTTATGCTCGGGCTGAACCGTTTGCCCATCCCTACTCATTTATGAGTCACTAATAAAGCAGTTGATATCCAACTCGATGTTTAACCCTTTGGGTGAGAGTGTGTCTGTAATATCCAATGAGTTTCTTGTTTTGACAGATCCCTGATAATATTGGAACCTCTCCAGACAGGTTTTAAACACTCAACCCCCCAAAATTTCAGGCCTGACGGATCCTGATTATGTTTTAATTTAAAATGCAGAGACATTGTAATCCTTGAATCCAATTTTTATGTTCTGAACATGTTCAGCTATTCTTACCTTTAGGGGACTTTTTGTGTGTCCTATGTACATAAGCCTGCATGGACATTCTAGGGCGTAAACCACATGTGTGGTATTACAGGTGATAGTTTCATAGTTAGTAAGGTTGAATAAAGACACCAGTCCATCCAGTTCAACCTGAGTGAGTGTCTACAATTGTCCCTATCCCTGTACATTGCACACTCACATCACATGTCCCTACCCTCAAGGAGCCCATAATCCAAGGTCCCCATTCATAAACTAGGGCCAATTTTGGACAGAAGCCAATTAACCTACCTGCATGTCTTTGGATTGTGGGAGTAAACCGGAGTACCAGGAGGAAACCCACGCAGACACAGGGAGAACATGCAAACTCCAGGCAGGTAGTGTTATGGTTGGGATTTTAACCAGTGACCCTTGTTACTGCTAGGCGAGAGTGCTAACCACTACACCACTGTGCCGCCACATAAATTGCCTGATGTCAAAGCTCCTGTTATTAGAGGTAGATAAAAAAAACTCTCCAAACCTCTAATAGATTTGGAGACTTCCCTAGGCTCTACACTTTCTACATGCAAAAAAAACATCCCTATCCCAAAAGGAGGGAGGTCTAGTGGGAGGGTCTAGTACTTTTTAATAACCCTATCACTGAATCTGGGTGCTTTTCTGTAGATACATTTGGGCACAGGAGGGAGTACAGTATTGAGCTTTTTGTCTAAGAGTAAAACATGCCAATGTTCTTTTATCCCCCTGGCGGTATTCCCGAGTCTGGCTCAGGTGGAACTTTAGTACCATAAGCGGTAACCCCGAGCCAGACTCGGGCTCCTATTGCAGGATACAGGGAGACTTACTTACCTTGTCCCCTGGATCCTGCGATGTCTCCCCGCTGTGTGTGCGAGCTGTCTCCTTGCTCGATTCACACAGTGCCCGAGTGCCGCTGATCTCCGTTCCCTGCGACGTTACAAAGCACGGGAGTGGAGATCGGCGCCAAATTTAAAAAAGTAAAAACACACAATACACATACAGTACTGTAATCTTACAGATTACAGTACTGTATAAAAAAAACATATCTCCTTTGTCCCTAGTGGTCTGCCCAGTGCCCTGCATGTCATTTTATATAATAAAAAAATGCTTTTCTGCCTGGAAACTGGAGATTGTCCATAGCAACCAAAAAGTGTCCCTTTATGTCAAAAGTGGTTTTAGACCAGCTGGAAAACAGCGATAATAAATTAGAATTACAATTCATCATCAAACACTAAATTTAATGACAGCGACATTTCTGCAACTGAGCAAATTTCAGTGTTTTTGATTTGATTACATTATTGAATAATTTTTATAGTTATTTATTATATTATAATTTATGATTTTGTGTTTCAAACTTCATCATACCCGGGATGTCTACTAGGCTCTTGTTTGGACAGATTTAAGTGAGTTATTCATAAGAATTGCATGCCTACAATATAAAACGCCAAATTTCCATGCAAAATAATTGTACCGCTTTTGGTACAAAATTCCAGACATAATCATACCGCCAGGGAGGTTAAAGATGGATTCCATTTCACTAAACTGAATGAAACCCCAAGATAAAGCCCCACTTTTGGCTGTAATTCTGTTTATTTGGGGCTATTTCCCTTAGGCAATCCTCTCTGGGTATTGTTAATACCTCTTCCACTATGTTGTCTAGGAATTGTGGGTTATAACCCTTAGCCTCAAAACTGTCTATTAATACTTTTGATTGGGAAATTAAATTGTCAGTCTGGGAGCAATTTCTTTTCACTCTCATAATCAGACCCTTGGGGATGTTCTTTAGCCAGAGTGGATGATGTCCACTCTGTACTGGAAGGTAACTATTGCGGTCTGTTGGCTTGAAAAATACTTTTGTCTCTAATTTATCATTCTGACGATATACATTAACATCTAAAGAATTGATCTCTCTACTTCACTTCACAAGTTGTGAGCTTAATATTATTGTTATTAATATTTAATTTCTGAATAAACTGTTGGAGAGATTCTGTTGATCCTGCCTAAATAAAGAACAGTTCATCGATATATCGTTTATAGAAAACCAATTCTTCTCTTTTTGTACTAAAAATGGCCTTATACTCCCATTCACCCATGAAAAGGTTTGCAATACTAGGAGCGAATTTTATGCCCATAGCAACTCCTCTTTGCTGGGAGAAAAAATTATTCCCATACAAGAAATAATTATGGGATAACCAAAAGTCCAGAACATTTCTCAAAAACTTTTTGATTATGTGGAAGATCATCTCTCTGGCTCAGAGCTCAATTCAGGGCCAAAAGCGCATCATCATGCTGTATTATTGTATAGAGAGATGATACATCAGCAGTTACAAGCAATATCTAACCTTTACCTGCTAAGTCTACATTCTGTAGAAACTTCAAAAAGTTTTTTGTGTCCTTAAGGTAAGACCTGGTCTGGGCAATAAAAATTGGGTTCAAGGATCACAATGTATCCCTGCATTTTAAAGTAAAACATAATCAGGATCCGTCAGGCCTGAAATGAAATGGGGGTTGGGTGTTTAAAACCTGTCTGGAGAGGTTCCAATATTATCAGGGATCTGTCAAAAGGAGAAACTCGTTGGATAATTCTCACAGACACGCTCTCACCCAAAGGGTTAAACATAGAGAAGGATATCAACTGCTTTATTAGTGACTCATAAATGAGTACTGACATAACATAGCTTTTTAATATGACATTTCTATTGTGTATGTATGATGGTGAGTCTATGTAACACATCCTTGATGTAGATTGACACCATTACTTCTATAATAATTGTGTCCTAAGGGAAGATGTTTTGTTTTGGTTTGGAATTTTCAGGCGATATCCCTATTGGGTTTCTTCTGGGCGTTCATTACAAAACATTGTTTTAAATAATAAGAATTAATTCTTAATAGATTTTATGTTTTAACTAATGAGATGGATATGAGGCATTTTTTGCAGGATCGTTCTAGGATAGACCATAGACAGAACAATTTGGATCGTGAGGAACATATTGCATTATCATCTTTATCTGTGAGGAAGGAAATTACTATAAAACCAGCAGATAAAGGCGGGTCCATAGTGGTTATGGATAACGTTAAATATGAAGGGGAAATAAAAAGACAGCTGGCTGATAGTAATGTTTATATGCAATTGGATAATAATCCCACTGCACAAGTTTTAATTAAAATGAAAAAAAGTTGTAAAAAGGGCAGTACAGGCAGGAATAATAGACACGAACACAAAAACTTTTTTAATTCCAGAATTTCCTATTACACCCATTTTTTATGTGTTACCCAAGGTACACAAGGACCCATTAAACCCACCGGGTCGTCCGATTGTATTTATTATTAATTCTGTGACGATGCCAATTACTAAATATTTAGATAGATGCCTTACTCCTCTAGTTATCAATACTAGATCGTATATTAAAGATACCCAAGATTTTTGGGATAAAATAAAAAATGTAACCCTTCCTCCAGGTGCGATATTAGTGACTTGGGATGTCGCTAACCTTTACACGGCGATCCCACACACTTTGGGGCTGGAAGCCTGCAAACGATTGGTGAATGGTTCCAAATTGTATGACACATCACAAGTATCGTTCCTTTTGGAATTACTTTCAATAGTTTTGGAAGAAAATTTATTTTTATTTAAGGATACATACTATTTACAATGTACTGGGACAGCGATGGGTTCTAATGTCGCCCCCCCCCCCCATATGCAAATGCTTTTATGGACATGCTTGAAAATGCATCCATATACCATGGTAGATTGTTTGTAGATAATTGCATCACATGGTTTAGATTTATAGATGACGCATTTGGCATATGGGTGGGCGACCGAGAATCATTATTTTTGTTCAATTTGTATTTTAATAATTTAGTACCTGGTTTGAAATGTAATATGTCCATCTCTGACACAACTACGCCTTTTCTAGATACATTGTTATAGATACAAGAAGATCACATTGTGAGCGACTTGTTACGTAAACCTACAGATCTTAACCAATTGTTGCATTATTCCAACTTTCATCCGCCTGGGGTATTTAAATCTATACCCAGGAGCCAATTGAAGAGAATGTCTAGGATTGTAAGTGAACAGGAAATCAAAGAAGATCAGCTGAATGAGATGGAAGACAGATTGTGCCAACGAGGGTATCCAAAAGATACCATCCATCAGGAACGTATGAATTTGCATTGTGATAGAAAAAAGCATGTGGTGCACAGAATGCTTTTCATCTCACAGTTCCACCCGTTCTCTAATCAAATTAATAAAATAATTAGGAAACATTGGTCCATAAGAACAAAAATTTCCAGACTGTCCCTGAATTTTATCAGCCTCCATTACCCTCTTCTTGTAGAGGGAGATCGTTACGTGATAAATTGGTAAAATCAGATCAATATAGGAGCCCTGTTCCCCGCGTGACATTTTTAGGTCCTCCCAATTTTGGTTCTTTCCCCTGTCTTTCTTGTACTCAATGTACAAGCATGATAAAGGGAAAACGTTTTTGTCATCCACACAAAGGATACAACATCAATATTAACCACTTCCCGCACACCCACTGTCAAATGACGGTGGGACGATGAACCTATTGTTCTGGGCCACCGTCATTTGACGTGATTTCCTTTGCGGCCACTAGGGGGCGCACGCACGCCCGCCGCGTCACCGGGGACCGGATGTGTGTGCCCGGCGGGCACCCGCAATTGCCCAGTAACTGAGCAGGACGTGGATCTGTGTGTGTAAACTTGTGTTAAGCTTATGCTTAATTGCTAAATAATTCAGGTTCTCTGACAAACAGACCAGCTAAGATTGACTGTCTTCTGAAATGATTCAGTGTGTGTGTCTCTCTGCTAGCAATTGTAAGTGAAAGTAAGTTGGTTGTACGTGTCTACTTAGTTCTAGCTATTTTATTGCTCCTCCTCTTTGGTTACAATCAGCCAATAACATTCATCATCATTATTTTTATTTTACTTCCCCCACCCAATTCCAGCAGCAATCTTTTCTCTTTATGTCGAATCTTTTCTCTCTATGTCAAATCTTTTCTCTCAATTATATAGAAATACAGTATGAGTGCCAGGTAAATATAGCGAGCTTGTATATAAAAGAAAACGTGGGTGATTGAAGATAAAAAATACCCAGAAAAGGTGCCAACAAGGAAAAACCCATAAATATTAAAATAGTTACCTCTTGTGCATATGAAGCAAGAAGGTGTACAAGTGATGTGTAACATAGCCAATGGTGCGAGTAGAGATATTGTGACAGTAGAGGTACTAAGTAGGTATCCAGCCTGCCTGCAGGTGACTCCCAGCATCACGCAAGGCAAGATGAAAGAGGAGAGGCCTTCCCCCTCAAAACGGCAGCATCGCTGTCCGCTAAAAGGGCACCAAAGCCTCCCCCTATATATGGGCCAGGATGTGGAATGAGGCACACGTCATGACGCCCTGAAGCATCATGCAGCGCTGTGCGTGGCACCGATGCACAGTGACCAGTCCTGCCCGCTTCCCCGCCTCCCAACTAGTAGGAGGGAGGGGAGGGCGCCAGGTGCTCATCGCAAATCCCGGGCATCAGGCAGTCAAGCGGCCCCAACATTTGCAGAGCACACACAACTAAATACAGTGGCTGCTAATTCAGGATGACAGTTGGAGCTATAATATAAAATCTGTATATCCCGTTTTGTGCAGAGCAAGTTTCTCAGCTACACAGGGCATACAAGTAACCTGAAATGATTGGGAAGAACTGTACATAGCCTCCATCCCTAATGACTAGTATAAAAGGGGGAGGAGGGGAAGGTTTGGGACTTTACATGAGGCACATACTCCATCGATGGTTCAATTAAATATAGAGAGGGAGTTGGGACTTTGTGTGAGGCAAGTGGCTATCAAGTAAGGTAATACACGTACAATTGGCTAAGCATTGTAATTTATTTGTCATAAAGAGGGTATGAAGTCGCATATATATTTAATTATATATACACACACTGATAAGGTACAGTTCATAAATACTTAAAACTAAAATTGTAAGCACATATTCCAAACAGTTCAGTATGTGCCTCATGTAAAGTCCCAACCCCCGCTCCCCCTCCTTTTTATAATAGAAACCATTAATTAGGAAAATTAGCAATACATCTTTGTTCCTTTCCTGTGTCAGAAAGCCTTAGGCACTATTTAAATTAGCTACACTCAGAAGTTTCTGTGACATTCATCCCATATAATGAGATCTTACATGATACCATGCAAACTTTGCTAAAATCTGAGAACATGATGATGCTAAGGAATGAAAATCACAATAGGACTGCAATAATGCTCCTGAAAAGACAAGAAATGGTGCTACTCGTTTGTTCCTAAGAATATTTTTGTTAGATCAGGGGATTAACTTATTTATGCAATATTTAAATAAGTGAATACAGATCAAAGTGCAGAACATATGGTAACATTTTTAGACATCTGTTCAATATGTAGGCCAATCAAGTTTAGTTGCAAAACACACTAATTTCCTCATTTACACCCATATTTAAAAAATAAGTGTTCTATTACTGCATTCCTTGCAAATCTTATCTAAATACTAGATGAATGCGCAGTATCTCACAAAAGTGAGTACACCCCTCACATTTTTGTAAATATTTTATTATATCTTTTCATGTGACAACACTGAAGAAATTACACTTTGCTACAACGTAAAGTAGTGAGTGTACAGCTTGTACAACAGTGTCAATTTGCTGTCCCCTTAAAATAACTTAACACACAGCCATTAATGTCTAAACCATTTGCAACAAAAGTGAGTACACCCCTAAGTTCTGATTTAGGTGGGTGTAATCCAGACTCCCAAGTATTTCAGTACCCTGTCTACCCAAGTGAAGGAACATTTTTTTCCGAACCAAGGCCATTGTATAAGAGTAGAGGCAAATTTAATATCTTTGATTTTTTTATAATTCATTTTGCGGTTGGAAACATAACCAAAATGTGCAAATGCTTGCATCAAATTTGGAATAGAGATTGTGAGGTTGTGTGAGGAAAAATAGCAAATCGTCTGCATACGCTACAGATTTATATTGTCTATCTCCTTTTGCAGGGATATGAAATTAGCTGTTGCAAAACTACAAGTCCCATCATACCTCTGGGTGTCATGCTTGTGGCTGTCAGAGTCTTGCTATGCTTCATGGGCATAGGCGTCGTTAAGAGGTGGCTATTGAGGCTGGAGCCCCGAATGTGGGGTCAATAGCCCAGAGTGTCTAAGCAGGGTCCAGTAGTCATTGTAGAGAAAGGTAAAGAAAGGACGGACAGCAGCGGCGGCAGACACATTTTACCTTCTGTGTGATCCAGCTGTTACGGCACTGCCCACTGCACTGACTGTTACCAGCTGAGTGAAATGCCGCCAGCCTGTGGAAAGCAGCAGCAGGTCAGGAGAATGGCGGCAGTGCCCGATTTCTCCTTGTATGGAGTCGGCGTTGCGACGCCCCCTTCTCCCTCCAAAGTCACGCTGTGTAATCAGCCAGAAGGAGAATAGAATATCAGCCGTGGTGGCTGGGAGTGGGACAGAAGAGAAGATTAAAGGTAACAGGTCAGGTAGGTCAGTCCATGTCATGTAGGTCAGTGTATGTCAGCCAGGTAGGTCAGTGTATGTCACATAGGTCAGTGCTTTTCAGGTAGGTAACACCCCCCTCAACACAATCTGACTTTTAGCTGAAGCCCCTGGTCTTTTTGCCACCTAGCAACGCCCCTGCTCATGGGACTTGTAGTTCTGCAACAGCTGGAGGTCCGCTAATTGCTTATCCATGTCCTATTGAAAACCCATGAATTCATAGGTTAGCATTTATAGTAAGGATGAAAGGTTCCAATGTTAGTGATGAGCTTTGAGTTCGAGTCAAACTCATGTTCGAGTCAAACTCATGTTCGAGTCAAACTCATGTTCGACTCGAACATTGCCTGTTCTCCTGTTCACCGAACAGTGAACAATTTGGGGTGTTCGCAGCAAATTCGAAAAGGGGACATGTATCAATGCAAAAAAAGTTTTAAAAACTGAAGTTTTTTCGGGAGCAGTGATTTTCATAATGCTTAAAGTGAAACAATAAAAGTGTAATATCCCTTTAAATTTTGTACCTGGGGGTGTGTATAGTATGCCTGTAAAGGGGCGCATGTTTCCCATGCTTAGAACTGTCCCTGCACAAAGTGTCATTTTTGCAGGAAAAAAAGTCATTTAAAAGCACTCGCAGCTATAATGAATTGTCGGCTCCCGTAATACAGAAAACAGTCATTGAAAGTCATTGATAAAAAAAAAAAAATATGCGTGGGGTTCCCCCCAAATTCAATTACCAGGCCCTTCAGGTCTGGTATGGATATTAAGGGGAACCCCGGGTCAAATAAAAATAAAAAATGACGTGGGGTTCCCCCCAAATATCCATACCAGACCCTTCAGGACTGGTATGAATTTTGAGGGGAACTCCACTCGAAATTAAAAAAAAAATGGCATGGAGTTCCCCCCAAAAATCCATACCAGACCCTTTATCCGAGCACACAACCTAGCAGGCCGCAGGAAAAGAGGGGGGACAAGAGAGCGCTCCCCCTCCTGAACCATACCAGGCCACATGCCCTCAACATTGGGAGGATGCTTTGGGGTCTGTGACCCCTCAAAGCACCATGTCCCCATGTTGATAGGGACAAGGGCCTCATCCCCACAACCCTGGCCAGTGGTTGTGGGGGTCTGCGGGCGGGGGGCTTATCAGAATCTGGAAGCCCCCTTTAACAAGGGGACCCCCAGATCCCGCCCCCCCTGTTTGAAATGGTAAGGGGGTACAAAAGTACCCCTACCATTTCACAAAGAAAGTGTAAAAAATTGTTAAACACAGACACCGTTGGGAAAAGTCCTTTATTAAAAAAAAAAAAAATAAAAAAAAGATTCCAGCGGTGGTAATCCACTCTTGCTATCCAGCGATGGGTGATCTCTTCTCCGGGGTCCAGCGATGGGTGATCTCTTTCGATGACGTCCAGCGCAGCACATCCTGTCTCCACGGAGACACTGCGGGAATCCCGGTGCCTGACAGGTCTTAGCTGAGGAGGACGGGGTCACCCGTCACCTGACCCCCCCTCTGACGCAAGGGGAAACCCAGGCTTCCCCAGTGATATATGGGTGACCCCGCCCCCTCTGATGTAACGCAGGTTTCTGTTACATCAGAGGGGGGTGGGGTCACCCGTACGTCACTGTGGAAGCCCGGCTTCCCCCTTGCATCAGAAGGGGGCGGGGTCAGGTGACGGGTGTCCCCGTCCTCCTCAGCTAAGACCTGTCAGGCCGGGATTCCTGCAGTGTCTCCGAGGAGACAGGATGCACTGCGCTGGACATAATCGGAAGAGATCACCCATCGCTGGACCCCGGAGAAGAGATCAGCCATCGCTGGATAGCAAGAGTGGATTACCACCACTGGAATCTTTTTTTTATTTTTTTTATTTTTAATAAAGGACTTATCCCAATGATGTCTGTGTGTTTTTTAACAATTTTTAACACTTTCTTTGTGAAATGACATTTTTGCTAAAATACGATGGTTGCAATGCGGTTTTGCAGCCATGCCAGAAATGATATCCTTGCTACAGCCACCCTCTGATTTTTGTTATACTTTTCTTTTTTTTTTTAAATTCTTTATTTCTTTGCACGAATACATAACATAGCTCATTAGTAATTACATAAAACAACTTATTATATCCACTTTCAGAACAAAGCTTATTCTTTTAGAAAGCAAAACATGATGTATTCCTACCATTTTTTATAAACAAATAACAATATCAATTCCCCACAACATCCCTCTGCTCCAAGGCCCCATCCCCTATATGGGGCCTATAAAATTGAGAACAAGAGAGAAGAAGAAAAATAAATAAATAAATAAATAAATAAATAAATAAAAAAAAAAAAATATATATATAAAGCAAAACAAACAAACAAAAAAAAAAAAAAAAAAAATTTAAAAAAAAATTAATTATATATATTTGTCATGAGTGTGTCGCACCCGCCATCAAAGATACGCGTCTCACATCATTACTAGGCAGTCTATTCTTCTAATTCCTCTCCAATCAACCTTTTCCCTTCATCTGATTGTAAGAATAACTCCCAAGGAGCCCAAATTTGTGATATACTTTCCCTTTCCTCACTAGACATAGGGATCAATTTCTCCATAATCCCAATTCTTCTCACTTTATTTAACCATTTAGAGATTCGGGGTGCCCCTGTCTCCTTCCAACATGTGGCGATGCAACTTTTAGCTGCATTCACCAGGTGGCATACCATTGAGTTCTTATAACGCTCTAGTGGGATTTGTGAGCATTGTAGTAAGAAAAAAGATGGATCTTCCGGGATCTGGTGTTCAGTAAATAATTGAGAAATTCTCTGAACTTCTTGCCAGAACTGTCTAATTACTGAACAAAACCAAAAAATATGGGCTATAGTCCCTCTATCCTTACCACACCTCCAACATCTGTCCGACATTTCTGAAGAAAATGTATTAATTCGTGACGGGGTGTAATACCAACGCATTAATACTTTATAATTTAATTCCTGTATCTTAGTACATCTAGATGACTTAAAAGTTAAATGTATTATTTTCTGCCGTTGAGCTGGTGTAAAAGTTTGTTCAAAGTCCCTCTCCCACTTATCTAAGCTCGAAATACTAAAGTCCTCTGAAGGTGATGTTAGAAGGGCGTATATCTTAGAAATAATGTGAGAGAGAGGTTCATTCTCCTCACAGTACTTCTCAAACTTAGTGGGTGGTCGACTGTACCCTTCGGCCGGTCCTAATGTTTCAAAAAAGTGTTTAACCTGTAACGCCTGCCAAAAGGGTATTTCATATTGTCCTCCTATTTGCATTAACGTTTGTATTGATGGCCATTTATTAAGTCTCAGAAAATGTGAAGCCTGAAAGCATCCTTTCTCTTTTAATTTTCCAAATATCCCTGGCTCCAAGCCAGGTGGAAAATTTGGGTTCCCCAAAATAGGAAACAGAGGAGACTCTGGTGATGAAAGTCTAGGGATCTGAGTAGCCTTAGCGCCCATACGGAGGGTAGGTCCTATTAGGGGATGTACTTTTACTGTAGAAGGTATAGCTGCATAACACCACATGGCTCTACCTAAAGGAATTGTAGTTACTTGTTGTTCCAAGGCGATCCACCTTTTACTATCTCTGTGGCGGCACCAGTCGATAATCCGACCAAGCTGAGTAGCCTGATAGTACTTATATAGGTCTGGCGCCGCTATTCCACCCACATCTTTAGGTAATGTTAACAAGTTTCTATTAATCCTTGGACGTTTACTTGCCCAAATAAATTTTGTAAACACTGTTCGAGTTTTACTAAAAAAGGCAAGTGGAATCGAGATAGGTAATGCCTGGAACAAGTAAAGGAATTTTGGCACTATATTCATTTTCAAAATATTGCATCTCCCGAACCAGGAATGTGAGGATTTACTCCATTCATTTAACAATTTACTGGCTTCCCTTAGTAAAGGTGGAAAATTCAGTGCATATGCATCTGATAAGTTAGGTGGGATCTGTATGCCTAAATAATTCAGAGCCGTAGATGTCCATTTAAACTTAAAATTATTCTCCAAGTTCTGTTGGGTGGGATGTTCCAGGGATACCCCCATCGCCTCCGACTTGCTATAATTTATTTTGAAATTCGACAGGGCTCCATAATACTCCACCTCCCTTAATAAATTAGGTAACGATATTTGTGGACTAGAGAGTGAGAATAAAAGGTCGTCCGCATAAGCTGAAAGTTTATATTCCTGATCCCCCATAGGGATACCTTTAATATCTGGGTTCTGTCGAATTCTATTTAATAAAGGCTCCAGCGTCAAAGCAAACAGAAGGGGCGACAGGGGGCATCCCTGACGCGTCCCATTAGATATTGGAAAATTTTCTGAATTTATCCCATTAACTTTCACCAGGGCTTGTGGCGTTGAGTATATACCTGCTATCCAGTCCAACATTCGGTCCCCTAGGCCCATCTGTTTTAGCACACCTAGCATAAAGGGCCAGCTGACCCTATCGAAGGCCTTTTCTGCGTCTGTATTCACAAAGATACTCGGCAACTTCCTTTGATTTGCATATTGGATTAAATTCAAGACTTTCGTAGTACTATCTCTAGCTTCTCGTGTAGGGATAAACCCCACTTGGTCCCAATGGACCAGCTGCGTCAAAAGCGGTTGTAATCGAGTTGCGAGTATCTTTGTGAATATTTTGTAATCCGTATTCAATAATGATATTGGACGGTAGCTGCCACAGACCGACTGATCCTTTCCTTCCTTTGGGATTAATACAATATGTGCTCTTAATGTTTCTACAGGGGGAGGAGATATCTGTCCTAATACATTAAATGTTTTGACCATATATGGGGCGAGTAATAGGTAAAAACTTTTAAAATATTGCAGAGAGAATCCATCTGGACCAGGTGCCTTCCCATATTTCATCTTCTTTATTGCTGTAGACACTTCTTCTATTGTTATTGGTAACTCAAGTTTTCTTCGCACCGGAGACGACAGTCTCGCTAAGTGCGAGGATTCAAGGTATTCTTCTAATGATGAAGAAGGCTGGGGAGGCACCGGGAGATTATACAATGAGGTATAATATTTTCTAAATTCCTCTACAATATCTTTCGGTATTGAAGATTTAAGACCCCCTTTTGTTTTAATATGAGGTATATATGAACGTATTTGTTGTTTTTTTAGTTTTCTGGCTAACACCTTACCACACTTATCTCCAGATTCATATACTACCCTCCTCCCTTGTTGTAATGTTGCCATTGCCTTATACCGCAAAAGATCAGAGAGTTGTCTTCTTAGATGTGCTAGTTCTATTCCCATTTCCTTCCCCATTGTCTTCTTATGTAGTATCTCTATTTCCCTTATCCTTTCTAATATCCCACATGTCTGCTCTTCTCTGCTCTTCTTCATTCGAGATCCATGTTTTATTAAGATTCCTCTAATTACTGCCTTGTGGGCTTCCCATACTATCCCAACATCAGTCTCTCCATTGTCATTAATTTTAAAATACGATTCGATTTCCTTGACCACATCTTCACGTATTTCAGGACACTGCAGTAGACTTTCATTTAGCCGCCAGTTCCAGTCCGTCTTGTGGGTGGCACCCTTCAGAAAGATCTTAATTATAACTGGTGCATGATCGGACCAGGTTATGTTGCCTATTGATGTGTCCTGTACTGATGAAAGAATTTGTTGTGGTAATAAAAAGAAATCGATTCGTGAATATCGTTGATGGGGATTTGAAAAAAAATGTAAAGTCCCTCTCTTCTGCATGAAAGGCCCTCCAAGCATCAACCAATTGAAATTCATCTAATTTCCGAAGGATGTTTTTCCTGGTTCTCCCAGCAATAGAAGATGTCCCACTGGAGGTGTCTAATTTTGGATCTAGGGGGACATTGAAGTCCCCCCTTATGATTAGTATTCCCTCCCTGAATTCCATTAATTTAGCTAATACTTTTTTCAAGAAACTGTCTTGGTGTGTATTTGGGACATATACTGTTGCTAGGGTCACCTTAACATTTCCTATAAGCCCTTTAAGAAATAGATATCTCCCCCCTGACTCTTGGCATTTGTCCAGCAGAGACCACGTAATACGTTTAGAAATTAAAATGGCCACTCCCTTGGTTTTAGCCTTTTGATTTGTGGCGTGGTATACGTCTGGAAAATATCTATTTTGAAGATAGGGAAATGTTCCATCCTTCAAATGTGTTTCTTGTACCATACCAATATCAGTTTTGAGACGTTTTAAATCATTTAATAACATTTTACGTTTTTCGGGGGCATTAAGTCCTCTAACATTTAGTGATGTGACACGTAATCCCTCCATCTACTCTGAGGCAGGGGCGACGCACCAAAAAAAAATAAAAAAAAAAATAAAAAAATAAAATTAAATCTTTTTCTTTATAAAAAATAGAAAAAAAAATCACTTAATACAAAATACTTTTCTTTAAATTGCTGAATGGTAATTTTACATTGTGTGATTGCACTGCAACTGTGAGCCAAGTGTTTGAACATTGAACTCAACAGGGAGTTTGATAGGTGATGCTGCCTTCCACACTCTGTATCCTGTGTTAAAAGTGCTGCAGCTGTGTAGTAAACCATTGCAGCCACAGCATGTATAAAGCCCTGTCTGGCTGCATTTTTAGGATTTGGGTGCCCAGCCAGAGATGGTGGTAAATCCATGACTCAGATACCCATGTGAAAGAGTCCTTAGGTCACATTCACACTTTGCATTTCCTAAATGTGTGACAAAGTGCACAGGACGCGCATGCTTTGCAGTACATTTTATAAATGCACTGCAAACTCACATAGCACTTGTGGTACCATTAATTGTTAATGGCACCCCAAAAACAGCAGTTTTGTCATGTGCCAAACTTGCAAAGTTGCATTCCTCAAAAGAGCATTCTATGGTGCATTTATCAAACGTAGGGCACTCTATTCAAGTGAATGGGCTGTCCTATGTGTGAAAAACAGGCAAAAAAAATGTGATCAGGAACATGCATTCCCACTATGCAAAGTGTGACTGGGGTCTCAAGGGTGGCATATAGAAATGACTTTCAGGTGGAGGGAGAGGTGTATTCACTGGCCCCTAGTGCCAGCATTTCAGTGGTAGCCAGGGTCTACCTGCAGTACAAGTCTGGTTCCTAGCACATTGTCCCCTTTCTGAAGCTTCATCCCGCAGTAGCACTACAACATGCAGTCATTTCAAGTTATAGGACCCACAGAGCACAGTGTGGCAGTCAGCTGAGCTCAGAACTCAGGGAGAAGCAGGCAGAGAACTATTTACCTCGATCTTTCCTCCAAAAGATAGCATTGCTGATCACAGGTGGAGGGGAGGGTAAAGAGTTTCAGGACCTGACAGGCAGTGTAAACAGTTTATGGCAAAGGCAGAGAGCGATTCTGCAGATGTCCCTGCTGTTACAAAATCAGGACACAGCTTTATAACTGAAGGAACTATGGGCAAGTATGTAGCATTGATCCCCTGCATAGCAGCTGGGAGGAAGAAAGCCAGCAGCTCTGCAGGGGTTGAACACAAGTCACAAGGCAGATCATCCAGCTCTCCTTTCCTGCAGGTGCCTGGCCCCCCTTCTGGACTAATAAGGCTCGATACACACTTATAGTAACCCCCTCGTTCTCCATTGGAGGTCCGACACTTACCAGGCTGTGGTGTCCTCTCCTGCTGCTGTGTCTCCTTTCAGTTGGCAGCAGCGCCGGTGGAGGAGTCCGCACCTCATGCTTCCTCTGCTCGGGCGTACTGGCACAAACCCGAATTTTTTCTTTTTAATGTCATAATGTAGAGTATAATAATTCCTTTCATTTGAGCCCAGTCTTGCCACACAGAGTTACTCGAGCTCTGAGCAGTCGTCTTTTATTGTTCAGTTAGAGAAATCTTGGCAAAGTCTTAAAAACTTTGTCAAAAACTCCCCCTTGCTGTGAGTGACAGGTGATTTACATATCTCATGCACTAGCCTGAGACAGGTTATCATCAGATCCCTGGATGTTCTACTCTGCCCAGCTCTGACTACATACATGTCCCCTAAATCACTTGCCTGTCTATAGTCTGCTGACTGTTCACTACATCCCATGATGAGAAACATCCAGTCAAAACACAGTAAAGCTGGGAGAGCTGGAGGGGAGGGGGATGTGAATTGTGAACTTTTTACACAGTATGTGCCTGTCTCAGGCTAGTGCATGATATGTAAATCACCTGTCACTCACAGCAAGGGGGCGTTTTTGACAAAGTTTTCAAGACTTTGTCAAGATTTCTCTAACTGAACAATAAAAGAGGATTGCTCAGGCCTCGAGTAAATCTGTGTGGCAAGACTGGGCTCAAATGAAAGGAAATCGCATTCTCTACATTATGACATTAAAAAAAAATGTTGGGTTTACATCCACTTTAACTCATCCAATGTTAATGGGCCCTCTAAGGCCTCCCTTTCATCCTTTGAAATATTTGGCAATTCCATAGTATCAAAGACTCCATTCAAGGACTCCTCAGAGTATGATACCCTACTCTGATATAGTGCCTGATAATATTCTCTAAATACTTCCAATATCTCTGGGGTCAAATCAACCTTCTTATTTAAAGATGATTGTATTTCAGTTATATATGGTGGCGGCCGTTGGGCTTTTACAATAGTTGCTAATAAATGTCCTGTCCCCTCTCCCTCCTCAAAATATGGCTGCTGTACAAAAAGTCTTTTATTTTCTGCCTTCTTCTTAGCCGCTGCCGCATAATGCAGTTGGCTATGAAGCTATTATTTTTTAGTATCTTCATTTGGATTAGTTATAAATAGAAGTTCAGCCTTCATCATATTATCAGCTAAGGTTTTTCCCCATTGCCTAGATTGTTTTTTAATTTTTGAGATTTGTGCAATAATAAGACCTCAAAGCTATGCTTTACTTGCATCCCAATATATTAAAAGTGAGGCTGAAGTTCTATTTATTTTCTGATAAATAATTAATTCAGTCATAATTCCTTCAGATGAAGCAAAAAGTGACAACCAATATGGATTATGGATTCACCTTCCATAAAGTATATCCTAAGTTAGTCCTACAGGAAAAATGTAACATTATAGGGGAATGATCCGAAATACCCCTAGCCTCATATTTAATATCTCGAAGATATGATAGCATAGAATATGTTCCCAATGCTAAATCTATTCTAGAAAGGGTTTTATAACTACTTGAAAAACAAGAAAATTGCTATTTGTTGGCTTACGCTGTCTCCAGAGATCTATCAATCCCAATTTCGTTATATATCTTGCAAAGGCTGTAGGCCCCATTGAAGTTTGCTTATCTGATATGTTATATTTATCTATTGGGGAATCCATAAATATGTTAAAATCACCAACCAATAGGCATGCACTATCCACTTTATTAGATATCAAGTGACCCCCGCGGTGCATTGCCTCATGTTGTGCTGAATAAAAGTACTGTGTGTTGTACCTTTATTCAGTGCATACCGTACACACACTAGACATGTGCACAACAAAAAAATTTGTTTTTTTTTAGTTTCGTTTTTTTTTTTTTTTTTTTTTCGTTTCCGAAAAAAAAAAAGTTTTTTTTCGTTTCGTTTTTTTTTTCGTTTCCGTTGATTCGTAACGATTCGTACATTCGTAAGTCGTCGGTGTTCGGATTCGTAACGATTCGTACATTCGTAAGTCGTCGGTGTTCGTATTCGTAACGATTTGTACATTCGTAAGAGTTATTTTTTCGTTGAATCGTTTTTTCGTTAGTTTAATTTTCGGACGCATTCGTATTTATTCGTACATTCGTAACATTCGTAACATTCGTAGATTCGTAATCGGAGCATAATTCATAATTTTATGTAATGTGTATGCTATTATTACATTTTAATAATTTACAAATCGAAAAAAAAAGTTACGAATCGAAAAAAAAGTTATGAATGTATGAATTTTTTTGTTCAATAGAGACACGGAAAATTACAAATCGAAAAAAAATAAAGTTACGAATCGAAAAAAAAAGTTACGAATCGAAAAAAAAAAGTTAGGAAACGGAAAAAAAGTTACGAATGTACGAATTTTTTTGTTCAATCCATTCGAAGCACGTTTAGCAGCACCATTGTAAGGGACACAGTAAATTACCAGTTCAACAAAAAAAAAAAAGTTACGAATGTACAAATTTTTTCATTCGTTTTCGTTTTTCGGATTTTCTTCATTAGTACATTCGTTGTTTCTAATTTATTTTTTTCGGATTTTCGTTGCTTTTTGGATTCGTTCGATTCGAATGATTCGTTAATCGGATACGAAATCGGATACGAAAACGAACAAACAAAAATAACGAAAAAAAAAAAAAAACGAATTGCACATGTCTAACACACACCACTTCAACGCAGTGGTGTGAACCAGGCACACAGGAGACTAGGCTTTTTTCCTTGTCATATGGTGAGACCTCACTGAAATTATTGCCAGATGCAGTCCCACTGCACCTTGTGTAATTGGACCTCAACTGAGAGCACAGCATTACATACAAACAAAGAAGTAATATTTTTGCCACTAGTAAAAGCACACACTGTTATCTTTTCTCATAATATACACATATTTCCATAGAAAAAGCACTATAGGATATAGATAACCCTGAATAGAATAATTAGACATAAGTGAAGAGAGCATGATCAATGAGTGTTGTCCATGCATAGTATATTCTTTGTAAGTGGGCATAAATATTAGTTCTCTCTAACATGTTATCCAGTCCCAGTGATTTACTCAAATATCCTTGACAGTGTGCATTATGCATTCCTGCTGAAAAACAGAACTATATGTTTAAAATGTTTTATTATGAAGTGTAAAACAATATAACTTCCTGTTTTTCTGTTTAATATATTCAGAGGTCTAAAAATTTGGAATAAGAATTAGTACCGGATTTTGAACTAGCAGTAAAATTCAGCTGAAGCTAAAGTTGAGGATGATTCCCAGTATGACAGTTCTCCAGGTATTAGATTAAATTATTTTAACCCATTGGGGTTGATTTACTAACACTGGAGAATGCAAAATCTGGTGCAGCTGTGCATAGTAGCCAATCAGCTTTTAACTTCAGCTTGTTCAATTAAGCTTTGCCAAAAAAAAAAAAACTGAAAGCTGATTGGTTTCTATGCAGAGCTGCACCAGATTGTGCACTCTCCGGATTTAGTAAATCAACCCCACAATTTCATTGCTGATCGGGGAAGTAAAGCTGCACTGACATTAACAAACTCATTGGATTCTCTTCAATAAAGATTGGTCACAAAGTCAATTTTAGGGATGTATTTATTTAAAAAAATGAATACAAACTTGTCATACTTGCCTGCTTTGTGTAATGGTTTTGCACAGAGCAGCCCAGATCCTCCTCTTCTCGGGTCCCTCGCCAGTGCTCCTTGCCCCTCCCTCCTGTCGAGTGTCCCCACAGCAAGCAGCTTGCTATGGAGGTACCCGAGACAAGCTGCAGCTCTGTGTGTCCATTCACATATGGAGCCGCGGTTCGGCCCAACCCCCCTCTCTCCTCATTGGCTAACTGACTGAAAAGGGGGAGTGGCTGCTGTGTCTCAGCCAATAAGGAGGGAGAGTCCCGGATGGCCGAGGCACTCATGCACATCCCTGGATCTAAATGGGGCTCAAGTAAGTATTAGGGGGGCTGAGGGGGGGTGCTGCACACAGAAGTTTTTTTTTATCTTAATGCATAGAATACATTAAGATAAAAAACCTTCTGCCTTTACAACCACTTTAACTTGTATTGTGGCACATGTGTAGTGGATGTGCAGCCAATGTGAACCTTTGTTTCCTATAGAGTGTAAAATCCAGGAAGCATATGTCAGAAATTGTTGCTTGATCAGCCAAATGATTTCTGTGGATTGGAGTGTGCTTTGTACTCTAAAAGACTGAGTTAGACCCAGCGTTTTTGTGAATAAGGACTAGTATGATATGCAGATTTTGCCCAAATTTCACAGTGGCTTTCTTAATACTAATTTGTTTTTGTTTTTTACTACAGCTTAAATCTAAAGGTTTAAGGTCAGTCTTCTACTTAAGGCAGTATTAAACCTGTGACAGACCCAACCGAAACTGCAACTTTTGGAGGGGACTGCAGGCTGGCTTCTTGCCTACTGACTATGGGCCCTGGCTTTTTTGAGGGGGCTCTATTCTTTGGGTGGTGTGTGCCATGAGGCACCTTTGGAGTGCTTTTGTTTCGGATTTGGGTCCATGTCTCCCCAAAACACACTGACTCTGGGAACCTAGGACCTGGATACAGATTTGAGCCCCTGTGTTTTGTTGGGGTATGGAATCAGCAGACCAAGCCAGTCTTGACTGCTTCAACCCTCTCTTAGACTCAGAGCAAAAGATTATAATTAGTTCAAACAACCTGATGCTGGTGTCTCCTGCTGCTTTGTGTAAATCTGTTTATTAAGGTGTCTTTCTCTTATTGTATAATTCCCCATTGTGTACCTTCTAGGTGTGAATTCCCATTGTAAATTGAGTTACCTATTGTTTTTGTCTGTCTGACAAACCTTTGGAGATGTGATTAGTATTGTGCCTACTTAATCTTATTACGAAACCATCGTAGGATGTTTATGTGGTTATGTTTATGTTAGCTGTTCATTAGATGTACTGTTAGATGCACGGCTGATATTACTGTTTAAAGTTTGCATTGTTTAGGATAATGTGATCAAGTTCTTATTTGATTTTGTATGGTATATATTCTGTGCAGGGCCGGATTAACATAGGGGCTGATGGAGCTGCAGCTGCAGGCCCCTGCCTTAAAATCGGCCCGCACAGCCAGCAGTACAAGCCCGATTTCTCCTGTCCATAAATGTATATGGGACAGGAGAAGCTGTGTGTAAATGTAGGGGTGTTTGGCTGTACCTGTGTTGGCTCACTGTGGTTATTACAGTGTCACAGTGCACAGTTCCCCCTACACAAATGGCTCTGTCTTCCCCCTCCCCTCTCTCTCCTCTCTCTGTGTACAGTGAAGGAGCCATGTGGGCGGAGAAGTTGTGAACAGAGCAGCCGGCAGATGTAAGGTAAACTGAACACATATCTGAGTGATAAGCTTCCGACCATCCAAGTGTCAGCTCAGTGACTCTTATCTCCCTTCTCTCACCCTCTTTTTTTTTACTTTTTCCTTCAGCAATGGCTGTTATAACTGCAGCCAATATGTTTAGACTTGGCTGCTTGTGCTTTTAGGTGGGTTCACACTGGTTTGCAAAGTTTTGGCCCATTACTGGTGTATACGCAGGTTTCCTGCGTTTTACACGCAGTCCTATTGATTTCTATTAGGTTGCATGTTTTTTTTTCTGAAAGCACACCAAAATTTCCGCATGCTGCATCTTTGGAGCACTGTGAGAAAATGCGGCAAAAACCTGCAACCTGATATAAATCAATAGGACTGCAGCTAAAACTGCAGATACACAAGCAGTGCAGCCAAAACTGCAGCACACCAGTGTGAGCCCAAAGGCTTGTACACACCCCCCTCTGTAGAACTTGGTCTGATCAATACTGCTGGCATTTATTTTACACACAGCCATACCATCCCAGCTCAGGAGGGGTGGGGGCTCCAGGGATTTCTTTGACTATGTAGGCTCTGTCCCTTCTACCCATCCAGGATAGTGGATACATGCACTATTTTTCATGAATGGACCTATGATATATATATATATATATATATATATATATATATATATATATATATCATTTTTAGGGAGTCATTTCTAGCAAAAATACAGATTTTTAAAGGTAAACAAAGTGTCAGAAAGGCCTTGTCTTCAAGTAGTTAAAAAAGGAGATAATTTAAATATAAAACACTGACAGTGGGATATAGTTTTACCATCATTTATACAGAGTCAAATTCTGCCTTTTTTAACTGATGACAATGGGGAATAAGCTGACTTAGGAGCATAGTTATTCTTTCACAAAGAATCAGGATGAATTGCCAAAAGGAAAACTTTGCAACCACAAAAGGCCCTGTTCATTAAAGCTTGATTTTACCATTGCAACATCACCGAGCAGCTTGACGGGATTTAAATTTTTCATTTACATTTTATTCACTATGCATATGCACTGGGATAGAGTCATCAGTTAAAAGAAACCTTTTACCAGATTCATTGTGAAATTTGAAGTAGAAATAAAAAAGAAAATAGACTTTTAGCAGTAAAACTTTAAATTGAATTATCAAGGTGTCAATCGCTTATTAAAAGAGATCTAAGCCAGAATAAAAATGAAGAGTAAACCTACATAATATAAGGTTCCAACCAGTCACTGCTATTCTCTGTTAAATAATAAGCTGTAGCGCTACCTGCAATGAAATTACATTTATCTGAGTACTGGTTTTTAAAACCCAATTGAAATATCAGTTTAAATGACCCAACTACATTCCATGTGCATAAAAATAAAAAGTGTGCAAAGTCTAAGGGCCAATTGATGCCAGGATGTTTTTTGGTAATGCATGCTGCATAACTCCTATACATTGTAGTGTGCAGTAGTACCATTTATTTTCAATGGGTCCCCATCATAGATAAGAAATTAGTTGACATTTAAAAAACAATTAACAGAAATGTGGTGTTTATCATTTCTGACCTTCTAATAAAAATACTAGTTGCCTGGTTGTCTCAATCTTCAATTTCAATTTTGCTTAAACAGTTGTTTGTTTTAGACTATGAAATACAGAATATAAATGTGAGGAACTTTCCACCCTCATGGTAAAGATACCGACAAAGACGTCTACTGCTGATATATCTGAAAAGATGTTTTAATAACAATAATGTCAAGCTGTCAGTACATGCGCAAGGGCGGCTGAGGATAAAACACCGGTGCCACTCTAAGTGCAGTAAAAAAAGTAAATTTAACACACGAACGAGTATACATTAGGTACTCACAAGAGTAAAGTAGTAAAAGCATTGGACACAAATTGCTGGGTGTCCATGGAGAGAGTGAATTCGGGAAGCTTCTCTCTGGTGGCTCAGAGTGGGCCTCACTGGTGATTGCTGACACTTCCTTGATATGGAATGCCCAGGGAGCGGGGGGATGACTCAACCTCCGGGATATGGTGAACCAATAGGTGACGTGTTCGCAGAGCTATTATGAGGGTGCTCCAGTCTGGTTACATGATCTCCCCATGGCCAGCTGGGGAATGATTTACGGCAGGACCACAAGTCTATAGGTGACGTCATTGCATAGGTTCTGCAACCATTGTCAGAAATCTCTCCTCTTCACTGAAGCTGGCCACTGTGGAGATCATGTAACCATTCAGAAAAGAATGGAGCCTGTAAATTACATATTTACTGGTCCCTTTCTTCACTCTCCATCCTGACACATCCCCCACAGCAGCTGGGGGGAGAGGAGAGGAGGGAAGCTGGAAGCGCTATGGGGAGCAAGGGGGGCCAGGGAAGCACACAGGGGGCCCAGAGAGCAGGGGGAATCTTATGTACAGTCAGGAGTGATCAGTGCAGCAGGGGGGGAGCAATTATAAGCACCAATCCTGTATAGAGATTGGTGCTTATAATTGCCCCCATCACACAAAAATCACCCCTGACTATCAGATTCCCCCTGCTGCAGGAGGTACTGGGAGCCTCTCACCCCTACTGGCCCCAGGCCCTCAGGCAGTGCCCGAGTGTCCAAATCTTATGGACCTGCTCAGTGGAATAATGTTCTTAATGATCTAGGGACTGCTCTATTGAAGGTCATATGGGGTGGAAATGGGCCTATAGAAAATAGCAAAAACGAATTGCTGATGGCAGAATTTGATTATGAGGTTGTAATAAAGGTTGCTAGAACTGAGCAATTTACCGTTAGGGCTCATTTACACTTGCTTCGGCTTCAACAAGGCTTCGGAACAGGCTTTGTTAAAGCTCTCTGAATGCTAGTCAAAGCTCCTGCCACTAAATAAAATGGTTAGCTTATAGTCCTGTTTACACCTGCTTTTGCTTTGCTTTGCTTTGCTTCGGCTTCGCTTCAAACATTATACCCCATGTAGCTTCAATGGTGCATCAAAGCATCTTCAAAGCCTCCATAGAAGTCTATGGCAAAGCTCACTTGAAGCCCCACTGAAACCCCACTGAAGCCCCACCGTAGCCCCACTGAAGCTTCACCAAAGCCCCACCGAAGCCTCATCGAAGCCTCATTGAAGCACCAATTAAAAGCAGGTGTAAACAGGACTGTAAGCTTACCGTTTTATTTAGTGACAGGAGCTTTGACTGGCATTCAGAGAGCTTTAACAAAGCGTGTCCGAAGCCTTGTTTTGAAGCAAGTGTAAACTAGCTCTTAAAGGTAAACCCCTGAGCATGGAAATGGAGAAAATCCTGGAAAAGTGGATTGGAAGCTCCTAGAGCATGACAACAATAATTACTTTCCTTGAGATTGTGAAAGATGACTGATGTAACAGAGTCAAACCCAGGACTGAACTGTGATATCAGCTTGTCTTTACCCAATATTCTTGTGAAAACTGAGAAGAACTGCAAACTGCCCAACAGCTACAGTACATGGACCACTGATATTTCCTAAATACTTTTTGTACTGTATCATGGTCCAAAGTCAAATTATCAAACAAGTGTTTCATGGAGGTATTTTAGAGGCTGGTGAAGAGAGATGTAATCAGTTTCCAAAGCACCTCATAAATTATATCATAACTTACTATGTGACTCGCATTTACACATTAAAAGGAAAATCCACGGACTGACTTTTCTATTCAAAAGCAAACTATTGCTTTATACTACCTAATAGGACTAAAAGAATGATTGGCACCAGCAGAATATAGTATTTGTAATTATAGGCCAAATGGATACTTGGTAATTGTTTACTACCCTAAATATTATATATATATATATATATATATATATATATATATATATATATATATATACTGTATATATAGCTATATATATATATATATATATATATATATATATATAGATATGTATAGCTATATGTAGATAGTGTGTATATATACAGTGGTGTGAAAAAGTGTTTGCCCCCTTCCTCATTTCCTGTTCCTTTGCATGTTTGTCACACTTAAGTGTTTCGGAACATCAAACCAATTTAAACAATAGTCAAGGACAACACAAGTAAACACAAAATGCAATTTGTAAATGAAGGTGTTTATTATTAAAGGTGAAAAAAAATCCAAACCATCATGGCCCTGTGTGAAAAAGTGATTGCCCCCCTTGTTAAAACATACTATAACTGTGGTTGTCCACACCTGAGTTCAATTTCTCTAGCCACACCCAGGCCTGATTATTGCCACACCTGTTCACAATCAAGGCATCACTTGAATAGGAGCTGCTTGACACAGTAAGGTCCACCAGAAGATCCTTAAAAGCTACACATCATGCCGAGTCCCAAAGAAATTCAGGAACAATTGAGAAAGAAAGTAATTGAGATCTATCAGTCTGGAAAGGGTTATAAAGCCATTTCCAAAGCTTTGGGAATCCAGCGAACCACAGTGAGAGCCATTATCCACAAATGGCGAAGACATGGAACAGTGGTGAACCTTCCCAGGAGTGGCCGGCCGCCCAAAATTACCCCAAGAGCGCAGCGACGACTCATCCAAGAGGTCACAAAAGACCCCACAACAACGTCCAAGGAACTGCAGGCCTCACTTGCCTCAGTTAAGGTCAGCGTTCATGCCTCCACCATCAGGAAAAGACTGGGCAAAAATGGCCTGCATGGCAGAGTTCCAAGGAGAAAACCACTGCTGAGCAAAAAGAACATCAAAGCTCGTCTCAATTTCTCCACAACACATCTTGATGATCCCCAAGACTTTTGGGACAACATTCTGTGGACCGATGAGACAAAAGTGGAACTCTTTGGAAGGTGTGTGTCCAAGTATATCTGGCGTAGAAGGAACACTGCATTTCAGAAAAAGAACATTATACCAACAGTAAAATATGGTGGTGGTAGTGTGATGGTCTGGGGCTGTTTTGCTGCTTCAGGACCTGGAAGACTTGCCGTGATAAAAGGAGCTATGAATTCTGCTGTCTACCAAGAGATCCTGAAGGAGAATGTCCGACCATCTGTTCGTGTACTCAAGCTGAAACGAACTTGGGTTCTGCAGCAGGACAATGATCCTAAACACACCAGCAAGTCCACCACCGAATGGCTGAAGAAAAACAAAATGAAGACTTTGGAGTGGCCTAGTCAAAGTCCTGACCTGAATCCTATTGAGATGTTGTGGTATGACCTTAAAAAGGCCGTTCATGCTCGAAAACCCTCTAATGTAACTGAATTAGGACAATTCTGCAAAGATGAGTGGGCCAAAATTCCTCCAGGACGCTGTAAAAGCCTCATTGCACGTTATCGCAAACGCTTGGTTGCAGTTGTTGCTGCTAAGGGTGGCCCAACCAGTTATTAGGTTTAGGGGGCAATCACTTTTTCACACAGGGCCATGATGGTTTGGATTTTTTTTCACCTTTAATAATAAACACCTTCATTTACAAATTGCATTTTGTGTTTACTTGTGTTGTCCTTGACTATTGTTTAAATTGGTTTGATGTTCCGAAACACTTAAGTGTGACAAACATGCAAAGGAACAGGAAATGAGGAAGGGGGCAAACACTTTTTCACACCACTGTATATAGCCTAGGATATGGTGTATATGGATGCATGCACATACATGGACATTTAGGTGCTCACATAATTGGACATACAGTATATGCAGGATGTGTGTGGAATGTCAATATCTTCACCAACTCCATTAAAGTGATTGCAAATGATCACCTAAAATAACCCACTGAGTTTAAGATAGAAATGAAATGTAAAAAATGTGGGCTTGGATATTAAAAAAAAAAACATTATAAATACCCTTGTTCCCTTTTTTATAGGTGATCACATTCCCTCTGCTTTCAGTTGCATAAGAGCTGGGGGAGGGGAGAAGCAGTAGCACACTGAACTTCCCAGTGAAAGTCAGTGCGAGGGGAGGGGGCGTGTCAGGAAAAGTTTGATCATTGGAGGAAAGCAGGCTGAGTTCCCAGCACAGCTAGAGAACCAACCACGGTGTGTTCTCCTGCTTAGTGTCATCAGTTTTTAATAGGAAAGCAGAGGGAATGGCAGGAACGCCAGGGATTTCATACAAGAAGAAGTCCTGGAGGCGAACATGGGATGAGGTGAAAAGGGAGCTAGAGAGCAGGAGGTCTTGGGAGGAGCGAAGAGGACGATTTGGTTGGTATTTTGAGACCAGGTTAGAGATGTAGCTGGGGGCCAGGTTTGTGGATGGTTTTGTAAGTTACTGTTAGTATCTTGAATTTAAATTGTTGATTGAGTGACAGCCAATCAAGAGATTGGCACAGAGGTGTAGCAGACGTCAAGTAGTTTGTAAGGCTGATGAGCCTGGCAGTAGCGTTTATGATGGACTGGAGGGGGGATAGCCTATTTAGAGTAAAGTGAATAAGAAGAGACATAACGGTACATCAGAGTACATGCACATGATCTCCCCACAGTTTCTCTTCATAGACAAAGGCATAGTGTCAGCTATAAGCATCATATACATTTTCATTAGAACAGGAGGAGAACAAAAGTACAGCAATTTGAAAACATAAATGCATACGGATAGATATCTGAAAATACCTTCAGTTAGCATGCCGACACTCAGGATCAAGCAGAAGTGGGAATCACAATGTTTCGGAGTAAAAAGCCCTCTCTCAAGTGAGATCCTCCAGTGTATTTGTGTTTATTAATTGCTGTATTTTTAGGCTGGATCTTCTCCATGTACTAATACAAATGTTTATGATGATTATAACTGAGAGTTTCCCTTTCTCTAGATAGAGGAACTGTGGGGAGATCTTGTTTATGTACTCTGATGTACTGGCATGTTTCTATATGATGCTTTCTTTCATAAATATATGAAAATAAAAAATTTAGCTGCTTGTAGTGCTGCCTATTATATATTTATAGAGTATTCATTTTAGGAGTGTCCATACAGTGTTATCATTTTTCTTTAAACAGAAAGTAAGGAAAAAGTTTTTCTATAAAAGTGGATGCTAAATACTACCAAAAGAAAACTCTTCAGGATCTACTGCATGTGCTCACTAAAAATACACTACAAACGATATAATGTATATACAGTATATTACCAAAAGTATTGGGGTGCCTGCCTTTACACGAACATGAACTTTAATGGCATCCCAGTCTTAGTCCGTAGTAACAGCTTTTTCTACGCTACTCTTCTGGGAAGGCTGTCCACAAGTTTAAAGAGTGTGTCTGTGGGAATGTTTGACCATTCTTCTAGAAGCGCATTTGTGAAATCAGGCACTGATGTTGGTTGAGAAGGCCTGGCTTGCAATCTCCACTCTAATTCATCCCAAAGGTGTTTAGGTCAGTACTCTGTGCAGGCCAGTAAAGTTCCTCCACCCCAAACTCGATCATTCATGTCTTTATGGACCTTGCTTTGTGCACTGGTCCAAATCATTTGGTGGAGGGGGGATTATGGTGTGGGGTTGTTTTTCAGGGGTTAGGCTTGGTCCCTTCATTCCAGTGAAAAGAACTCTTAAGGTGTCAGCGTACCAAGACATTTTGGACAATTTTGTGCTCCCAACTTTGTGGGAACAGTTTGGGGATGGCCTCTGTAATGATATCACATACTGGACACACAAAAGCTGTAGCTAGCGGCTATGTTGTCGGGAAACCTTACGGCGGCCATGACAGCTTTGGCTAACAGATGCAGTAGAAATCTGAACCCCTTCCCTCCTCCCTTATTTCCAGGAATTCATAGGCTTATACTTCAAAAGAGCTGGTATCTTAACATAGAGAAAGCTGAACCAGACCAGGTCTGTAAAAACAGCTACCATATTTTTCACTCCATAAGACGCTGTGCATCTTTTGGAGAGAATATTGAGCAGGAGTTGCTGCAGCGGCTCGCTCCGTGCACACACACGGGACACACCACCTACTCAGTCCGCCCTCTCCCACTGCAGCTAACCAAAAGCCGGCCCCACCCAAGGCAAAGCCACGTCGCTTCCAATCATGGAGCCGCTAGCCCAACGTGGGGTGACATTAGAGTCCTCTGTTACCAGTCACAGCCATCCCCATGATGTTTCTGGGGACACCTTCCTCCTGAGCTGCTGCGAGCAAATGGGGGCAGAGGTAGGCAGGGCCAACTGCCAGAATAAGTGGGATGGGCAGAGAGATGGAGAAGCGGCGTGTGTGTTTATAATTCTGAAATATATGGTATGTATATTATGGGAGTATTTATGTGGAGATCATGCTAGGTGCTTAGATAGATGGGACGAGACATGGCTAACTACACTGCTTCTCACCTTCTTTTCTTACTATTTAAATATCTTTGCTTGTATTATGACAGTGGTGTGTGCATACTGTGCTATATATCCATAGGAATAGGGGAGACACATGGGAGATCTACACTGTATGGCCTTATAAGATCCAATTACTCGCTCATCAGATTATACTCACATAAACACTGGTGTATCTTTATTTATTATAGCAATATATATACCACTGGCTAACGTACTGTCCACTGGCTAATGTACATTTTATTTGCCAGGCTTCTGTATGGGTCAGAATTTTTTTTTTTCTTGTTTTCCTCCTCTAAAGCCTAGGTGCGTCTTATGGTCAGGTGCGTCTTATGAAGCAAAAATGTCGGTAATGTCAGCCTGGCAGGATGTCCAGGCATGTCGTAAAACTGTCACCCTCTCAATTCAGAGAACCAACAGATACAGGTCGTAAATACCTTAATGCACATAAAGCCTAAACATTTGAGTATAGTTCTGGTATTTCAGCATGTTTCATAACTTCCAAATTATTAATAGTACAGCCATAATATGGACACATTTAGTTTCCTCAGATAATTTGTAACGGTTCAAGTCCAGACACCCCTATGTCAGATCATATAGGAAACCACTGGTACCCCTTAGTCCTCCTAGGTAAACTAGACATTGGATACCTGGCATGTGTGTATTTTGTGTGTTGTTTTGAAGCAAATGTCCCACTGATCAATAATATGGATATTCGCAGAGATGCAGAGATATGAATATGTATCACAAAGTGTACCTGGGACATGGTCATAATTGTAGAGACCTCCCAGCATCCAACCCCTAAACAAAATGACCAGGTGATTGGTTCCTGGTAGCTGTCAACACCCCTTTGATCTGACAGAAAAGAGGAGATGCCAAGACAATGGACAGTTCTCCTTTTACCATCCAAGCAGGAACATCTGCCAAGTTTGAGAACCGGTTACCCAACTCATCGATTGAACTCTGGTCAACCCTCAGACATTAATTGTAAGCAGTGATGTAAGTAACTGAGTTAAAATAAACTGAGTTACCTAACGCAGTTACTTTAGAGGGTAACGAGTAATCTAACTGATTACTTTTCCCCTCATGGTAACTCAGTTCCCATTACTTTGGCTTAGTTACCCCAATTACATCTGCCGCCACTAGATGGCAGTAGTGTAATTCCGGTGTCCTGCTGAAAAAGTTCCCCCGCCGGATAAGGACCCCCTGTACTGCGCAGGTGCAGTGCTTGCGCAGTACGAAGGACTACGGAGCTTCCGAAAATTGCCGAACCTAAACAGCTCTGAGTGAACTCTACACCGCGCAGGCGCAGTTAACATGTAATTGTACGAGGCGATGCCGCACGCTCCCGATGCTCGTGCTACTCTGCAAGGGGCGTCGATGGTGTAAGTAAGGGGCGGGTCTAGTATTACGGTAACCAAGGGGCGCATTTATTATTATATATCGAGCTCTGCCCATTAATTTAACATTCGCCCTCTTCTGTAGCCATCCGCCCCTTACACGATATAATAATAATAGACCCGCCCCTTACACGATATAATAATAATAGACCCGCCCCTTACACGATATAATAAAAATAGACCCGCCCCTTACACGATATATAATAATAATAGACCCGCCCCTTGCTTACACGCTATAGCAGATCTGCCCCTTGGTTAGAGTAATAATAGAGCAGCCCCTTGTGGTTACACGATATATAACAATAATAATAAATGCGCCCCTTGGTTACAGTAATACTAGACCCGCCCCTTAGTTACACGTATAGAATATTTTTAAAAAAAGTCAGTTAGTTTGCTGAGTAACTAATTACTTTTCCAATGTAGTAACTGAGTTACTAACGCAATTACTTTTTGGGAGAAGTAATTTGTAACTTAACTAATTACTTTTTTAAAGTAAGATGACCAACACTGATTGTAAGTATTCTTCCTCCCCAATTCTTTTCTGTATATATTTTATTTGCACCAACTTTGACCTTTTCATATTAAATCCTTATGTTGAAAAGTGTTAACCTTGTCTCTAAAGCTCTTAATGTAAGCTATAAATGAACCTGCCTCTTGAAGAGCGCTACTGTTGAGTAAGGCCTTTGAGCAGACCTGTCTTTGGTGGTAGTTTGTGTTGCAGACGCTTATTCTAAAATCATAATTGGTATTGCTAAAATTACGAGTCTCCCCCGGCTCGGTCTTTTAAAATGGGGGTGGTGGCAGATAAAGGGTTAATTGCATAATTGGCCCAGTGACAATCACTCTCCGGCTGCTGGTACCTAAATTGTGGTCCCGCAAGCTGGAAAATCTTTGGGCTGGGCGCAGCTGAGAGTGGCATTGTTACGTAAGTGACAGCGTGGTGTGAGTTTGGGGTGGGGGAACTTGACTGGCCTCCTAACCTCAACTCGATAGAGCACCTTTGGGATGAATTAGAGTGGAGACTGTGAGCCAGGCCTTGTAGTCCACATCAGTCCACATCAGTGTCAGTGCCTGACCTTACAAATGCGCTTCTGGAAGAATGGTCACACATTCCCATAGACACACTCCTAAACCTTGTGGACAGCCTTCCCAGAAGAGTTGAAGCTGCTATAACTGCAAAGGGTGGGTCAACTCAATATTGAACCCTACGGACTAAGACTGGGATGCTATTAAAATTCATGTGCATGTAAAGGCAGTTGTCCCAATACTTTTGGCAATATAGGGTATATATATATATATATATAATATATAGAAAGCAATCAGCGCAAACCCCAAAAAATTTACAGAAATAAAATACGTGCAAGCTGAACACAAAAAAGGCAAATCACCAATCCTTCAAAATACAATATAAAAAGTGGAACAAGTGCAGCGCATCAAAATAAAAAGAGGTTGTATAAAAAATAAATATATATAGTGACAAAAAAGTTCATATCCTGAAGATACAAGAAGATGGTGAGAAGCGGGTGACTCGTAGGCTCCTCCCCCGTACGCACGTTGCGTCCTCCTGGACTTCGTCAGCGGTGGGTGGACTCCCCACTCCACTCCTCCACCCACCGCTGACGAAGTCCAGGAGGATGTAACGTGCGTACGGGGGAGGAGCCTACGAGTCACCCGCTTCTCACCATCACCTACAGCGGCACTAGCCGCAATCTTTGCATTCCTGTATTCCTATTTCTACATTATACAGCACTCGTTTATTATTGTATTCAGCAGTGTGTGCATATCCCAATACCAGAGAAGGTTCTGTTGTGCTTTTCTTTGCTGGACTTTGAAAACTATGACCGTCCTGGTAATGCATATCTGACCCACTGCCTATACAAACAATTTTTTGCCTTATCATTTTGCGATTGTTTTTTTTAAATCATTTTTTAATAAATTGTATCATACAGTCTACACTTAAGCCCCATACACACGGTCGGACAATCCGCGGACCAGGTCCGTCGGACCATGTCCGTCATACTTTGTCCGATGTTGGTTTTGCGTACACACGGTCGGACAAAGTTGTCGGAAAATCCGATCATTCTGAACGTGGTGACGTTTGTTGCCTACGACGGGACTACGTAGAGGCTAGTAGCCAATAGCTTTGGTCTTGTAATGTGATCTGAGCATGCGTGGCACTTTGTCCGGTCGGACAACCGTACACACGATCGGATTTGGTGTGATCGGACCGTGTTGACGGCAAAGATTTCCAGTAGGAGATAAGACTTTGTCCGTCGGTCAAACCGACGAACACTGTCCGATGGTGCATACACACGGTCTGATTTTTCAACAACCTTGTCGAATCCATGAAAAAGTCCGACCGTGTGTATGGGGCTTAAGAGTGTCCCTCCTTCATTTCTTATTTTTGGGGAATTCTTTGTCTGGATCAACGTTGCCTGCTAATGGTCGCTCAGCTGCAATTTGCAAGATTTCTCCTGCTGGCTGGTCATCACCCAGATTGTATCCAGCCTGGATTGGAATCTCACATATCATCCCTGATTGGGTCCATGCGAATGTGCTTGGCACTTCTGGTAAGAGTATCTTATCTGCTTTGGTGGAGGATTTCACTTTAAAGATTTGTTTGAATTATGATCTACAGTCACCTGGGTGCTTATCTACAATAATTCATCCACTCACATCTTCTCGTATCTTCAGGATAGGAACTTTTTTGTCACTATATATATTTATTTTTTATAAAACCTCTTTTTATTTTGATGCGCTGCACTTGTTCCACTTTTTATATATATATATATATATATATATATATATATATATATATATATATATATACACAGTATCTCACAAAAGTGAGTACACCCCCCACATTTTTGTAAATATTTTTTTTATATCTTTTCACGTGACACTGAAGAAATTACACTTCGCTACAAAGTGAGTGAGTAAAGTAGCGAGTGTACAGCTTGTACAACAGTGTACATTTGCTGTCCCCTCAGAATAACTCAATACACAGCTATTATTGTCTAAACCGCTGGCAACAAAAGTGAATACACCTCTTAGTGAATATGTCCAAATTGGGCCCAAAGTGTCAATATTTTGTGTCACCACCATTATTTTCCAGCACTGCCTTAACCCTCTTGGGCATGGAGTTCACCAGAGCTTTACAGGTTGCCACTGGAGTTCTCTTCCACTCCTCCATGACGACATCAAAGAGCTGGTGGATGTTGGAGACCTTGCGCTCCTCCACGTTTTGTTTGAGGATGCCCCACAGATGGTCAATAGTGTTTAGGTCTGGATACATGCTTGGCCAGTCCATTGCCTTTACCCTCACTTATTTAGCAAGGCAGTGGTCGTCTTGGAGGGTCGTTATCATGTTGGAATACTGCCCTGCGGCCCCGTCTCAGAAGGAAGAGGATGATGCTCTGCTTCAGTATGTTACATAGTTACAAAGTAGGTGAGGTTGAAAAAAGACACAGGTCCATCAAGTCCAAACTATGTGTGTGATTATATGTCAGTATTACATTGTATATCCCTGTACAGAGGATATGTATGTCACAGTACATTTTGGCATTCATGGTTCCCTCAATGAATTGTAGCTCCCCAGTGCTGGCAGCACTCATGCAGCCCCAGACCATGACACTCCCACCACCATGCTTGATTGTAGAGACACACTTGTCTTTGTACTCCTTACCTCACAGCCACACACGCTTGACACCATCTGAACCAAATATGTTTATCTTGTTCTCATCAGACCACAGAACATGGTTTCAGTAATCCATGTCCTTAGTCTGCTTGTCTTCAGCAAACTGTTTGCAGGCTTTCTTGTGCATCATCTTTAGAGGAGGCTTCCTTCTGGGATGACAGCCATGCAGACCAATTTGATGCAGTGTATGGCATATGGTCTGAGCACTGACAGGCTGACCCCCCCACCCCTTGAACCTCTGCAGCAATGCTGGCAGCACTCATTCATTTATTTCTCAAAGACAACCTCTGGATATGACGCTGAGCATGTGCACTCAACTTCTTTGGTCGACCTTGGCAAGATCTGTTCTAAGTGGAACCTGTTCTGTTAAACCGCTATATGGTCTTGGCCACCATACTGCAGCTCAGTCTCAGGGTCTTGGCAATCTTTTGATAGCCAATACCATCTTTATGCAGAGCAACAATTCTTTTTTTTCAGATCCTCAGAGAGTTCTTTGCCATGAGGTGCCATGTTGAACTTTCAGTGACCAGTATGAGAGTGTGAGAGTAATAACACCAAATTTAACACACCTGACACCTTGTAACACTAATGCCCCATACGCGGTCGGATTTTCCGACGGAAAATGGCCTATTGGACAATGTTGTCGGAAATTCCGACCGTGTGTAGGCTCCATCGGACTTTTTCCATCGGATTTTCCGACGGACAAAGTTTTATCTCCTGCTCTCAAATTTTCCAACAACAAAGTCCTATCGGACTTTTTCCGATCGTGTGTAGCGAATTCCGACGGACAAAGTGCTACGCATGCTCAGATCACATTACAAGACCAAAGCTATTGGCTACTAGCCTCTACGTAGTCCCGTCGTAGGCAACAAACGTCACCACGTTCAGAATGATCGGATTTTCCCACAACTTTGTCCGACCGTGTGTATGCAACACCAGTGTCGGACAAAATCCATCGGAAAAAATCTGATGGATTTTGTGGTTGGATTTTCCGACCGTGTGTATGGGGCATAACAAGTCACATCACACCGGGGAGGGAAAATGGCTAATTGGACCCAATTTGGACATTTTCACTTAGGGGTGTACTCACTTTTGTTGCCAGCAGTTTAGACATTAATGGCTGTGTGTTGAGTTATTTTGAGGGGACAGCAAATTTATACTGCTATACAAGCTGTACACTCACTACTTTACATTGTAGCAAAGTGTCATTTATTCAGTGTTGTCACATGAAAATATATAATAAAATATTTACAAAAATGTGAGGGGTGTACTCACTTTTGTGAGATACTGTATATATATATATATATATATATATATATATATATATATATTACTATTTAAGCTTTGATAGCAATACATGCTATATTGCGCACAGCCGTAGAGTAGGTAAATCCTGAATAGAGAATTATTAGAGAGTATTAGATTTCCAATAGGTACGCTTGTCAAATGGGACAGAATAAATATGGCTTTGTGTTGGTTGATGTGGCCTTCTCAGCTTCCCATCCTATTGTTACATTTTCATTATAATTCCGTATCTTCAATGCAGGAAGTGGGATCAATAAGAGAAAAAAAGGATAACTTTGCTTTTCACAGCAGGGAGGACATTTTTAAATGAAGCTTTGTGCATCTAGAGAATAATAAATAAACGTTCCCCCCCAAAAAAGGATTTTTGTTTATTTAATTCACCAAAACATTGTAATCCAAAATTGAGATTACAGTCAAATGTTTTATTAGTTTGCCAACATCTGTGAAATTGGGTTTCGATTCAATCTGGGATTTAAACTTCAAATGTACTCTGCCCGGGCTTATCAATTATACGCACTCAAATTCTTGTTTCCTCCCTTCTTTTTTTTTTGTCTTGTTTCCAGCATGTGGTCCCAGCAGTTTTGTTCATCACAGAAATTGGAAGCTGGAAACACAATAAGCCTATGGTAGGTAAAGAGTGACAGAAACACTTATTTTTTATTTGAATATGTTCTTGTAAAGACTACAGACATTTCAAAGTATTTACTTTGCTTCCCAAGCTCGGTGCTTAACCATCACTCGAATGCTGGCTCGAATGTTACTTTGTAACAGTAATAACAAGTATTTTATTATTTAACCCAATTTGCAAAAGGGATTAAAGGTGGCACTTTCAAAGAGGCATCAAAGAAAAGAATATACATCAGCTTGTTGTGACACAAACTCACTGCTTTTATCACAACAGAAAAATATGTAACAGAAATAGATGGATTCTACAAGCAATTTCTCATTTTTAATAGATCCCCATGTGTAAGTAGCCATTAGCTTGAGAAAAAAGTAAATGCTTATTTGTGACTACACAGTGATATCTGTCATGTTGGTAGTGTTGTCTATGTTTTAGATTTGTGCTGTGTGTGTTGTTATTGAAGAATATATGTTCCTTCAGCCTGCAAGTTAGAGACAGATAGCTACATTTGTCTAGCTTAACAGCTGCAAATATACAAGTTGTGAAAACAAATGTTTAATGTCTATGCAGTGCAGAAGTCAAACAACAATTTAAATTGTGGCACAAACAAATGCTAATGCATCATCCACATGAGTTCGCTTCTCTCCCCCTAGATAAATGTGAAGATATGCTTGTGTAACATAGGTAGTTCATAAAATGTTCATAAGGAGTTTATAAAAATACCATAGGAAGGGTGTTGTACTTGAGTAGGCAGCGCCACCTGAGACAGGAACAAATCTCTGAAATTATAAAAAAGGAACACAGGGGGGCTCCAGCTAAGTGCAGCATCACCGGGTTTATTATGACTAAAAAGCCAAATGCAAACTTATGCCGCGTACACACGATCGGAATTCTCGTTGGAAAAAATTCGTTTTTTCCGACGGAATTCCGACGGAATTCCGCTCACGCTGTGTTGCCTACACACGATCACACCAAATTCCGACGGTCAATAACACAGCGGCATAAAACACGTTCGACAGCACTATAAAAGGGAAGTTTAATGCTTCTGAGCATGCGTCGAATTGTTTCCGAGCATGCGTCGGAATTTTGCGTGTCGGAATTGCATACACACGATAGGAAAATCCGATAGAAAGGTTTTCCGTCGGAAAAATTGAGAACAGGTTCTCAATTCAAAGTCCGTCGGAAATTCCGACAGAAAAAGACCGCTGGGCATACATACGGTCGGAAAATCCGATGAAAAGCTCCCATCGGACTGTTTCCATCGGAAATTCCGACCATGTGTACGCCGCATTACAGAAATATTAAATCAAAGAGCTTATCTACAACCATGCCACATTGGATGGAAGCTGTACCCCGGAAGAGCCGCTTGTGACATCAAATAGCATGTTGTCAGTGAGGAAACCAAGCCCAATGTTCCAGGAAGTGAGGAGAGCCACTGTGGGACACAATACAGCATGTGACATCACACCTGGGGCAGGCTGGTTGCTATGGTAATGTGTTTTGGAACTCCTATTGGCTCCTTACTCAAACCATTGAAAATCATAGACAGGCAAGCTCTATTTAAGAGAGGGGTGGGTATTCTGGGCTCAGCCAATCACAAAAAAATGCACAGCAATAAAGAGGCAGTGCAAAGGTGGAAAGAGAGGAAAAGAAAAGACGAACACAAAACCACATCTCCTGTGTATAATGCCACTGTGGAGCTGTGGAACTACTGAGTAGGGATGAGCCGAACACCCCCCGGTTCGGTTTGCACCAGAACCTACGAACGGACTGAAAGTTCGCACGAACATTAGAACCCTACTAATTACAATGGACGCGAACGTTCGAAATCTAAAGTGCTAATTATAACGGCTAATATGCATGTTATTGTCCTAAAAAGGGTTTGGGGGCCCGGGTTCTGCCCCAGGGGACATGTATCAATGCAAAAAGAAGTTTTAAAAAGGGCTGTTTTTTCTGGAGCAGTCATTTTAATGATGCATAAAGTGAAAAAAAAATATTCCTTTAACCACTTGCCTACCAGGCACGAACACCTCCTTCCTGACCAAGCCATTTTTCAGCTTTCAGCGCTGTCGCATTTTGAATGACAATTGCGCGGTCATGCAACGCTGTACCCAAATAACATTTTTATCATTTTTTCCCCACACATAGAGCTTTATTTTGGTGGTATTTGATCACCTCTGCGTTTTTTATTTCTTGCGCTATAAACAAAAGAAGAGCGACAAGTTTGAAAAAACATAATATTTTTTACTTTTTAGTATAATAAATATCCAATTATTTTTTTTTTTAAACAATTTTTTTCCTCAGTTTAGGCCGATACGTATTCTTCTACATATTTTTGGTAAAAAAATCGCAATAAGCGTATATTGATTGGTTTGCGCAAAAGTTATAGCGTCTACAAAATAGGGGATAGATTTATAGCATTTTTTATTATTATTTTTTTTTTTACTAGTAATGGCGGCGATCTGCCATTTTTATTATGACTGCGACATTGCGGCGGACATATCGGACACTTTTGACACATTTTTGGGACCACTCACATTTATACAGTGATCCGTGCTATAAAAATGCATTGATTACTGTATAAATGTGACTGGCAGGGAAGGGGTTAACACTTGGGGGTGCTGCAGAGGTTAATACGTTCCCTATGTTAGTGATTCTAACTGTGGGGGGAGGCGACTGACTGGGGGAGGGGACCGATCGGTGTCCCTATGTACAAGGGACACACCATCGATCTCCTCTCCAGTGACAGGACGTGGATCTGTGTGTTTACATACACAGATCCACGTCCTGCTCAGTTACTGGGCAATCGCTGGTGCCCGGCGGACATCGCGGCCGCCGGGCACGCGCATCGGGTCCCCAGCGACGCGGCGGGCACGCCCCCTAGTGGCCAAAATGTAGGCGCCGTCATATGGCGGCGTCCCAGTACAAGAGCCGCACCGCCCCGCCGTCAATAGACAGTGGGCGGTCGGCTACAGGTTAAATATGGTACCTGTGGGGTGTCTAAAGTATGCCTGTGAAGTGGCATGTGTTTCCCGTGTTTAGAACTGTCCCTGCACAAAATGACATTTGTAAAGGAAAAAAGAAGCCATTTAAAACTGCTTGCGGCTTTAATGTCATGTCTTGTCCTGGCAATATGGATGAAAATCTTTGAGAAAAATGGCATCGGTACCCCATCAGCCCCCCCCCCCCCCCCCCCCCCCCCCCCCCCCCCCCCCCCCCACCCCACCCCCCCCCCCCCCCCCCCCCCCCCCCCCCCCCCCCCAAGCCCACCCCCCCCCCCCCCCCCCACCCCCAGCCCATTACCAGCCCCTTTGGGTCTTGTACAGTGTTGGTCATCCTACTTTAAAAAAGTAATTAGTTAAGTTACAAATTACTTCTCCCAAAAAGTAATTGCGTTAGTAACTCAGTTACTACATTGGAAAAGTAATTAGTTACGCAGCAAAGTAACTGACTTTTATTTTTAAATATTCTAAACGTGTAACTAAGGGGCGGGTCTAGTATTACTGTAAGCAAGGGGCGCATTTATTATTATTGTTATATATCGTGTAACCAAGGAGCTGCTCTATTATTACTCTAACCAAGGGGCAGATCTGTTATAGCGTGTAAGCAAGGGGCGGGTCTATTATTATTATATCGTGTAAGGGGCGGATGGCTACAGAAGAGGGCGATGTTAAATTAATGGGCAGAGCTCGATATATAACAATAATAATAAATGCGCCCCTTGGTTACAGTAATACTAGAGCCGCCCCTTACTTACACGATAGACGCCCCTTGCAGAGTAGCACGAGCATCGGGAGCGTGCGGCATCGCCTCGTACAATTACATGTTAACTGCGTCTGCGCGGTGTAGAGTTCACTCAGAGCTGTTTAGGTTCGGCAATTTTCGGAAGCTCCGTAGTCCTTCGTACTGTGCAAGCCCTGCACCTGCGCAGTACAGGGGGTCCTTATCCTGCGGGGGAACTTTTTCGGCAGGACACCGGAATTACACTACTGCCATCTAGTGGCGGTAGATGTAATTGGGGTAACTAAGCCAAAGTAATGGTAACTGAGTTACCATGAGGGGAAAAGTAATTAGTTAGATTACTCGTTACCCTCTAAAGTAACTGAGTTACGTAACTCAGTTTATTTTAACTCAGTTACTTACATCACTGGTCTTGTATGGATATTAAGGGGAACCCTGCACCCAAAATAAAACCCTATACCTAAAACCCTATATACCCATCAAATAAGGGTAGATACAGGTGTATACTGTGCTGTGCTGGAGGCACAGAACACACACTAACTCCTGCAGATGGCTGTATTAGAGAACACCAGCAAATAAGGGTAGATACAGGTGTCTACTATGCTGTGCTGGAGGCACACAACACACACTAACTCCTGCAGATGGCTGTATTAGAGAACACCAGCAAATATGGGTAGATACAGGTGTATACTGTTCTGTGCTCGAGGCACAGAACACACACTAACTCCTACAGATGGCTATTCAGAGAACACCAGCAAATATGGGTAGATACAGGTGTATACTGTTCTGTGCTCGAGGCACAGAACACACACTAACTCCTACAGATGGCTATTCAGAGAACACCAGCAAATATGGGTAGATACAGGTGTATACTGTGCTGTGCTGGAGGCACAGAACACACACTAACTCCTGCAGATGGCTGTATTAGAGAACACCAGCAAATATGGGTAGATACAGGTGTATACTGTGCTGTGCTGGAGGCACAGAACACACACTAACTCCTGCAGATGGCTATTTCAGAGAACACCAGCAAATATGGGTAGATACAGGTGTATACTGTGCTGTGTTGGAGGCACAGAACACACACTAACTCCTGCAGATGCCTGAGTCAATAACACACTGTCCCTGCCTATCTATCTCTCTCCCTGCACGCCGGAACACACTACACAAGGCCGCCGCGCTGGTGGCCTTATATAGTGTGGGGCGTGTACTAAACCCCCTGAGCTATAATTGGCCACAGGCATACAGGCATTCGAACATGGGTTCCAATCAAACACCGGGCTCATCCCTACTACTGAGCCCCACGGAGCAACGGCACTAGGGAAACTAGGGAAATTTAGACGGGATCTTTATGATTATAATTTCCATAGAGTGTTTTATTGGGAAAAGAGTTCTCGATCACCCATTCCATTCTTGATGGGTTTACAGACTGCTGATACTAGACAGCACCACCTTTTCCATGTCATTAAAGAGGTGTGGGCCAGTTGTACAATCCCAGCATATTTCTAACAATACCATGTCACAGCCTCCTTCCTCCAAATCACCTCATCCCCCCCACCACCCACCACCGTAAATGCACAGACACAGATCCACGTCCTGCTCAGTTACTGGGCAATCGCTGGTGCCCGGCGGACATCGCGGCCGCCGGGCACGCGCATCGGGTCCCCAGCGACGCGGCGGGAACGCCCCCTAGTGGCCAAAATGTAGGCGCCGTCATATGGCGGCGTCCCACCACAAGAGCGGCACCGCCCCGCCGTCAATAGACAGTGGGCGGTCGGCTACAGGTTAAATATGGTACCTGTGGGGTGTCTAAAGTATGCCTGTGAAGTGGCATGTGTTTCCCGTGTTTAGAACTGTCCCTGCACAAAATGACATTTGTAAAGGAAAAAAGAAGCCATTTAAAACTGCTTGCGGCTTTAATGTCATGTCTTGTCCTGGCAATATGGATGAAAATCTTTGAGAAAAATGGCATCGGTACCCCATCAGCCCCCCCCCCCCACCCCAGCCCATTACCAGCCCCTTTGGGTCTTGTATGGATATTAAGGGGAACCCTGCACCCAAAATAAAACCCTATACCTAAAACCCTATATATCCAGCAAATAAGGGTAGATACAGGTGTATACTGTGCTGTGCTGGAGGCACAGAACACACACTAACTCCTGCAGATGGCTGTATTAGAGAACACCAGCAAATAAGGGTAGATACAGGTGTATACTATGCTGTGCTGGAGGCACACAACACACACTAACTCCTGCAGATGGCTGTATTAGAGAACACCAGCAAATATGGGTAGATACAGGTGTATACTGTTCTGTGCTTGAGGCACAGAACACACACTAACTCCTATAGATGGCTATTCAGAGAACACCAGAAAATATGGGTAGATACAGGTGTATACTGTGCTGTGCTGGAGGCACAGAACACACACTAACTCCTGCAGATGGCTGTATTAGAGAACACCAGCAAATATGGGTAGATACAGGTGTATACTGTGCTGTGCTGGAGGCACAGAACACACACTAACTCCTGCAGATGGCTATTTCAGAGAACACCAGCAAATATGGGTAGATACAGGTGTATACTGTGCTGTGTTGGAGGCACAGAACACACACTAACTCCTGCAGATGCCTGAGTCAATAACACACTGTCCCTGCCTATCTATCTCTCTCCCTGCACGCCGGAACACACTACACAAGGCCGCCGCGCTGGTGGCCTTATATAGTGTGGGGCGTGTACTAAACCCCCTGAGCTATAATTGGCCACAGGCATACAGGCATTCGAACATGGGTTCCAATCGAACACCGGGCTCATCCCTACTACTGAGCCCCATGGAGCAACGGCACTAGGGAAACTAGGGAAATTTAGACGGGATCTTGATGATTATAATTTCCATAGAGTGTTTTATTGGGAAAAGAGTTCTCGATCACCCATTCCATTCTTGATGGGTTTACAGACTGCTGATACTAGACAGCACCACCTTTTCCATGTCATTAAAGAGGTGTGGGCCAGTTGTACAATCCCAGCATATTTCTAACAATACCATGTCACAGCCTCCTTCCTCCAAATCACCTCATCCCCCCCACCACCCACCACCGTAAATGCACTTCCAGTCCGCGTACAGGTAAAATACATCCTCCTGCTGCCTCTGCCTGGGCTGAACAGTCATCTATACCAGTCAGTGATACAGCACAGAGGGCTGGTACTACTATTGTACAGAATACTCTTGGTGTTACCCATCATAAGGGTTCACCTTTAGATACTGGATTCAGACCTTTCTCCTCACAGCACAATGACATGGCCCGCACTGAGCTCTCTCGTGGGACTGTTCATAGTCTAATGAGACCATTACTACACCTGACACTTCCAATTCTGAGACTGTTCCCAATATCCCCACCACATCCCCCATTGTGAGAGAACCCACTGATTGTTTTGATGTGGCATTTTTAGAACTGACCCCATGTTCATGCTCACAAAAAAGGAAACATGGAGAAAAGGTCGGAGAGGGGGAAAGTCCAGACAAAAGCAAAAAAGTAAAATGGCAGATACAGTGAAGATTTTCAACTTGTCTTCCTACTCCTTTACCCAACACGATGTAACACTTCCCAGTTGGGGTCTTAAATCTGTGCCCATTGTTCAACAAAACCTGTTTACTTTAATTAAGGACCTAAACAGATGTATTAGGAATCTCACTCTGAAGTGATATTATAACCTTAAAAAGACCCATGCTACTGACGATGAACCTGCCCTTAGTGTGGACTCACAGTGGCCCTCCTCACTTCCTGGAACATTGGATTTGGTTTCCTCACTGAGAACACGCTGTGTGCTTGTTCACAAGTAGCTCTTCCAGTGGACGGCTTCCATCCGATGTGGCATGGCTGCAGATAAGCTCTTTGATTCTATAATTCTGTGAGTTTACATTTGTTTTTTTTAATTATTAAAAAACCCATGGATGCTGCACTTACCTGACAGTGACACCCCCTCATATTCCTTTTTTATGCAGTGCAGTAGTGCCTTGCCTTTTTTAACAGTTTACAAAGGAGTAGAAAAAGCACAGTCAACACTTGTTAAAGCTCAATTCCCAAAGGTGAAACACTAGTATAAGGATCTGTGACAGTTATTTTCAGGCAAATAGTATTAAAAATGTACAGTGCTGTGGCTAAAAAATAAAGATCCTTAAAGTGGTTGTAAACACTTACAGACCACTTTGTGTTACAGTCAAGCCTATAATAAGGCGTATCTGTAGCTACCCAGGATATCTCCTGAACCTGCACAGTTTAGGAGATATGCCCTGTATTTGCATGTGCCGACGTCATCGGCACATGCGCACTGACACAAACTGAAGCAATGGCACGTATGTGCCGTTGCTTCAGTGAGTGTGTCGTTACCACAGACATGTGCTGGAGTGACGTCATCGCAGCTCCGGCCAATCACAGCGACGGAGCCACGATACCCGGAAGTAACTTCCCACAAAATTGTCATTGTAATAGGTTATTTCTCTCACATGGCATGTGTATACCACAAATGACACCCCAAAATAAATTTTGCTACTCCTCCTGAGTATTACGATACCACATGTGTGGGACTTTTACACAGCCTGGCCACTTAGAGAGGCCCAAAATGCAGGGAGCGCCATCACGTGTTCTAAGAGCATAAATTATACATCTAAAGCCCCATACACACGCGCGGACAATCCGTGGACCAGGTCCGTCGGACCATGTCCGTCATACTTTGTCTGATGTTGGTTTTGCGTACACACGATCGGACAAAGTTGTCGGAAAATCCGATCATTCTGAACGTGGTGACGTTTGTTGCCTACGACGGGACTACGTAGAGGCTAGTAGCCAATAGCTTTGGTCTTGTAATGTGATCTGAGCATGCGTAGCACTTTGTCCGGTCGGACAAGCGTACACACGCTCGGATTTGGTGTGATCGGACCGGGTTGAAGGGAAATCTTTCCAGCAGGAGATAAGACTTTGTCCGACGGACAAACCGACGAACACTGTCCGATGGTGCATACACACGGTCTGATTTTTCAACAACCTTGTCCGATCGGACCAAATTGATGAAAAAGTCCGACCGTGTGTATGGGGCTTAACTTGTTGACTACCTATTACACTTTTGAAGGCCCTGGAGCACCAGGACAATGACACGTGACACTGACGTGGCACTGATGACAGGTGGCACTGATGACACGTGACACTGATGTGGCACTGGTGACAGTTGGCACTAGTATGGGGCACTGATGACACGTGACACTGATGACAGACGGCATTAATACAGGGCACTGATGACACTGACACTGACAGATGGCACTAATATGTGGCACTGGTGACAGATGGCACTAATACGTGGCACTGATATCATGTGGCACTAATACGTGGCACTGATGAGAGATGGCACTAATATGTGGCACTGATGACAGATGGCACCGACACGTGGCACCGATGACACGTGACACTGATGACAGATGGCACTGATACGTGGCATTGATGACACGTGACACTGATAACATATGGCACGTGACACTGACAGGTGGCACTGATACGTGGCACTGATGACAGATGGCACTGATATGTGGCACTGATGTCACGTGACACAGATATGGCACTGATAACAGATGGCACTGACGTGGCACTGATGACAGATGGCACTTATACGTGGCACTGGGGACAGGTGGCACTGGAATGGATGGGGACAGATGGATGGGGACAAATGGATGGGGACAGATGGATGGGGACACAGATGGGGACAGATGGATGGGGACACAGATGGGGACAGATGGATGAGGACACAGATGGGGACAGATGGATGGGGACAGATAGATGGGGACACAGATGGGGACAGATGGATGGGGACACAGGTGGGGACACAGATGGGGACAGATGACGGATGGGGAGACAGATGGAGACAGATCGCACATTTCGTTTTTTTTTTTTTTTTTTTTCTTTTTACTTACGGCTGCTGCAGCCGTTTATCTCTCTCTCCTCACACACTGTCTGTGTGAGGAGGGAGAGTGGCGCTGACAGATGATCTCATATGTTTCCATATGAGATCATCTCTCATTGGACACGCTGATCTCGCTGTAAACGGCCGCTGGGATTGGCCGTTTACAGCGATCTGTGACCGGCTGTGTCCGATGGACACGGCCAGCACAGAACTTACCCGATGCGCGCTCTCAGGAGCGCGCATCAGGGAAGTAAACAGGAGGACGTCCAGGGACGTCCTCCCAGCAGAGAGCGTCCGCGCTGCAGCCGTCTTTCGGCTATAGCGCGGGCGCGAAGAGGTTAAGACTGAAATACACTCTTGTTGTAGCTTCTTTTAAGACATTTGAGATTAATTTAGTAAGCACATCGTGTATCATTAAGGTTACCTTTTAATACTGAGTGTGTCCAGCTGTTTCTTTTAACAAAGTGTTGGACTTACTCAATAAGTATTGCAAGTGCAAACTGCACTCACCATGGGAACTATTCATAATCTATTATGTACAGGTCCATAAAATATGTTGTGGCCTACCTGCTCCTAGATTTGGTGGCTGATTTTGTTTTCTTTTTTCCTTTATTTTCTTCTGGTGAATCCACAAGTAATGCACTTCCAGTTCTAGTATGAAAGCACTTACTCACCTTTCTGAATCAAGCTAAGCAAAGCATGATAGGACCTACCATGCTCTTCTCCTCTAATACTATACACGTGCAGAACGAAAACATTTTGTTTAGTTTCGATTTGTTATTTACATAAATTTGTTTAGTTAAATTGGTTAAATTCATTTAATTTGTTTTCAGAATTCGTTTTGTTGATGCATTTTTTTCAAAACTTTTTCGAATAGTTTTCAAATCTGAACAGTTTTCGAATTTGAAGAGTTTTCCAATTTCCAAAGAATAGAAAAAAATAGAAAATAAAGGAATATAATAGAAAAAAAATTTAATGGAGTAAAATAGAACAAAATAGGATAGAAAATAAAAGAACAGAATAGAATGGAATAGACTAGAATAGAAAGGAATAGAATAGGATAAAAAAATTGAATAAAATAGAAAGATTATAACCATCTTCTGAAATTTGAATAGAATAGAAAAGAACAGAATTTAAAAAACAATAGATAATAATAGAAATAATATAACCATTTCCCAAAATTCTAATCAAAACTATTTTAATTTGAATAGAATAGAAAAGAATAGAGTATAATAGAAAATAACACAATAGTATATTAAAAAAAACAATAGAATAGAATGAATATAACCATCTTCCTGCTCTAATCTATTCTTTTCTAGTCTATTCAAATTGATTATATTTGAATTTTAGGAAATGGTTATATTATTTCTATTATATTCTATTGTTAAATTCTATTATTTTCTATTCTATTGAATAATACTATTTTTTTTGTTTTGTTTTATTTGTTTATTCTATTATATTCTTTTCTATTCTATTATTTTATATTATATTCTCTTCTATTCTATTATTTTCTAGTCAAATTCAAATGAATTATATTAAAATTTTGGAAGATGGTTATATTCTTTTTATACTATTCTGCTATTTTCTATTGTACTCTTATTTATTCTTTTCTATTCTATTCAAATTCGAACTAATTCTATTTGAATTTTGGGAAATGGTTATAGTCTTTCTATTTTCTTATTTCTTCTATTGTTTTCTATTCTATTATAGTCTATTCTATTCTTTTTTATTCTTTCTTTTTTTATATATTCAAATTCAAATTTATTCTATTTGAAATTCGAATTTCAGAAGATGGTTATATTCTTTCTATGTTATTCTATTATATTTGTTTCTATTATATTCTAGTCTATTCTGTTCTTTTATTTTTCTATTTTATTGTGTTAGGAAATTGGAAAACAATTCAAATACAAAAACTATTTGAATTTGAAAACTATTCGAATTAGAAAACTTTTTGAATTTAAAAACAATTCGAATTTTGTCAGATTTTAAATTTTTTTCAGATTTGTTTAAATTTGGTACTATTGTAAAAACGAAAATTCGTAACGAAATGAACTGCACATGTCTATCTCATACAGAGGTGCGGTTATTTTGTCCGTATAGATAGTTGAGAACAATGCAATTGTTACCAGTCAGCACAGACAAAGAACAAAAGGAAGTTATCAACATACCAGATTTTTGTCAAGATAATTTGGTATTTTGGGGATTTTATATAAGGAAACATTTCCAATGGATTATTTTACAGACCAAAGTAGTCTAAATAAGAGAAGTTTATTGTTAAAATGGAACTTTACCCATACCAATTTAATAAAAAAAAAAATTTCTTTTATCAAGGAACATACCTTTTACATTAATAACTATGCTATCACAATTAGTGTGCGCTGTAAATTGCCTCCAGCATTGCTCCAGTTTCTTTTTGCTGGAGGCTGCCAATTGCTGAAGCCCAGAGCCCCTGAACAGCAGTAAATCATAAATGAAACTAAACCCATCGATTTAATGGTTTCAAAAAAACTGTTAGAATCCTGGGATGCCAGCATTGCTAACTCTCACATTTGCTTGTGTCCTCAACCAAACTGGCAAACCACCAAATGGCTGGTGTCATAACTTATCACATGTGCAACCCCATGGTACTTGCAGATCAAACAGAAGCAGCTTCCTTGGCTGTAAGGCTACATTCACAGTTAGCTGAGCTTTTTCAGGCGTTTTTTTCAAAGATTATTTTTCAGGTGTTTCTGAGCATTTTTTTTTTTTGCAGATTTGCAAATATTATAGCCGTTTTTCCACTTAAAAGTGTGGAGTGATGCTGAAAAAGCGGTGGAGCGCTGCTGTCTGAGCAGAAAATCGTGTGACAAACTATTGAAAAAACACTAATGTTGTGTTTTTTAAAGAGTTTCCATTCAAGTCTATGAAAAGTAACTCATGCATTTTTTGGAGTAACAGCCATTGCTTCAGGTGACGCAAGCTCAAATGTGAACAGGGGCCATTAAAATTAATGGGATTTTGCTTGTTGAGCTTTTTTAAATGTCAAGCATTTTAACAGGGTCTAAACGATAAAAGGGTTTTATTCCGCTTTAAGGCTGTCAGCAGATTGTCCTCTACTAATTTGTCAGTGCCTAAAAAAAGAAAGCAACTGAGCATGTGCAGAGCAGGGTGAGACAGTGTACAGGTATAGGCACTTATTTTTAATGTTTTATATAGCTACACCTGCAAGGGGTCAGCCTGATTGATCTAGCATGACTTAATTTTCTGACTAAAGTTCCACTTTAAAGGGGTGGTAAACCCTTGTTTTTTTTTTTTTTTTTTTTTTTTTAAATAACAAACATGTTATACTTGCCTCTACTGTGCAGTTCACTTTGCAAAGAGTGGCCCAAACCTCCTTTTCTGGGGTCCCATTGGGGCGCTGGTGGCTCCTCCCCGCATCAAGTGTCCACGTTGGAGAAGCGATCTCCTTGGTGGACACCCATGTGGGCACGCTCCCGAGTCCCGCCTCATTCACACAGAATGCAGTACTCGGTTCTGCCTCTGGCGCGGTGTCATTGGATTTGAGCCAGAGCCAATGGCTGCGCTGCTATCAATCTATCCAATCGGGACACGAGACACCAGCTACAAATGGTGTGCCCGTTCCCGGACAGAGGATGACAGCGTCCAGGTAAGTAAAACTAGAGGGGGCTGGGGGGTTGCAGCACTAAAAAAGGTTTTTCACCTTAATGCATAGAATTCATTAAGCTGAAAAACCATGAGGGTTTACAACCCCTTTAAGCACTGTACACATGATGAGACTATCAGACGAATGATCGTCCATTTTCTTTTCCTTTTTTGCATGCCAGTCTCATATTAAAAATGAAGAGGTTACTGAACTTACAAAAATCTGATACGACATAATACAACTTCGGAAGTGTTGTAATGTATTTTTTTTTTTTCGGATTAAAACTGTACCGATTAAAAGAAAATTCTACAATATGGTATCGTATGAGAAAACAATTTATGTTTGTCGCTTCAGATAATTTTGAATGAACTGTTATAATTGGCTCTCAAAAGCCGATCAGATTATCATATGTTCACTTCAAAAACTGTATTTTTCATCAGATTTTCTGATCATGTGTACTAGGCTTAAGGATTTATGCTTTAAAGTATACTAACCCTTAGAACAAAAATCAACATTCTGTTTCTGCTTCTGTCCATTAACTTTAGTTTGACATTTTCTTTTTTGTTTACGCTTCTGCTGTCTATTACAATGTACCTTGTGGTCCAGCTATGAAATTCTCTGTTCCAAAGTAGCAAAGTCTACCACTAGCTTACAATTCAGCAAGGTCTCCAAGTATTTTCATTTGCAGGCCATCTCATCCAGTCCAGGACATGTATCAACAAAACAGCAGCTATGGTTTCTGGTAACTCAAGTCCAGGAAAACATACAGCAGTCACTGGAAGCAGCTCACATCTACAGGTTCTCACCACCCATTGCCCTAGCCCTTCAAAGATGTGCACAAGTGTTCATTTGACCTGTATAAACATTATCTAGAATAAGATTTTTGCTAAATTTTATTGGACATATGAACATTTTGTAACATTATCCTCTGCATGCCGTTCAACTTCTTATATTTTTAAAGCCCAAGTTTACATTTATAAAACAAACTGATTAGTCGATTTTTTACAGAACTATCACTTTCCACTTCCATGTATAGCATTAACAAAATGAACATTGTATACAATATCATTTGTATTTATTGAGACTTTATCTTTTTTTTTAGAATAACGCAACCTGTATTGTGTATTTCAAATGTCAAACCTAGTCTTTGGATGGAAGTAAATTTTTTTCCCTCAAATACCTTTATAGAGGTGCGACAAGGGTTACATGTGATCTTATTGTTAGCAAGACATTATACCCCTTGTTGGCAGGTACAGCAACTGAAATCAATACTGTATTGCAAATAAAACAACTCACAGAAATGAGTAAAATTGCTTACTGAAAACCCAATACAATTCTCAAGTTTAATAGAAGTTAAAATGAATCTGTGCTTAGAGAAATTCATAATATATCACGCCTGACCCAAAATAAGGATGAACTGAGTGATTTTTTTTTTTTAAAAGAATTAACCACTTCAGCCCCGGAAGGATTTACCCCCTTCCTGACAAGGCTATTTTTGCGATACGGCACTGACAATTGCGCGGTCGTGCGATGCGATGTTGTACCCAAACAAAATGTATGTCCTTTTTCCCCACAAATAGAGATTTCTTTTGGTGGTATTTTATCACCTCTGTGGTTATTTTTTGCGTTATAAACAAAAGAAGACAATATTTTTTACTTTTTGCTATAATAAATATTCCCAAATAAAAAAAATAATAACTTCTTCCTCAGTTGAGGCCGATATGTATTCTTCTACATATTTTTGTCAAAAAATCGAAATAAGCGTATATTAATTGGTTTGCACAAAAGTTGTAGCGTCTACAAAATAGGGGATAGATTTATGGCATTTTTATTATTTTCTTTTTTACTAGTAATGACGGTGATCTGCGATTTTTATCGTGACTGCGACAATGCAGCCAACTTATCGGACACTTTTGACACTTCTTTGGGACCATTGACATTTATACAACAATCAGTGCACTGATTACTGTATAAATGTCACTGGCAGGGAAGGGGTTAACACTAGGGGTTAAATGTGTATCCTAGGGAGTGATTCTAACTGTGGGGAGATGAAACTGACTGGGGTAGGAGACCGATTGTTCCTAAGCATTAAGATCAACAGAACACACACAAATTCCCATTTTCGCACTGTCAGGAGCGATCGCGGGTGCCCGGCGGACATCGCGGCCGCTGGGCATGTGCATCGGCTTCTTAGTGACGTGGTGGGCACGTGTGCCTCCTATACTTAAAGCTTGTATGGCGACTTGCGCAGGAGTGCCATTCTGCAACTGTCAATCAACGGGGGCAGTCGGCATGTGGTTAAAATACAAATTGACTGAATTGACCATCAATTCAATTTCACCATAACAGTAAACTTTGGTTGTGCATTATTTGTATTTACAGGGTGTTTTTCTGGTATGAAAAAATAGGTCTGGTAGTTTCTGTTACAGTTCAGTTTATTTCACATATTGTTCCATACATTTTTTTTTTTGTGTGTATTTCATTGCTACTTGTGTAGTGTCCTTTTTAAATATTTTATTTAACTTATTTAGCTGTTTCCTCTTTTTGTGAAAAAAGTAATGTGAAACAATTAGACTAACGAGGAGCCATTTTCCGACACTGGAGCAGGTCAAGGCTAAGTGAAAGGGGGTTTGCTAATTCTAATAAGCCATTTAACACTCATTGCACCAATTCTCAGAGCTCAATTCAGGGCCAAAAGCGCATCATCATGCTGTATTATTGTATAGAGAGATGATACATCAGCAGTTACAAGCAATATCTAACCTTTACCTGCTAAGTCTACATTCTGTAGAAACTTCAAAAAGTTTTTTGTGTCCTTAAGGTAAGACCTGGTCTGGGCAATAAAAATTAGGTTCAAGGATCACAATGTATCCCTGCATTTTAAAGTAAAACATAATCAGGATCCGTCAGGCCTGAAATGAAATGGGGGTTGGGTGTTTAAAACCTGTCTGGAGAGGTTCCAATATTATCAGGGATCTGTCAAAAGGAGAAACTCGTTGGATAATTCTCACAGACACGCTCTCACCCAAAGGGTTAAACATAGAGTTGGATATCAACTGCTTTATTAGTGACTCATAAATGAGTACTGACATAACATAGCTTTTTAATATGAAATTTCTATTGTGTATGTATGATGGTGAGTCTATGTAACACATCCTTGATGTAGATTGACACCATTACTTCTATAATAATTGTGTCCTAAGGGAAGATGTTTTGTTTTGGAATTTTCAGGCGATATCCCTATTGGGTTTCTTCTGGGCATTCATTACAAAACATTGTTTTAAATAATAAGAATTAATTCTTAATAGATTTTATTTTTAAAATTTGTTTTATCATTTAAAATTTCCTCAACTTTTCTTAGTGCATATACCTATATGTTTTATCCAATGAGATGGATATGAAGCGTTTTTTGGAGGATCGTTCTAGGATAGACCATAGACAGAACAATTTGGATCGTGAGGAACATATTGCATTATCATCTTTATCTGTGAAGAAGGAAATTACTATAAAACCAGCAGATAAAGGCGGGTCCATAGTGGTTATGGAAATATGAAGGAGAAATAAAAAGACAGCTGGCTGATAGTAATGTTTATATGCAATTGGATAATAATCCCACTGCACGAGTTTTAATTAAAATGAAAAAAAGTTGTAAAAAGGGCAGTACAGGCAGGAATAATAGACACGAACACACAAACTTTTTTAATTCCAGAATTTCCTATTACACCCATTTTTTATGTGTTACCCAAGGTACACAAGGACCCATTAAACCCACCGGGTCGTCCGATTGTATTTATTATTAATTCTGTGACGGTGCCAATTGCTAAATATTTAGATAGATGCCTTACTCCTCTAGTTATCAATACTAGATCGTATATTAAAGATACCCAAGATTTTTGGGATAAAATAAAAAATTTAACCCTTCCTCCAGGTGCGATATTAGTGACTTGGGATGTCGCTAACCTTTACACGGCGATCCCAAACACTTTGGGGCTGGAAGCCTGTAAACGATTGTTGAATGGTTCCAAATTGTATGACACATCACAAGTATCGTTCCTTTTGGAATTACTTTCAATAGTTTTGGAAGAAAATGTATTTTTATTTAAGGATACATACTATTTACAACGTACTGGGACAGCGATGGGTTCTAATGTCGCCCCCCCCCCCATATGCAAATGCTTTTATGGACATGCTTGAAAATGCATTCCTATACCATGATAGATTGTTTGTAGATAATTGCATCGCATGGTTTAGATTTATAGATGACGCATTTGGCATATGGGTGGGCGACCGAGAATCATTATTTTTGTTCAATTTCTATTTTAATAATTTAGTACCTGGTTTGAAATGTAATATGTCCATCTCTGACACAACTACGCCTTTTTTAGATACATTGTTATAGATACAAGAAGATCACATTGTGAGCGACTTGTTACGTAAACCTACAGATCTTAACCAATTGTTGCATTATTCCAACTTTCATCCACCTGGGGTATTTAAATCTATACCCAGGAGCCAATTGAAGAGAATGTCTAGGATTGTAAGTGAACAGGAAATCAAAGAAGATCAGCTGAATGAGATGGAAGACAGATTGTGCCAACGAGAGTATCCAAAAGATACCATCCATCAGGAACGTATGAATTTGCATTGTGATAGAAAAAAGCATGTGGTGCACAGAATGCTTTTCATCTCACAGTTCCACCCGTTCTCTAATCAAATTTATAATATAATTAGGAAACATTGGTCCATATTGAACAAAAATTTCCAGACTGTCCCTGAATTTTATCAGCCTCCATTACCCTCTTATCGTAGAGGGAGATCGTTACGTGATAAATTGATAAAATCAGATCAATATAGGAGCCCTGTTCCCCGCGTGACATTTTTAGGTCCTCCCAATTTTGGTTCTTGTACAAGCATGATAAAGGGAAAAAGTTTTGTCATCCACACAAAGGATACAACATCAATATTAACCACTTCCCGCACACCCACTGTCAAATGACGGTGGGACGATGAACCTATTGTTCTGCGCCACTGTCATTTGACGTGATTTCCTTTGCGGCCACTAGGGGGGCGCACGCACACCTGCCGCGTCACTGGGGACCGGATGTGTGTGCCCGGCGGGCACCCGCAATTGCCCAGTAACTGAGCAGGATGTGGATCTGTGTGTGTAAACACACAGATGCACGTGCTGTCAGAGGAGAGGAGACCGTTGGTGTGTCCCTTGTACATAGGGACACCAGTCGGTCACCTCCCCCCACCTCCTGCCAGTCACATTTATATAGTAATCAATGCAATTTTATAGAATGGATCGCTGTATAAATGTGAATGGTCCCAAAAATGTGTCAAAAGTAGGGATGGGCCCGGTGCTCGATGCGAACCCATGTTCGCATCGAGCACCGGGTGTTCGCTCGCTCGGCGAGCCCAGAACTATTTTGGCCGCTCGCATCACGTTCGTGTGATGCGAGCGGCCCCGCAATGCATTGCGGCCGGCGCGGCCGGCGCAGTGCATTGCTGGCTGATGATTGGCCAAGCATGCACTGTGACCCCGCATGCTTGGCCAATCACAGCGCCGGAAACTCGAAGAGCCATAATTGGCTACAGGCAGGACGCCTGTAGCCAATTACAGCTCAGGGGCTTTAGTACACGCCCCCTCTTATAAAAGGCCGCCACGCTGTCGGCGCCGGTCACATGCTGTTCCGACGTAGATAGAGCAGGATCGTTCTGTGTCACTCTGCTAGATTTAGTTAGAGAGATTTACTTAGAGAGATTGAGTTAGATAGATTCATTTAGAAAGATTGATTTAGAAAGAGGGGCTTGTAGTGTGTTCGTGGCAGGCAGGCACTGGCAGGCAGTGGCAGCAAACAGAGCTCCTATATTTTGTTCCCAGAAGCACCTATAGGACTTGTAGTGTGTTCGTGGCAGGCAGGCAGAGCAGAGCTCCTATATTTTGTTCCCAGAAGCACCTATAGGACTTGTAGTGTGTTCGTGGCAGGCAGGCAGAGCTCCTATATTTTGTTCCCAGAAGCACCTATAGGACTTGTAGTGTGTTAGTCCCATCACACAGACCTACATTTTCTTCCCAGAAGCACCTATAGGACTTGAAGTGTGTTAGTCCCATCACACAGAGATCATATATTTTGTTCCCAGAAGCACCTATAGGACTTGAAGTGTGTTAGTCCCATCACACAGACCTATATTTTCTTCCCAGAAGCACCTATAGGACTTGAAGTGTGTTAGTCCCATCACACAGAGATCATATATTTTGTTCCCAGAAGCACCTATAGGACTTGAAGTGTGTTAGTCCCATCACACAGAGATCATATATTTTGTTCCCAGAAGCACCTATAGGACTTGAAGTGTGTTAGTCCCATCACACAGACCTATATTTTCTTCCCAGAAGCACCTATAGGACTTGAAGTGTGTTAGTCCCATCACACAGAGATCATATATTTTGTTCCCAGAGGCACCTATAGGACTTGAAGTGTGTTAGTCCCATCACACAGAGATCATATATTTTGTTCCCAGAAGCACCTATAGGACTTGAAGTGTGTTAGTCCCATCACACAGACCTATATTTTCTTCCCAGAAGCACCCATAGGACTTGAAGTGTGTTAGTCCCATCACACAGAGATCATATATTTTGTTCCCAGAAGCACCTATAGGACTTGAAGTGTGTTAGTCCCATCACACAGACCTATATTTTCTTCCCAGAAGCACCTATAGGACTTGAAGTGTGTTAGTCCCATCACACAGAGATCATATATTTTGTTCCCAGAGGCACCTATAGGACTTGAAGTGTGTTAGTCCCATCACACAGACCTACATTTTCTTCCCAGAAGCACCTATAGGACTTGAAGTGTGTTAGTCCCATCACACAGAGATCATATATTTTGTTCCCAGAGGCACCTATAGGACTTGAAGTGTGTTAGTCCCATCACACAGACCTACATTTTCTTCCCAGAAGCACCTATAGGACTTGAAGTGTGTTAGTCCCATCACACAGAGATCATATATTTTGTTCCCAGAAGCACCTATAGGACTTGAAGTGTGTTAGTCCCATCACACAGACCTATATTTTCTTCCCAGAAGCACCCATAGGACTTGAAGTGTGTTAGTCCCATCACACAGAGATCATATATTTTGTTCCCAGAAGCACCTATAGGACTTGAAGTGTGTTAGTCCCATCACACAGACCTATATTTTCTTCCCAGAAGCACCCATAGGACTTGAAGTGTGTTAGTCCCATCACACAGAGATCATATATTTTGTTCCCAGAGGCACGTATAGGACTTGAAGTGTGTTAGTCCCATCACACAGACCTACATTTTCTTCCCAGAAGCACCTATAGGACTTGAAGTGTGTTAGTCCCATCACACAGAGATCCTATATTGTGTTCCCAGAAGCACCTATAGGACTTGAAGTGTGTTAGTCCCATCACACAGAGATCATATATTTTGTTCCCAGAAGCACCTATAGGACTTGAAGTGTGTTAGTCCCATCACACAGACCTATATTTTCTTCCCAGAAGCACCCATAGGACTTGAAGTGTGTTAGTCCCATCACACAGAGATCATATATTTTGTTCCCAGAAGCACCTATAGGACTTGAAGTGTGTTAGTCCCATCACACAGAGATCATATATTTTGTTCCCAGAAGCACCTATAGGACTTGAAGTGTGTTAGTCCCATCACACAGAGATCCTATATTTTGTCCCAGAAGCACCTATAGGACTTGAAGTGTTTTAGTCCCATCACACAGACCTATATTTTCTTCCCAGAAGCACCCATAGGACTTGTAGTGTGTTAGTCCCATCACACAGAGATCCTCTATTTTCTTTGCAGAAGCACCCACAGGACTTCTAGTGTGTTAGTGGCATCACACAGAGCTCCTCTATTTTCTTTGCAGAAGCACCCATAGGACTTCTAGTGTGTTAGTGGCATCACACAGAGCTCCTATATTTTCTTCTCAGCAGCACCCACAGGACTTCTAGTGTGTTAGTGGCATCACACAGAGCTCCTCTATTTTCTTTGCAGAAGCACCCATAGGACTTCTAGTGTGTTAGTGGCATCACACAGAGCTCCTATATTTTCTTCTCAGCAGCACCCACAGGACTTCTAGTGTGTTAGTGGCATCACACAGAGCTCCTATATTTTCTTTGCAGAAGCACCCATAGGACTTCTAGTGTGTTAGTGGCATCACACAGAGCTCCTATATTTTCTTCTCAGCAGCACCCACAGGACTTCTAGTGTGTTAGTGGCATCACACAGAGCTCCTCTATTTTCTTTGCAGAAGCACCCATAGGACTTCTAGTGTGTTAGTGGCATCACACAGAGCTCCTATATTTTCTTCTCAGCAGCACCCACAGGACTTCTAGTGTGTTAGTGGCATCACACAGAGCTCCTCTATTTTCTTTGCAGAAGCACCCATAGGACTTCTAGTGTGTTAGTGGCATCACACAGAGCTCCTATATTTTCTTCTCAGCAGCACCCACAGGACTACCGACTACAATGGCTGGAAGACCGCCAAGGGGAGGTAGAGCGTGCAGAGCCAAGAACACAGGGCAGGCAGGCTCTGTTTCTAGTGGACATGGCCGTGGCCGTGGACGTGGTCGTGCATCGTCATCAGCACGTGGCCATGGGACACGCGCGTCTTTGTTTTCGGCAGCTGGACATGTGGAGCCGCATCATGCTGAAGGCTTGGTAGAATGGATGACCAAGCCCTCCTCATCCTCCTCATCCTCTCTCACCCAGGCTCAGGGTACTGGCAGAGCAGCTGCCAACGCGTACTCAATGGCATCATCAGCCACCCCTTCCCTAGACCCACCATGTCCTCCTGAGGAGTCCCCCGAACTCTTTGAGCACAGTGTTGGGTACATGCTCCAGGAGGATGCCCAACGATTCGAAGGCTCGGATGATGATACCCAGCTTGAGGAATCTGGCAGTACTGTTCCACCAGCTGCAGCTTACTGCCAGGTTTGCTCTAGTGGTGAAGAGGGAGGGGATGATGAGGTCACTGACTCCACGTGGGTGCCTGAAGGGAGAGAGGATGAGGAGGAGGACGAGGAGGAGGAGGATGCGGCGTCACATGTCCAACGAGGCAGGATGCCCCCTGGAGGCCAGGTAGAGGCCAGCACAGCAACTGTACAACACCGCAGAGCTCCGCCTGTGCAGGGCGCTGCCTCTGCACGTTATCAGAAAAGTTCTTTGGTGTGGGCCTTTTTTGAGACGAGTGCATCAGATCGCACCACTGCTATTTGCAATATTTGTCTCAAGCGTATCTCGCGTGGCCAAAACATCAGCCGCTTGGGCACCACAAGCATGACCAGACATATGTCGACCTGCCATGCAGCTCGTTGGCAGGCACACATAAAAGACCCACACCAAAGAACTAAGCGGACCTCTCCTTGCTCCTCATCAGCTGGGATCTCCATCCCCACTACACCTTCAGTCCTCTCTGAAAGCTGCTCTGAGAGGACTGAAGGTGTAGAATTAGGTGTGTCACAACCAAGTACTTGCACTACACCGACGTCCAATTGCAGCAGGCAAATTTCCCTGCCCCAGCTGCTGGACCGTAGAAAGAAGTACACTCCCAGCCATCCACATGCCCAGCGGTTGAATGCTAGCTTGGCTAAATTGCTAGCACTTCAACTGCTGCCTTTTCAGTTGGTAGACTCGGCCCCCTTCCGTGAGTTTGTTCAATGTGCGGTTCCTCAGTGGCAGGTTCCCAAACGCCACTTTTTCTCACGGAAGGCGATTCCGTCTCTCTACCGGCATGTGGAAGGCAATGTCCATGCCTCGCTGGACAGGGCGGTCAGCGGTAAGGTGCATATTACCGCTGACTCATGGTCCAGCAGGCATGGACAGGGACGGTACCTTTCTTTCACGGCCCATTGGGTCACTCTATTGGCAGCTGGGAGGGATGCAGGACAAGGTGCAGTAGTGTTGGAGGTTGTTCCGCCACCACGCCTCCAAAACGCTACAACTGCTACTGGTTGTGACACACCTCTCTCCTCCACCCCCTCCTCTTCTTCTTCCTCCAGTGCTCTGTCCTTGGAACCAGCGGTGCTCCGTAGGCGTACAAGGGGCTACGCAAGTACGCAGGCAAAAAGATGCCATGCCGTGCTTGCGCTGGTGTGTTTGGGGGACAGGAGCCACACTGGGCCAGAGGTTCTGGCAGCTCTGCAGGGGCAGGCCGAGAGGTGGTTGACGCCACGTCAGCTTAAGCCAGGAATGGTCGTTTCTGACAATGGCACCAACCTCCTCTCCGCCCTGTGACAGGGGCAGCTCACCCATGTGCCCTGCATGGCTCACGTCCTCAACCTGGTGGTTCAGCGGTTCTTGGGCAGGTTCCCAGGCTTACAGGATGTCCTGAGGCAGGCCAGGAAAGTCTGTGTGCATTTCCGCCGATCTTATAATGCCAGTGCTCGGCTGACTGAGCTGCAAAAGGAGCTGAATCTGCCCAAGAACCGCCTAATATGTGACATGCCCACCAGGTGGAAATCAACGTTGGCCATGCTGCAGCGACTGCACACGCAGCAGAGGGCCATCAATGAGTACCTTTGCGACTACGGCACCAGGACAGGGTCAGGGGAGCTTGGTTTTTTTTCCCCACGTCAGTGGAGCATGATCAGGGATGCATGCACTGTCCTCTCACCATTTGAGGAGGCCACGAGGATGGTGAGCAGTGACAGTGCATGCATCAGTGACACTGTCCCTCTTGTCCACCTGTTGGAGCATACGCTGCGTGGGATAATGGACAGGGCACTTGAGGCAGAACAGAGGCAGGAAGAGGAGGACTTCCTTGCCTCTCAAGGCCCCCTTTATCCGGACAGTGTTCCTTCTGTCCCACCCATCACACAGGAAGAGGATGAGGAGGAGGAGGAGGAGGAGGAGGATTGTGTGAGCATGGAGGTGGAGCCTGGCACTCAGCATCAGCAGCAGCAGTCTTTTAGGGATGATGTACAGTCCCAACAAACCAGTGGACTTGTACGTGGCTGGGAGGAGGTGGCTGGCGATCATGTCATCCTCAGTGACCCAGAAGACTCCGGACCGAATGCCTCAGCTAACCTACGCTGCATGGCCTCCCTGATCCTGCAAAGCCTGCGGAAGGATCCTCGTGTTCTTCGGATCAAGGAGAGGGACCATTACTGGCTGGCCACTCTCCTTGATCCGCGGTACAAGGGTAAGGTTGCGGACCTTATCTTGCCGTCGCAGAGGGAGCAGAGGATGAGACATCTCAGGGAGGCCTTGCAGAAAGGTCTGTGCAACGCGTTCCCAGAAACTGGGAGGTTACAAACTCCTGGTCCTGGGCGACGAGTTGCTGAGGCTTCGGTCAGTAGCAGAAGGAGCGGTGGGGAAGGTGGACGTCTGACCGATGCGTTCAGACAATTTTTTAGTCCGCAGCCCCAAGGTATGATCGGTTCCAGCAACCATCGCCAGCGTCTGATATACATGGTGCAGGAATACCTTGGGGCAAGGTCAGACTTGGACACCTTTCCCACCGAAAATCCTCTGGCTTACTGGGTCCTGAGGATGGATCACTGGCCAGAGCTTGCACAGTATGCAATTGAGCTACTGGCCTGTCCTGCCTCCAGCGTTCTTTCCGAACGCACATTCAGTGCTGCTGGAGGATTTGTCACTGATCATAGGGTGCGCCTGTCCACCGCCTCGGTTGATCGACTGACTTTCATCAAAATGAATCAGTCTTGGATCACCACCAGCTACCAGGCACCTGAGGCAGATATAACCGAATAATTTATAATGTCACATCCCTTCAAGACTGCCTATGCTGATGCTGAGTGACTGTCCTCTTATGTTCACTGACTATCCTCTTCCTCCTCCTCAATGATCCATGCCACCACACCAGTGCCTAAGGCACAATTTTTCAGCCCCTGTTTAACAGGGGTGTGTACATACAATTTTTAGAAAAAAAATGCTTCGCAACACATGTGACTGCTGTGCTCCAAGTACAGTATCTGTGAGGGGTTGCAGTGTTGTGGCACCAGCACCAGTGCCTAAGGCACAATTTTTCAGCCCCTGTTTAACAGGGGCGTGTACTTACAATATTTTAAAAAAAATGCTTCGCAACACGTGTGACTGCTGTGCTCCAAGTACAGTATCTGTGAGGGGTTGCAGTGTTGTGGCACCAGCACCAGTGCCTAAGGCACAATTTTTCAGCCCCTGTTTAACAGGGGCGGGTAATTACAATTTTTTAAAAAAATGCTTCGCAACACGTGTGACTGCTGTGCTCCAAGTACAGTATCTGTGAGGGGTTGCAGTGTTGTGGCACCAGCACCAGTGCCTAAGGCACAATTTTTCAGCCCCTGTTTAACAGGGGCGGGTAATTACAATTTTTAAAAAAAATGCTTCGCAACACGTGTGACTGCTGTGCTCCAAGTACAGTATCTGTGAGGGGTTGCAGTGTTGTGGCACCAGCACCAGTGCCTAAGGCACAATTTTACAGCCCCTGTTTAACAGGGGCGGGTAATTACAAATCTTGATCTAATAGTTCACAGCAGGGCCCATTCCTGCGCCCACCAAGAGTAACTATGAGGGCCTACAGTCTTGTGGCAACACCGTCCACCACCACCGCCAAAGGCCCAATTTTTCTGCCCTGTTCATCAGGTGCTTGCAATTACAAATCTTGATCTAATAACTCACAGCAGGGCCCATTCCTGCGCCCACCAAGAGTAACTGTGAGAGCTTACAGTCTTGTGGCAACACCGTCCACCACCACCACCACCCCCAATTTTTCTGCCCTGTTCAACAGGTGCATGCAATTACAAATCTTGATCTATTAACTCACAGCAGGGCCCATTCCTGTGCCCACCAGTCTTGTGGCTACACCAACATCTAATAGGGCAAATTTCTGCAGAGTATATACGCCAGGCCCCTACTTTCAAACATCCAACTTACAAACGACTCCTACTTGCAAACGGAAAGAGAAAACAGGAAGTGAGAGGAAATCTACCCCTAGGAAGGGAAATTCTATCCTGTTAGATTTAATTTGGGAAAAAGGTATCTCCTCTCTACTGATACTTTATCACCAATCCTTGTTTCAATTAAAACCCCACTTTTTCCAAAAACATTTGTCATTGGGACGGAAAGTGAGGTGACATGTTCTGAACAGATGTGCAAAGACAGCAAATGTTACAGGGGTGATAACCCCTCCCTATGTTCTCCAAAAAGCTTAAAAATAGATTTTTTTGGGATGGAGCTACACTTCATAATGTACCTGTTCAGATTCTACTTAAGAACAAACCTAAAGCCGCAAGTGGTTTTAAATGGCTTCTTTTTTTCCTTTACAAATGTCATTTTGTGCAAGGACAGTTCTAAACACGGGAAACACATGCCACTTCACAGGCAGACTTTAGACACCCCCCAGGTACCATATTTAAAGGAAAATTTCACTTTTTTTTTTTCACTTTATGCATCATTAAAATGACTGCTCCCGAAAAAACGTTAGTTTTTAAAAGTTCTTTTTGCATTGATATATGTCCCCTGGGGCAGGACCCGGGTCCCCAAACCTGTTTTATGACATTAACATGCATATTGGCCGTTGTAATTAGCACTTTTGATTTCGAACGTTCGCGTCCATTATAACGTATAGGGTTCGAAAATTCGCGCGAACTTTCGGTCCGTTCGAAGGTTCTGGTGCGAACCGAACCCGGGGGTGTTCGGCTCATCCCTAGTCAAAAGTGTCCGATCTGTCCGCCGCAATATCACGATAAAAATCACAGATCGCTGCCATTACTAGTAAAAAAAATAATAATAATAAAAATGCTATAAATATATCCCCTATTTTGTAGACGCTATCACTTTTGTGCAAACCAATCAATATACGCTTATTACGATTTTTTTTTACCAAAAATATGTAGTAGAATACGTATCGGCCTAAACTGAGGAAAAAAATTGTTTTAAAAGAAAAATTGGATATTTATTATAGCAAAAAGTAAAAAATATTGTGTTTTTTCAAACTTGTCCCTATTCTTTTGTTTATAGCGCAAGAAATAAAAACCACAGAGGTGATAAAATACCACTAAAAGAAAGCTCTATTTGTGGGGAAAAAATTATAAAAATGTTATTTGGGTACAACGTTGCATGACTGCGCAATTGTCATTCAAAATGCGACAGCACTGAAAGCTGAAAAATGGCTTGGGCAGGAAGGGGGTGTTCGTGCCTGGTAGGCAAGTGGTTAAAGATAATTTTACCTGTCAGTCATCCTACGTTATATATATTATTAAATGTCCATGTGGGCTTGTTTACGTAGGGGAAACAACTCAAAAAGTAAAAGACAGGATTGCAAGACATAAGTATTCGATCCATGATAAATTAGAGAAATTACCATTGTCCAACTAAGATATATGGTTATTGATGGAGTATCTGTTAATAGACGAGGGGGAGATAGGGAACTGGTTTTAAAGAAACAAGATGTCTATTGGATTGATAGTTTGGACACACTTCAGCCGAAAGGGTTAAATACTGATTTTGATTTTGTATCTGTTCCTTTAGTAAGTGCAAGTGGAAATGAAAAAATAGGTGTTATGTCATTTACAAAGGTTGTGGAATAATGTGATAGGTAGTGTATGATAAAAAAGAGTTCACTGTGGTATATTCATTGATGTTTTTTCTATCATGATTTATTTGTTTATTTTTTTTATTGATTTTTTTCATTTAGTAGGAAATCAGATGCACCCATGTCCTATAAAATCCCTCCAACACCACTTTAAATGATTGATTGAATGGCTAAGAAATATAGAGTTAAATGAGCTAAACTGTACGACGCTGTTTAGTTTAGATGCTCCGTCGAATCTTCTTAGAACTTTCAACAGACACCATAAGCTAAAGCTTCAACGTTTGTATGTTTTTCGCTGCTTTGTCGAATCTTTGTCGTTCATTTTGAATGTATATAGTGCAAACAGAAAATGGACTGGTGATAGTGATCACTGATCAGACAGGTAACAAGATAGGGTATATAGGATCTTTATAGACTCTCAATCTATAAAAATAAATCCCCCCCCCACAACACTCGCAGCCTCTGAGGCTATCGCAAAACTAGTATCACTATTAAGTTCACAACACTAACACAATAGCAGCAGATTATTATGAAAAAGTTATGTTGAACTGTAGCTTGCTTCACTATTGTTCTGCTGCTGTGCTTATGCTTAATTGCTAAATAATTCAGGTTCTCTGACAAACAGACCAGCTAAGATTGACTGTCTTCTGAAATGATTCAGTGTGTGTGTCTCTCTGCTAGCAATTGTAAGTGAAACTAAGTTGGCTGTACATGTGTACTTAGTTCTAGCTATTTTATTGCTCCTCCTCTTTGGTTACAATCAGACAATAACATTCATCATCATCATCATTATTTGTATTTTACTTCCCCCACCCAATTCCAGCAGCAATCTTTTCTCTTTATGTCGAATCTTTTCTCTCAATTATATAGAAATACAGTATGAGTGCCAGGTAAATATAGCGAGCTTGTATATAAAAGAAAAAGTGGGTGATTGAAGATAAAAAATACCCAGAAAAGGTGCCAACAAGGAAAAACCCATAAATATTAAAATAGTTACCTCGTGTGAATATGAAGCAAGAAGGTGTACAAGTGATGTGTAACATAGCCAATGGTGCGAGTAGAGATATTGTGAAAGTAGAGGTACTAAGTAGGTATCCAGCCTGCCTGCAGGTGACTCCCAGCATCACGCAAGGCAAGATGAAAGAGGAGAGGCGTTCCCCCTCAAAACGGCAGCATCGCTGTCCGCTAAAAGGGCACCAAAGCCTCCCCCTATATATGGGCTGGGATGTGGAATGAGGCACACGTCATGACGCCCTGAAGCATCATGCAGCGCTGTGCGTGGCACCGATGCACAGTGACCAGTCCTGCCCGCTTCCCCGCCTCCCGACTAGTAGGAGGGAGGGGGAGGGCGCCAGGTGCTCATCGCAAATCCCGGGCATCAGGCAGTCAAGCGGCCCCAACATTTGCAGAGCACACACACCTAAATACAGTGGCTGCTAATTCAGGATGACAGTTGGAGCTATAATATAAAACCTGTATATCCCGTTTTGTGCAGAGCAAGTTTCTCAGCTACACAGGGCATACAAGTAACCTGAAATGATTGGGAAGAACTGTACATAGACTGGCCACGTGCCTCCATCCCTAATGACTAGTATAAAAGGGGGAGGAGGGGAAGGTTTGGGACTTTACATGAGGCACATACTGTGTACTATGTGCCTCCATCCCTGGTTCAATTAAATATAGAGAGGGAGTTGGGACTTTGTGTGAGGCAAGTGGCTATCAAGTAAGGTAATACACGTACAATTGGCTAAGCATTGTAATTTATTTGTCATAAAGAGGGTATAAAGTCGCATATATATTTAATTATATATACACACACCGATGGATAAGGTACAGTTCATAAATACTTAAAACTAAAATTGTAAGCACATATTCCAAACAGTTCAGTATGTGCCTCATGTAAAGTCCCAACCCCCCCCCCCCCCCCTCCCCCTCCTTTTTATAATAGAAACCATTAATTAGGAAAATTAGCAATACATCTTTGTTCCTTTCCTGTGTCAGAAAGCCTTAGGCACTATTTAAATTAGCTACACTCAGAAGTTTCTGTGACATTCATCCCATATAATGAGATCTTACATGATACCATGTAAACTTTGCTAAAATCTGAGAACATGATGATGCTAAGAAATGAAAATCACAATAGGACTGCAATAATGCTCCTGAAAAGACAAGAAATGGTGCTACTCGTTTGATCCTAAGAATATTTTTGTTAGATCAGGGGATTAACTTATTTATGCAATATTTAAATAAGTGAATACAGATCAAAGTGCAGAACATATGGTAACATTTTCAGACATCTGTTCAATATGTAGGCCAATCAAGTTTAGTTGCAAAATGTAATGTTCTAATGATTCATTTCACAGAATTCAAAACACACTAATTTCCTCATTTACACCCATATTTAAAAAATAAGTGTTCTATTACTGCATTCCTTGCAAATCTTATCTAAATACTAGATGAATGCGCAGTATCTCACAAAAGTGAGTACACCCCTCACATTTTTGTAAATATTTTATTATATCTTTTCATGTGACAACACTGAAGAAATTACACTTTGCTACAACGTAAAGTAGTGAGTGTACAGCTTGTACAACAGTGTCAATTTGCTGTCCCCTTAAAATAACTTAACACACAGCCATTAATGTCTAAACCATTTGCAACAAAAGTGAGTACACCCCTAAGTTCTGATTTAGGTGGGTGTAATCCAGACTCCCAAGTATTTCAGTACCCTGTCTACCCAAGTGAAGGAACATTTTTTTCCGAACCAAGGCCATTGTATAAGAGTAGAGGCAAATTTAATATCTTTGATTTTTTTTATAATTAATTTTACGGTTGGAAACATAACCAAAATGTGCAAATGCTTGCATCAAATTTGGAATAGAGATTGTGAGGTTGTGTGAGGAAAAATAGCAAATCGTCTGCATACGCTACAGATTTATATTGTCTATCTCCTTTTGCAGAGATATGAAATTAGCTGTTGCAAAACTACAAGTCCCATCATACCTCTGGGTGTCATGCTTGTGGCTGTCAGAGTCTTGCTATGCTTCATGGGCATAGGCGTCGTTAAGAGGTGGCTATTGAGGCTGGAGCCCCGAATGTGGGGTCAATAGCCCAGAGTGTCTAAGCAGGGTCCAGTAGTCATTGTAGAGAAAGGTAAAGAAAGGACGGACAGCAGCGGCGGCAGACACATTTTACCTTCTGTGTGATCCAGCTGTTACGGCACTGCCCACTGCACTGACTGTTACCAGCTGAGTGAAATGCCGCCGGCCTGTGGAAAGCAGCAGCAGGTCAGGAGAATGGCGGCAGTGCCCGATTTCTCCTTGTATGGAGTCGGTGTGGCAACGCCCCCTTCTCCCTCCAGAGTCACGCTGTGTAATCAGCCAGAAGGAGAATAGAATATCAGCCGTGGTGGCTGGGAGTGGGACAGAAGAGAAGATTAAAGGTAACAGGTCAGGTAGGTCAGTCCATGTCATGTAGGTCAGTGTATGTCAGCCAGGTAGGTCAGTGTATGTCATGTAGGTCAGTGTATGTCACATAGGTCAGTGCTTGTCAGGTAGGTAACACCCCCCTCAACACAATCTGACTTTGAGCTGAAGCCCCTGGTCTTTTTGCCACCTAGCAACGCCCCTGCTCATGGGACTTGTAGTTCTGCAACAGCTGGAGGTCCGCTAATTGCTTATCCATGTCCTATTGAAAACCCATGAATTCATAGGTTAGCATTTATAGTAAGGATGAAAGGTTCCAATGTTAGGGATGAGCTTTGAGTTCGAGTCAAACTCATGTTCGAGTCAAACTCATGTTCGACTCGAACATTGCCTGTTCTCCTGTTCACCGAACAGTGAACAATTTGGGGTGTTCGCAGCAAATTCGAAAAGCCGCAAAAACACCCTGTAAAAGTCTATGGGAGAAATCTAAAGTGCTAATTTTAAAGGCTTATATGCAAGTTATTGTCATAAAAAGTGTTTGGGGACCTGGGTCCTGCCCCAGGGGACATGTATCAATGCAAAAAAAGTTTTAAAAACTGAAGTTTTTTCGGGAGCAGTGATTTTCATAATGCTTAAAGTGAAACAATAAAAGTGTAATATCCCTTTACATTTTGTACCTGGGGGTGTGTATAGTATGCCTGTAAAGGGGCGCATGTTTCCCATGCTTAGAACTGTCCCTGCACAAAGTGTCCTTTTTGCAGGAAAAAAAGTCATTTAAAAGCACTCGCAGCTATAATGAATTGTCGGCTCCCGTATACAGAAAACAGTCATTGAAAGTCATTGATAAAAAAAAAAAATATGCGTGGGGTTCCCCCCAAATTCAATTACCAGGCCCTTCAGGTCTGGTATGGATATTAAGGGGAACCCCGGGTCAAATAAAAATAAAAAATGACGTGGGGTTCCCCCCAAATATCCATACCAGACCCTTCAGGACTGGTATGAATTTTGAGGGGAACTCCACTCGAAATTAAAAAAAAAATGGCGTGGAGTTCCCCCCAAAAATCCATACCAGACCCTTTATCCGAGCACACAACCTAGCAGGCCGCAGGAAAAGAGGGGGGACAAGAGAGCGCTCCCCCTCCTGAACCATACCAGGCCACATGCCCTCAACATTGGAAGGATGCTTTGGGGGTCTGTGACCCCTCAAAGCACCATGTCCCCATGTTGATAGGGACAAGGGCCTCATCCCCACAACCCTGGCCAGTGGTTGTGGGGGTCTGCGGGCGGGGGGCTTATCAGAATCTGGAAGCCTCCTTTAACAAGGGGACCCCCAGATCCCGCCCCCCCTGTTTGAAATGGTAAGGGGGTACAAAAGTACCCCTACCATTTCACAAAGAAAGTGTAAAAAATTGTTAAACACAGACACCGTTGGGAAAAGTCCTTTATTAAAAAAAAAAAAATAAAAAAAAGATTCCAGCGGTGGTAATCCACTCTTGCTATCCAGCGATGGGTGATCTCTTCTCCGGGGTCCAGCGATGGGTGATCTCTTTCGATGACATCCAGCGCAGCACATCCTGTCTCCACGGAGACACTGCGGGAATCCCGGTGCCTGACAGGTCTTAGCTGAGGAGGACGGGGTCACCCGTCACCTGACCCCCCCTCTGACGCAAGGGGAAACCCAGGCTTCCCCAGTGATGTATGGGTGACCCCGCCCCCTCTGATGTAACGCAGGTTTCTGTTACATCAGAGGGGGGTGGGGTCACCCGTACGTCACTGTGGAAGCCCGGCTTCCCCCTTGCATCAGAAGGGGGCGGGGTCAGGTGACGGGTGTCCCCGTCCTCCTCAGCTAAGACCTGTCAGGCCGGGATTCCTGCAGTGTCTCCGAGGAGACAGGATGCACTGCGCTGGACATAATCGGAAGAGATCACCCATCGCTGGACCCCGGAGAAGAGATCAGCCATCGCTGGATAGCAAGAGTGGATTACCACCACTGGAATCTTTTTTTTATTTTTTTTATTTTTAATAAAGGACTTATCCCAATGATGTCTGTGTGTTTTTTAACAATTTTTAACACTTTCTTTGTGAAATTACATTTTTGCTAAAATACGATGGTTGCAATGCGGTTTTGCAGCCATGCCAGAAATGATATCCTTGCTACAGCCACCCTCTGATTTTTGTTATACTTTTCTTTAAATTGCTGAATGGTAATTTTACATTGTGTGATTGCACTGCAACTGTGAGCCAAGTGTTTGAACATTGAACTCAACAGGGAGTTTGATAGGTGATGCTGCCTTCCACACTCTGTATCCTGTGTTAAAAGTGCTGCAGCTGTGTAGTAAACCATTGCAGCCACAGCATGTATAAAGCCCTGTCTGGCTGCATTTTTAGGATTTGGGTGCCCAGCCAGAGATGGTGGTAAATCCATGACTCAGCTACCCATGTGAAAGAGTACTTAGGTCACATTCACACTTTGCATTTCCTAAATGTGTGACAAAGTGCACAGGACGCGCATGCTTTGCAGTACAATTTATAAATGCACTGCAAACTCACATAGCACTTGTTGTACCATTAATTGTTAATGGCACCCCAAAAACAGCAGTTTTGTCATGTGCCAAACTTGCAAAGTTGCATTCCTCAAAAGAGCATTCTATGGTGCGTTTATCAAACGTAGGGCACTCTATTCAAGTGAATGGGCTGTCCTATGTGTGAAAAACAGGCAAAAAAAATGTGATCAGGAACATGCATTCCCGCTATGCAAAGTGTGACTGGGGTCTCAAGGGTGGCATATAGAAATGACTTATGCAGAGAAGTCTTTCAGGTGGAGGGAGAGGTGTATTCACTGGCCCCTAGTGCCAGCATTTCAGTGGTAGCCAGGGTCTACCTGCAGTACAAGGCTGGATCCTGGCACATTCTCCCCTTTCTGAAGCTTCATCCTGCAGTAACACTACAACATGCAGCCATTTCAAGTTATAGGACCCACAGAGCACAGTGTGGCAGTCAGCTGAGCTCAGAACTCAGGGAGAAGCAGGCAGAGAACTATTTACCTCGATCTTTCCTCCAAAAGATAGCATTGCTGATCACAGGTGGAGGGGAGGGTAAAGAGTTTCAGGACCTGACAGGCAGTGTAAACAGTTTATAGCAAAGGCAGAGAGCGATTCTGCAGATGTCCCTGCTGTTACAAAATCAGGACACAGCTTTATAACTGAAGGAACTATGGGCAAGTATGTAGCATTGATCCCCTGCATAGCAGTTGGGAGGAAGAAAGCCAGCAGCTCTGCAGGGGTTGAACACAAGTCACATGGCAGAACATCCAGCTCTCCTTTCCTGCAGGTGCCTGGCCCCCCTTCTGGACTAATGAGGCTCGATACACACTTATAGAAACCCCCTCGTTCTCCATTGGAGGTCCGACACTTACCAGGCTGTGGTGTCCTCTCCTGCTGCTGTGTCTCCTTCAGTTGGCAGCAGCGCCGGTGGAGGAGTCCGCACCTCATGCTTCCTCTGCTCGGGCGTACTGGCACAAACCCGAATTTTTTTTTTTAATGTCATAATGTAGAGTATAATAATTCCTTTCATTTGAGCCCAGTCTTGCCACACAGAGTTACTCGAGCTCTGAGCAGTCGTCTTTTATTGTTCAGTTAGAGAAATCTTGGCAAAGTCTTAAAAACTTTGTCAAAAACTCCCCCTTGCTGTGAGTGACAGGTGATTTACATATCTCATGCACTAGCCTGAGACAGGTTATCATCAGATCCCTGGATGTTCTACTCTGCCCAGCTCTGACTACATACATGTCCCCTAAATCACTTGCCTGTCTATAGTCTGCTGACTGTTCACTACATCCCATGATGAGAAACATCCAGTCAAAACACAGTAAAGCTGGGAGAGCTGGAGGGGAGGGGGATGTGAATTGTGAACTTTTTACACAGTATGTGCCTGTCTCAGGCTAGTGCATGATATGTAAATCACCTGTCACTCACAGCAAGGGGGCGTTTTTGACAAAGTTTTCAAGACTTTGTCAAGATTTCTCTAACTGAACAATAAAAGAGGATTGCTCAGGCCTCGAGTAAATCTGTGTGGCAAGACTGGGCTCAAATGAAAGGAAATCGTATTCTCTACATTATGACATAAAAAAAAAAATGTTGGGTTTACATCCACTTTAACTCATCCAATGTTAATGGGCCCTCTAAGGCCTCCCTTTCATCCTTTGAAATATTTGGCAATTCCATAGTATCAAAGACTCCATTCAAGGACTCCTCAGAGTATGATACCCTACTCTGATATAGTGCCTGATAATATTCTCTAAATACTTCCAATATCTCTGGGGTCAAATCAACCTTCTTATTTAAAGATGATTGTATTTCAGTTATATATGGTGGCGGCCGTTGGGCTTTTACAATAGTTGCTAATAAATGTCCTGTCCCCTCTCCCTCCTCAAAATATGGCTGCTGTACAAAAAATCTTTTATTTTCTGCCTTCTTCTTAGCCGCTGCCGCATAATGCAGTTGGCTATGAAGCTATTCTTTTTTAGTATCTTCATTTGGATTAGTTATAAATAGAAGTTCAGCCTTCATCATATTATCAGCTAAAGTTTTTCCCCATTGCCTAGATTGTTTTTTAATTTTTGAGATTTGTGCAACAATAAGACCTCAAAGCTATGCTTTACTTGCATCCCAATATATTAAAAGTGAGGCTGAAGTTCTATTTATTTTCTGATAAATAATTAATTCAGTCATAATTCCTTCAGATGAAGAAAAATGTGACAACCAATATGGATTATGGATTCACCTTCCATAAAGTAAATCCTAAGTTAGTCCTACAGGAAAAATGTAACATTATAGGGGAGTGATCCGAAATACCCCTAGCCTCATATTTAATATCTCGAAGATATGATAGCATAGAATATGTTCCCAATGCTAAATCTATTCTAGAAAGGGTTTTATAACTACTTGAAAAACAAGAAAATTGCTATTTGTTGGCTTACGCTGTCTCCAGAGATCTATCAATCCCAATTTTGTTATATATCTCGCAAAGGCTGTAGGCCCCATTGAAGTTTGCTTATCTGATATGTTATATTTATCTATTGGGGAATCCATAAAATTGTTAAAATCACCAACCAATAGGCATGCACTATCCACTTTATTAGATATCAAGTGACCCCCGCGGTGCATTGCCTCATGTTGTGCTGAATAAAAGTACTGTGTGTTGTACCTTTATTCAGTGCATACCGTACACACACTAGACATGTGCACAACAAAAAAATTTTTTTTTTTTAGTTTAGTTTTTTTCGTTTCCGAAAAAAAAAAACGTTTTTTTTCGTTTCGTTTTTTCCGTTTCCGTTGATTCGTAACGATTCGTACATTCGTAAGTCGTCGGTGTTCGGATTCATAACGATTCGTACATTCGTAAGTCGTCGGTGTTCGTATTCGTAACGATTCGTACATTCGTAAGAGTTATTTTTTCGTTGATTAGTTTTTTCGTTAGTTTAATTTTCGGACGCATTCGTATTTATTCGTACATTCGTAACATTCGTAACATTCGTAACATTCGTAGATTCGTAATCGGAGCATAATTCATAATTTTATGTAATGTGTATGCTATTATTACATTTTAATAATTTACGAATCGAAAAAAAAAGGTTACGAATCGAAAAAAAAAGTTACGAATCTAAAAAAAAGTTATGAATGTATGAATTTTTTTGTTCAATAGAGACACGGAAAATTACAAATCGAAAAAAAAAAAAAAAAAAAAGTTACGAATCGAAAAAAAAAGTTACGAAACGAAAAAAAAGTTACGAATGTACGAATTTTTTTGTTCAATCCATTCGAAGCACGTTTAGCAGCACCATTGTAAGGGACACGGAAAATTACCAGTTCAACAAAAAAAAAAGTTACGAATGTACGAATTTTTTCATTCGTTTTCGTTTTTCGGATTTTCTTCATTAGTACATTCGTTGTTTCTAATTAATTTTTTTCGGATTTTCGTTGTTTTTCGGATTCGTTCGATTCGAATGATTCCTTAATCGGATTCGTACGATTCGAACGATTCGTTATTCGGATTTGTACGATTCGAACGATTCGTTAATTCGTACGAAAACGAACAAACAAAAATAACGAAAAAAAAAAAAAAAAAAAACGAATTGCACATGTCTAACACACACCACTTCAACGCAGTGGTGTGAACCAGGCACACAGGAGACTAGGCTTTTTTCCTTGTCATATGGTGAGACCTCACTGAAATTATTGCCAGATGCAGTCCCACTGCACCTTGTGTAATTGGACCTCAACTGAGAGCACAGCATTACATACAAACAAAGAAGTAATATTTTTGCCACTAGTAAAAGCACACACTGTTATCTTTTCTCATAATATACACATATTTCCATAGAAAAAGCACTATAGGATATAGATAACCCTGAATAGAATAATTAGACATAAGTGAAGAGAGCATGATCAATGAGTGTTGTCCATGCATAGTATATTCTTTGTAAGTGGGCATAAATCTTAGTTCTCTCTAACATGTTATCCAGTCCCAGTGATTTACTCAAATATCCTTGACAGTGTGCATTATGCATTCCTGCTGAAAAACAGAACTATATGTGTAAAATGTTTTATTATGAAGTGTAAAACAATATAACTTCCTGTTTTTCTGTTTAATATATTCAGAGGTCTAAAAATTTGGAATAAGAATTAGTACCGGATTTTGAACTAGCAGTAAAATTCAGCTGAAGCTAAAGTTGAGGATGATTCCCAGTATGACAGTTATCCAGGTATTAGATTAAATTATTTTAACCCATTGGGGTTGATTTACTAACACTGGAGAATGCAAAATCTGGTGCAGCTGTGCATAGTAGCCAATCAGCTTTTAACTTCAGCTTGTTCAATTAAGCTTTGCCAAAAAAAAAAAACTGAAAGCTGATTGGTTTCTATGCAGAGCTGCACCAGATTTTGCACTCTCCGGATTTAGTAAATCAACCCCACAATTTCATTGCTGATCGGGGAAGTAAAGCTGCACTGACATTAACAAACTCATTGGATTCTATTCAATAAAGATTGGTCACAAAGTCAATTTTAGGGATGTATTTATTTAAAAAAATGAATACAAACTTGTCATACTTGCCTGCTTTGTGTAATGGTTTTGCACAGAGCAGCCCAGCTCCTCCTCTTCTCGGGTCCCTCGCCAGTGCTCCTTGCCCCTCCCTCCTGTCGAGTGTCCCCACAGCAAGCAGCTTGCTATGGAGGTACCCGAGACAAGCTGCAGCTCTGTGTGTCCATTCACATATGGAGCCGCGGTTCGGCCCAACCCCCCTCTCTCCTCATTGGCTAACTGACTGAAAAGGGGGAGTGGCTGCTGTGTCTCAGCCAATAAGGAGGGAGAGTCCCGGATGGCCGAGGAACTCATGCACATCCCTGGATCTAAATGGGGCTCAAGTAAGTATTAGGGGGGCTGAGGGGGGGTGCTGCACACAGAAGTTTTTTTTTTATCTTAATGCATAGAATACATTAAGATAAAAAACCTTCTGCCTTTACAACCACTTTAACTTGTATTGTGGCACATGTGTAGTGGATGTGCAGCCAATGTGAACCTTTGTTTCCTATAGAGTGTAAAATCCAGGAAGTATATGTCAGAAATTGTTGCTTGATCAGCCAAATGATTTCTGTGGATTGGAGTGTGCTTTGTACTCTAAAAGACTGAGTTAGACCCAGCGTTTTTGTGAATAAGGACTAGTATGATATGCAGATTTTGCCCAAATTTCACAGTGGCTTTCTTAATACTAATTTGTTTTTGTTTTTTACTACAGCTTAAATCTAAAGGTTTAAGGTCAGTCTTCTACTTAAGGCAGTATTAAACCTGTGACAGACCCAACCGAAACTGCAACTTTTGGAGGGGACTGCAGGCTGGCTTCTTGCCTACTGACTATGGGCCCTGGCTTTTTTGAGGGGGCTCTATTCTTTGGGTGGTGTGTGCCATGAGGCACCTTTGGAGTGCTTTTGTTTCGGATTTGGGTCCATGTCTCCCCAAAACACACTGACTCTGGGAACCTAGGACCTGGATACAGATTTGAGCCCCTGTGTTTTGTTGGGGTATGGAATCAGCAGCCCAAGCCAGTCTTGACTGCTTCAACCCTCTCCTAGACTCAGAGCAAAAGATTATAATTAGTTCAAACAACCTGATGCTGGTGTCTCCTGCTACTTTGTGTAAATCTGTTTATTAAGGTGTCTTTCTCTTATTGTATAATTCCCCATTGTGTACCTTCTAGGTGTGAATTCCCATTGTAAATTGAGTTACCTATTGTTTTTGTCTGTCTGCCAAACCTTTGGAGATGTGATTAGTATTGTGCCTACTTAATCTTATTACGAAACCATCGTGGGATGTTTATGTGGTTATGTTTATGTTAGCTGTTCATTAGATGTACTGTTAGATGCACTGCTGATATTACTGTTTAAAGTTTGCATTGTTTAGGATAATGTGATCAAGTTCTTATTTGATTTTGTATGGTATATATTCTGTGCAGGGCCGGATTAACATAGGGGCTGATGGAGCTGCAGCTGCAGGCCCCTGCCTTAAAATCGGCCCGCACAGCCAGCAGTACAAGCCCGATTTCTCCTGTCCATAAATGTATATGGGACAGGAGAAGCTGTGTGTAAATGTAGGGGTGTTTGGCTGTACCTGTGTTGGCTCACTGTGGTTATTACAGTGTCACAGTGCACAGTTCCCCCTACACAAATGGCTCTGTCTTCCCCCTCCCCTCTCTCTCCTCTCTCTGTGTACAGTGAAGGAGCCATGTGGGCGGAGAAGTTGTGAACAGAGCAGCCGGCAGATGTAAGGTAAACTGAACACATATCTGAGTGATAAGCTTCCGACCATCCAAGTGTCAGCTCAGTGACTCTTATCTCCCTTCTCTCACCCTCTTTTTTTTTACTTTTTACTTCAGCAATGGCTGTTATAACTGCAGCCAATATGTTTAGACTTGGCTGCTTGTGCTTTTAGGTGGGTTCACACTGGTTTGCAAAGTTTTGGCCCATTACTGGTGTATACGCAGGTTTCCTGCGTTTTACACGCAGTCCTATTGATTTCTATTAGGTTGCATGTTTTTTTTCTGAAAGCACACCAAAATTTCTGCATGCTGCATCTTTGGAGCACTGTGAGAAAATGCGGCAAAAACCTGCAACCTGATATAAATCAATAGGACTGCAGCTAAAACTGCAGATACACAAGCAGTGCAGCCAAAACTGCAGCACACCAGTGTGAGCCCAAAGGCTTGTACACACCCCCCTCTGTAGAACTTGGTCTGATCAATACTGCTGGCATTTATTTTACACACAGCCATACCATCCCAGCTCAGGAGGGGTGGGGGCTCCAGGGATTTCTTTGACTATGTAGGCTCTGTCCCTTCTACCCATCCAGGATAGTGGATACATGCACTATTTTTCATGAATGGACCTATGATATATATATATATATATATATATATATATATATATATATATATATATATATATATATATATATATATATATATATATATATATATATATCATTTTTAGGGAGTCATTTCTAGCAAAAATACAGATTTTTAAAGGTAAACAAAGTGTCAGAAAGGCCTTGTCTTCAAGTAGTTAAAAAAGGAGATAATTTAAATATAAAACACTGACAGTGGGATATAGTTTTACCATCATTTATACAGAGTCAAATTCTGCCTTTTTTAACTGATGACAATGGGGAATAAGCTGACTTAGGAGCATAGTTATTCTTTCACAAAGAATCAGGATGAATTGCCAAAAGGAAAACTTTGCAACCACAAAAGGCCCTGTTCATTAAAGCTTGATTTTACCATTGCAACATCACCGAGCAGCTTGACGGGATTTAAATTTTTCATTTACATTTTATTCACTATGCATATGCACTGGGATAGAGTCATCAGTTAAAAGAAACCTTTTACCAGATTCATTGTGAAATTTGAAGTAGAAATAAAAAAGAAAATAGACTTTTAGCAGTAAAACTTTAAATTGAATTATCAAGGTGTCAATCGCTTATTAAAAGAGATCTAAGCCAGAATAAAAATGAAGAGTAAACCTACATAATATAAGGTTCCAACCAGTCACTGCTATTCTCTGTTAAATAATAAGCTGTAGCGCTACCTGCAATGAAATTACATTTATCTGAGTACAGGTTTTTAAAACCCAATTGAAATATCAGTTTAAATGACCCAACTACATTCCATGTGCATAAAAATAAAAAGTGTGCAAAGTCTAAGGGCCAATTGATGCCAGGATGTTTTTTGGTAATGCATGCTGCATAACTCCTATACATTGTAGTGTGCAGTAGTACCATTTATTTTCAATGGGTCCCCATCATAGATAAGAAATCAGTTGAGATTTAAAAAACAATTAACAGAAATGTGGTGTTTATCATTTCTGACCTTCTAATAAAAATACTAGTTGCCTGGTTGTCTCAATCTTCAATTTCAATTTTGCTTAAACAGTTGTTTGTTTTAGACTATGAAATACAGAATATAAATGTGAGGAACTTTCCACCCTCATGGTTAAGATACCGACAAAGACGTCTACTGCTGATATATCTGAAAAGATGTTTTAATAACAATAATGTCAAGCTGTCAGTACATGCGCAAGGGCGGCTGAGGATAAAACACCGGTGCCACTCTAAGTGCAGTAAAAAAAGTAAATTTAACACACGAACGAGTATACATTAGGTACTCACAAGAGTAAAGTAGTAAAAGCATTGGACACAAATTGCTGGGTGTCCATGGAGAGAGTGAATTCGGGAAGCTTCTCTCTGGTGGCTCAGAGTGGGCCGCACTGGTGATTGCTGACACTTCCTTGATATGGAATGCCCAGGGAGCGGGGGGATGACTCAACCTCCGGGATATGGTGAACCAATAGGTGACGTGTTCGCAGAGCTATTATGAGGGTGCTCCGGTCTGGTTACATGATCTCCCCATGGCCAGCTGGGGAATGATTTACGGCAGGACCACAAGTCTATAGGTGACGTCATTGCATAGGTTCTGCAACCATTGTCAGAAATCTCTCCTCTTCACTGAAGCTGGCCACTGTGGAGATCATGTAACCATTCAGAAAAGAATGGAGCCTGTAAATTACATATTTACTGGTCCCTTTCTTCACTCTCCATCCTGACACATCCCCCACAGCAGCTGGGGGGAGAGGAGAGGAGGGAAGCTGGAAGCGCTATGGGGAGCAAGGGGGGCCAGGGAAGCACACAGGGGGCCCAGAGAGCAGGGGGAATCTTATGTACAGTCAGGAGTGATCAGTGCAGCAGGGGGGGAGCAATTATAAGCACCAATCCTGTATAGAGATTGGTACTTATAATTGCCCCCATCACACAAAAATCACCCCTGACTATCAGATTCCCCCTGCTGCAGGAGGTACTGGGAGCCTCTCACCCCTACTGGCCCCAGGCCCTCAGGCAGTGCCCGAGTGTCCAAATCTTATGGACCTGCTCAGTGGAATAATGTTCTTAATGATCTAGGGACTGCTCTATTGAAGGTCATATGGGGTGGAAATGGGCCTATAGAAAATAGCAAAAACAAATTGCTGATGGCAGAATTTGATTATGAGGTTGTAATAAAGGTTGCTAGAACTGAGCAATTTACCGTTAGGGCTCATTTACACTTGCTTCGGCTTCAACAAGGCTTCGGAACAGGCTTTGTTAAAGCTCTCTGAATGCTAGTCAAAGCTCCTGCCACTAAATAAAATGGTTAGCTTATAGTCCTGTTTACACCTGCTTTTGCTTTGCTTTGCTTCGGCTTCGCTTCAAACATTATACCCCATGTAGCTTCAATGGTGCATCAAAGCATCTTCAAAGCCTCCATAGAAGTCTATGGCAAAGCTCACTTGAAGCCCCACTGAAACCCCACTGAAGCCCCACCGTAGCCCCACCGAAGCTTCACCAAAGCCCCACCGAAGCCTCATCGAAGCCTCATTGAAGCACCAATTAAAAGCAGGTGTAAACAGGACTGTAAGCTTACCGTTTTATTTAGTGACAGGAGCTTTGACTGGCATTCAGAGAGCTTTAACAAAGCGTGTCCGAAGCCTTGTTTTGAAGCAAGTGTAAACTAGCTCTTAAAGGTAAACCCCTGAGCATGGAAATGGAGAAAATCCTGGAAAAGTGGATTGGAAGCTCCTAGAGCATGACAACAATAATTACTTTCCTTGAGATTGTGAAAGATGACTGATGTAACAGAGTCAAACCCAGGACTGAACTGTGATATCAGCTTGTCTTTACCCAATATTCTTGTGAAAACTGAGAAGAACTGCAAACTGCCCAACAGCTACAGTATATGGACCACTGATATTTCCTAAATACTTTTTGTACTGTATCATGGTCCAAAGTCAAATTATCAAACAAGTGTTTCATGGAGGTATTTTAGAGGCTGGTGAAGAGAGATGTAATCAGTTTCCAAAGCACCTCATAAATTATATCATAACTTACTATGTGACTCGCATTTACACATTAAAAGGAAAATCTACGGACTGACTTTTCTATTCAAAAGCAAACTATTGCTTTATACTACCTAATAGGACTAAAAGAATGATTGGCACCAGCAGAATATAGTATTTGTAATTATAGGCCAAATGGATACTTGGTAATTGTTTACTACCCTAAATATTATATATATATATATATATATACTGTATATATAGCTATATATATATATATATATATATATATATATATATATATATATATATATATAGATAGATAGATAGATATATATAGATATGTATAGCTATATGTAGATAGTGTGTATATATATATATATATATATATATATATATATATATATAGCCTAGGATATGGTGTATATGGATGCATGCACATACATGGACATTTAGGTGCTCACATAATTGGACATACAGTATATGCAGGATGTGTGTGGAATGTCAATATCTTCACCAACTCCATTAAAGTGATTGCAAATGATCACCTTCTAAAATAACCCACTGAGTTTAAGATAGAAATGAAATGTAAAAAATGTGGGCTTGGATAGTAAAAAAAAAAACATTATAAATACCCTTGTTCCCTTTTTTATAGGTGATCACATTCCCTCTGCTTTCAGCTGCATAAGAGCTGGGGGAGGGAAGAAGCAGTAGCACACTGAACTTCCCAGTGAAAGTCAGTGCGAGGGGAGGGGGCGTGTCAGGAAAAGTTTGATCATTGGAGGAAAGCAGGCTGAGTTCCCAGCACAGCTAGAGAACCAACCACGGTGTGTTCTCCTGCTTAGTGTCATCAGTTTTTAATAGGAAAGCAGAGGGAATGGCAGGAACGCCAGGGATTTCATACAAGAAGAAGTCCTGGAGGCGAACATGGGATGAGGTGAAAAGGGAGCTAGAGAGCAGGAGGTCTTGGGAGGAGCGAAGAGGATGATTTGGTTGGTATTTTGAGACCAGGTTAGAGATGTAGCTGGGGGCCAGGTTTGTGGATGGTTTTGTAAGTTACTGTTAGTATCTTGAATTTAAATTGTTGATTGAGTGACAGCCAATCAAGAGATTGGCAGAGAGGTGTAGCAGACGTCAAGTAGTTTGTAAGGCTGATGAGCCTGGCAGTAGCGTTTATGATGGACTGGAGGGGGGATAGCCTATTTAGAGTAAAGTGAAAAAGAGGAGACATAACGGTACATCAGAGTACATGCACATGATCTCCCCACAGTTTCACTTCATAGACAAAGGCATAGTGTCAGCTATAAGCATCATATACATTTTCATTAGAACAGGAGGAGAACAAAAGTACAGCAATTTGAAAACATAAATGCATACGGATAGATATCTGAAAATACCTTCAGTTAGCATGCCGACACTCAGGATCAAGCAGAAGTGGGAATCACAATGTTTCGGAGTAAAAAGCCCTCTCTCAAGTGAGATCCTCCAGTGTATTTGTGTTTATTAATTGCTGTATTTTTAGGCTGGATCTTCTCCATGTACTAATACAAATGTTTATGATGATTATAACTGAGAGTTTCCCTTTCTCTAGATAGAGGAACTGTGGGGAGATCTTGTTCATGTACTCTGATGTACTGGCATGTTTCTATATGATGCTTTCTTTCATAAATATATGAAAATAAAAAATTTAGCTGCTTGGAGTGCTGCCTATTATATATTTATAGAGTATTCATTTTAGGAGTGTCCATACAGTGTTATAATTTTTCTTTAAACAGAAAGTAAGGAAAAAGTTTTTCTATAAAAGTGGTTGCTAAATACTACCAAAAGAAAACTCTTCAGGATCTACTGCATGTGCTCACTAAAAATACACTACAAACGATATAATGTATATACAGTATATTACCAAAAGTATTGGGGTGCCTGCCTTTACACGAACATGAACTTTAATGGCATCCCAGTCTTAGTCCGTAGTAACAGCTTTTTCTACGCTACTCTTCTGGGAAGGCTGTCCACAAGTTTAAAGAGTGTGTCTGTGGGAATGTTTGACCATTCTTCCAGAAGCGCATTTGTGAAATCAGGCACTGATGTTGGTTGAGAAGGCCTGGCTTGCAATCTCCACTCTAATTCATCCCAAAGGTGTTTAGGTCAGTACTCTGTGCAGGCCAGTAAAGTTCCTCCACCCCAAACTCGATCATTCATGTCTTTATGGACCTTGCTTTGTGCACTGGTCCAAATCATTTGGTGGAGGGGGGATTATGGTGTGGGGTTGTTTTTCAGGGGTTAGGCTTGGTCCCTTCATTCCAGTGAAAAGAACTCTTAAGGTGTCAGCGTACCAAGACATTTTGGACAATTTCGCTCTCCCAACTTTGTGGGAACAGTTTGGGGATGGCCTCTGTAATGATATCACATACTGGACACACAAAAGCTGTAGCTAGCGGCTATGTTGTCGGGAAACCTTATGGCGGCCATGACAGCTTTGGCTAACAGATGCAGTAGAAATCTGAACAACATCCCTCCTCCCTTATTTCCAGGAATTCATAGGCTTATACTTCAAAAGAGCTGGTATCTTAACATAGAGAAAGCAGAACCAGACCAGGTCTGTAAAAACAGCTACCATATTTTTCGCTCCATAAGACGCTGTGCATCTTTTGGAGAGAATATTGAGCAGGAGTTGCTGCAGCGGCTTGCTCCGTACACACACACGGGACACACCACCTACTCAGTCCGCCCTCTCCCACTGCAGCTAACCAAAAGCCGGCCCCACCCAAGGCAAAGCCACGTCGCTTCCAATCATGGAGCCTCTAGCCCAATGTGGGGTGACATTAGAGTCCGCTGTTACCAGTCACGGCCATCCCCATGATGTTTCTGGGGACACCTTCCTCCTGAGCTGCTGCGAGCAAATGGGGGCAGAGGGAGGCAGGGCCAACTGCCAGAATAAGTGGGATGGGCAGTGAGATGGAGAAGCGGCGTGTGTGTTTATAATTCTGAAATATATGGTATGTATATTATGGGAGTACTTATGTGGAGATCATGCTAGGTGCTTAGATAGATGGGAAGAGACATGGCTAACTACACTGCTTCTCACCTTCTTTTCTTACTATTTAAATATATTTGCTTGTATTATGACAGTGGTGTGTGCATACTGTGCTATATATCCATAGGAACAGGGGAGACACATGGGAGATCTATACTGTATGGCCTTATAAGATCCAATTACTCGCTCATCATATTATACTCGCATAAACACTGGTGTATCTTTATTTATTATAGGAATATATACCACTGGCTAACGTACTGTCCACTGGCTAATGTACATTTTATTTGCCAGGCTTCTGTATGGGTCAGAATATTTTTTAAAAGTCTAAAGTCTAGGTGCGTCTTATGGTCAGGTGCGTCTTATGGAGCAAAAATGACGGTAATGTCAGCCTGGCAGGATGTCCAGGCATGTCATAAAACTGTCACCCTCTCAATTCAGAAAACCAACAGATACAGGTCGTAAATACCTTAATGCACATAAAGCCTAAACATTTGAGTATAGTTCTGGTATTTCAGCATGTTTCATAACTTCCAAATTATTAATAGTACAGCCATAATATGGACATATTTAGTTTCCTCAGATAATTTGTAACGGTTCAAGTCCAGACACCCCTATGTCAGATCATATAGGAAACCACTGGTACCCCTTAGTCCTCCTAGGTAAACTAGACATTGGAGACCTGGCATGTGTGTATTTGTTTTGAAGCAAATGTCCCACTGATCAAAAATATTCGCAGAGATGCAGAGATATGAATATGTATCACAAAGTGTACCTGGGACATGGTCATAATTGTAGAGACCTCCCAGCATCCAACCCCTAAACAAAATGACCAGGTGATTGGTTCCTGGTAGCTGTCAACACCCCTTTGATCTGACAGAAAAGAGGAGATGCCAAGACAATGGACAGTTCTCCTTTTACCATCCAAGCAGGAACATCTGCCAAGTTTGAGAACCCGTTACCCAGCTCATCGATCGAACTCTGGTCAACCCTCAGACATTAATTGTAAGTATTCTTTTCCCCAATTCTTTTCTGTATATATTTTATTTGCACCAACTTTGACCTTTTCATATTAAATCCTTATGTTGAAAAGTGTTAACCTTGTCTCTAAAGCTCTTAATGTAAGCTATAAATGAACCTGCCTCTTGAAGAGCGCTACTGTTGAGTAAGGCCTTTGAGTAGACCTGTCTTTGGTGGTAGTTTGTGTTGCAGACGCTTATTCAGTGGCGGCTGGTGCTCAAAATTTTTGGGGGGGCGCAAACAAACAGCCTCACTGTGCCATCAAACGCTGCCACTGTGCCCATCAAACGCTGCCACTGTGCCCATCAAATGCTGCCACTGTGCCCATCAAACGCTGCCACTGTGCCCCAAGTTCTGCCACTGTGCCCCAAGTTCTGCCACTGTGCCCCAAGTTCTGCCACTGTGCCCCTTAAGTGCTGCCATTGTGCCCCAAGTTCTGCCATTGTGCCCCTTAAGTGCTGCCATTGTGCCCCTTAAGTGCTGCCATTGTGCCCCTTAAGTGCTGCCACTGTGCCCCTTAAGTGCTGCCATTGTGCCCCAAGTTCTGCCATTGTGCCCCTTAAGTGCTGCCATTGTGCCCCTTAAGTGCTGCCATTGTGCCCCTTAAGTGCTGCCATTGTGCCCCAAGTTCTGCCATTGTGCCCCAAGTTCTGCCATTGTGCCCCTTAAGTGCTGCCATTGTGCCCCTTAAGTGCTGCCATTGTGCCCCTTAAGTGCTGCCATTGTGCCCCTTAATTTCTGCCACTGTGCCCCTTAAGTGCTGCCATTGTGCCCCTTAAGTGCTGCTATTGTGCCCCTTAAGTGCTGCCATTGTGCCCCTTAAGTGCTTCCATTGTGCCCCAAGTTCTGCCACTGTGCCCCTTAAGTGCTGCCACTGTGCCCCCTGCCTGCCCTCTGCACTTACCTTGTCCCGGTGTGCAGCTGGTGACGGCGTCAGGCGACGAGCGGTGTCTCCGTCGGATGTCTTCTCCCGCGCTCCTCCTGTCTTCTTCTGCTGTGATTGGACGCTAGGTGATTGGACGCCTAGCGTCCAATCACAGCGCCTGTGACTTCAGCCAATCAGGTGACAGGTAACAGACCTGGCAACCTGATTGGCTGAGAGGCGGGTCTGTGTTAGGGAAGCGATGTATTCGCTTCTCTAACACAATACTGTGTAATCAGCGAACGCACGGCCGTGCGCCCGCTGTTTACACTTAGGGAAGCCTATTAGAGCACACCGCTCTAATAGGGTCCCCTATTAGAGCTTACAGCTCTAATAGGGGCGCTTCCAGCAACACCCCCCCCCCACTGTAATTCAGATGCCCGGCGCCCGATCAGGGGCCGGACACCTGAATAGGGGGCGGCAGAGGTGACCAATAGATAGATTCATGCAATGCATGAATCTATCTATTGGTGATAGAGTGGTGCATACTGCACTGTGCGCCCTTAAAGGGACATGGCGCCCTTAAAGGGACATGTTTAAATACATTTTTTTTTTTTTTTGAACTTTTTTTTTTATTTATTTATTTATTTTTTTTAACTGCAAGGAGGGGGGGGGGGCGGCGCCCGGGCGCCCCCTATGGACGGGCCGCCACTGCGCTTATTCTAAAATCATAATTGGTATTGCTAAAATTACGAGTCTCCCCCGGCTCGGTCTTTTAAAATGGGGGTGGTGTCAGATAAAGGGTTAATTGCATAATTGGCCCAGTGACAATCACTCTCCGGCTGCTGGTACCTAAATTGTGGTCCCGCAAGCTGGAAAATCTTTGGGCTGGATGCAGCTGAGAGTGGTATTGTTACGTAAGTGACAGCGTGGTGTGAGTTTGGGGTTGGGGAACTTAACTAGCCTCCTAACCTCAACTCGATAGAGCACCTTTGGGATGAATTAGAGTGGAGACTGTGAGCCAGGCCTTGTAGTCCACATCAGTCCACATCAGTGTCAGTGCCTGACCTTACAAATGCGCTTCTGGAAGAATGGTCACACATTCCCATAGACACACTCCTAAACCTTGTGGACAGCCTTCCCAGAAGAGTTGAAGCTGCTATAGCTGCAAAGGGTGGGTCAACTCAATATTGAACCCTACGGACTAAGACTGGGATGCTATTAAAATTCATGTGCATGTAAAGGCAGATGTCCCAATACTTTTGGCAATATAGGGTATATGTATATATATATATATATATATATATATATATATATATATATATATATAGAAAGCAATCAGCGCAAACCCAAAAAAATGCAAAGATAGCGGCTAGTGCCGATGTAGGTGATGGTGAGAAGCGGGTGACTCGTAGGCTCCTCCCCCGTACGCACGTTACGTCCTCCTGGACTTCGTCAGCGGTGGGTGGAGGAGTGGAGTGGGGAGTCCACCCACCGCTGACGAAGTCCAGGATGACATAACGTGCGTACGCTTCTCACCATCACCTACAGCGGCACTAGCCTCGATCTTTGCATTCCTGTATTCCTATTTCTACATTAAACAGCACTCGTTTATTATTGTATTCAGCAGTGTGTGCATACCCCAATACCAGAGAAGGTTCTGTTGTGCTTTTCTTTGCTGGACTTTGAAAACTATGACCGTCCTGGTAATGCATATCTGACCCACTGTCTATACAAACAATTTTTTGCCTTATCATTTTTCCAATTGTTTTTTTTTAATCATTTTCTTAATAAATAGTATCATACAGTCTACACTTAGAGTGTCCCCCCTTCATTTCTTATTTTTGGGGAATTCTTTGTCTGGATCAACGTTGCCTGCTAATGGTCGCTCAGCTGCAATTTGTAAAGATTTCTCCTGCTGCCTGGTCATCACCCAGATTGTATCCAACCTGAATTGGAATCTCACATATCATCCCTGATTGGGTCCATGCGAATGTGCTTGGCACTTCTGGTAAGAGTATCTTATCTGCTTTGGTGGAGGATTTCACTTTAAAGATTCGTTTGAATTATGATCTACAGTCACCTGGGTGCTTATCTACAATAATTCATCCACTCACATCTTTTCGTATCTTCAGGATAGGAACTTTTTTGTCACTAAATATATTTATTTTTTATACAACCTCTTTTTAATTTGATGCGCTGCACTTGTTCCACTTTATATATATATATATATATATATATATATATATATATATATATATATACACACACAGTATCTCACAAAAGTGAGTACACCCCTCACATTTTTGTAAATATTTTTTTTATATCTTTTCACGTGACACTGAAGAAATTACACTTTGCTACAAAGTGAGTGAGTAAAGTAGCGAGTGTACAGCTTGTACAACAGTGTACATTTGCTGTCCCCTCAAAATAACTCAATACACAGCCATTATTGTCTAAACCGCTGGCAACAAAAGTGAATACACCCCTTAGTGAATATGTCCAAATTGGGCCCAAAGTGTCAATATTTTGTGTGACCACCATTATTTTCCAGCACTGCCTTAACCCTCTTGGGCATGGAGTTCACCAGAGCTTTACAGGTTGCCACTGGAGTCCTCTTCCACTCCTCCATGACGACATCACAGAGCTGGTGGATGTTGGAGACCTTGCGCTCCTCCACCTTTTGTTTGAGGATGCCCCACAGATGGTAAATAGTGTTTAGGTCTGGATACATGCTTGGCCAGTCCATTGCCTTTACCCTCACTTATTTAGCAAGGCAGTGGTTGTCTTGGACGGTCGTTACCATGTTGGAATACTGCCCTGCGGCCCCGTCTCAGAAGGAAGGGGATGATGCTCTGCTTCAGTATGTTACATAGTTACAAAGTAGGTGAGGTTGAAAAAAGACACAAGTCCATCAAGTCCAAACTACGTGTGTGATTATATGTCAGTATTAAATTGTATATCCCTGTACAGAGGATATGTATGTCACAGTACATTTTGGCATTCATGGTTCCCTCAATGAACTGTAGCTCCCCAGTAGGGATGAGCCGAACACCCCCGGGTTTGGTTCGCACCAGAACCTTCGAATCGACCGAAAGTTTGCGCGAATTTTCGAACCCTATACGTTATAATGGACGCGAACGTTCGAAATCAAAAGTGCTAATTACAACGGCCAATATGCATGTTAATGTCATAAAACAGGTTTGGGGACCCGGGTCCTGCCCCAGGGGACATATATCAATGCAAAAAGAACTTTTAAAAACTAACGTTTTTTCGGGAGCAGTCATTTTAATGATGCATAAAGTGAAAAAAAAAAAAAAGTGAAATTTTCCTTTAAATATGGTACCTGGGGGGTGTCCAAAGTATGCCTGTGAAGTGGCATGTGTTTCCCGTGTTTAGAACTGTCCTTGCACAAAATGACATTTGTAAAGGAAAAAAAGAAGCCATTTAAAACCACTTGCGGCTTTAGGTTTGTTCTTAAGTAGAATCTGAACAGGTACATTATGAAGTGTAGCTCCATCCCAAAAAAATCTATTTGTATGCTTTTTGGAGAACATAGGGAGGGGTTATCACCCCTGTAACATTTGCTGTCTTTGCACATCTGTTCAGAACATGTCACCTCACTTTCCGTCCCAATGACAAATGTTTTTGGAAAAGTGGGGTTTTAATTGAAACAAGGATTGGTGATAAAGCATCAGTAGAGAGGAGATACCTTTTTCCCAAATTAAATCTAACATGATAGAATTTCCCTTCCTAGGGGTAGATTTCCTCTCACTTCCTGTTTTCTATTTCCGTTTGCAAGTAGGATTCGTTTGTAAGTTGGATGTTTGAAAGTAGGGGCCTGCCGTATATACTCTGCAGAAATTTGCCCTATTAGATGTTGGTGTAGCCACAAGACTGGTGGGCACAGGAATGGGCCCTGCTGTGAGTTATTAGATCAAGATTTGTAATTGCATGCACCTGTTGAACAGGGCAGAAAAATTGGGCCTTTGGTGGTGGTGGTGGTGGACGGTGTTGCCACAAGACTGTAAGCCCTCACAGTGACTCTTGGTGGGCGCAGGAATGGGCCCTGCTGTGAGTTATTAGATCAAGATTTGTAATTGCAAGCACCTGATGAACAGGGCAGAAAAATTGGGCCTTTGGCGGTGGTGGTGGACGGTGTTGCCACAAGACTGTAGGCCCTCATAGTTACTCTTGGTGGGCGCAGGAATGGGCCCTGCTGTGAGTTATTAGATCAAGATTTGTAATTGCAAGCACCTGATGAACAGGGCAGAAAAATTGGGCCTTTGGCGGTGGTGGTGGACGGTGTTGCCACAAGACTGCAGGCCCTCATAGTTACTCTTGGTGGGCGCAGGAATGGGCCCTGCTGTGAACTATTAGATCAAGATTTGTAATTACCCGCCCCTGTTAAACAGGGGCTGAAAAATTGTGCCTTAGGCACTGGTGCTGGTGCCACAACACTGCAACCCCTCACAGAGACTGTACTTGGAGCACAGCAGTCACACGTGTTGCGAAGCATTTTTTTTTAAAAAATTGTAAGTACACGCCCCTGTTAAACAGGGGCTGAAAAATTGTGCCTTAGGCACTGGTGCTGGTGCCACAACACTGCAACTCGGCCCTCACAGATACTGTACTTGGAGCACAGCAGTCACACGTGTTGCGAAGCATTTTTTTAAAAAATTGTAAGTACACGCCCCTGTTAAACAGGGGCTGAAAAATTGTGCCTTAGGCACTGGTGCTGGTGCCACAACACTGCAACCCGGCCCTCACAGATACTGTACTTGGAGCACAGCAGTCACACGTGTTGCGAAGCATTTTTTAAAAAATTGTAAGTACACGCCCCTGTTAAACAGGGGCTGAAAAATTGTGCCTTAGGCACTGGTGCTGGTGCCACAACACTGCAACCTGGCCCTCACAGATACTGTACTTGGAGCACAGCAGTCACACGTGTTGCGAAGCATTTTTTTAAAAAATTGTAAGTACCCGCCCCTGTTAAACAGGGGCTGAAAAATTGTGCCTTAGGCACTGGTGCTGGTGCCACAACACTGCAACCCGGCCCTCACAGATACTGTACTTGGAGCACAGCAGTCACACGTGTTGCGAAGCATTTTTTTAAAAAATTGTAAGTACACGCCCCTGTTAAACAGGGGCTGAAAAATTGTGCCTTAGGCACTGGTGTGGTGGCATGGATCATTGAGGAGGAGGAAGAGGATAGTCAGTGAACATAAGAGGACAGTCACTCAGCATCAGCATAGGCAGTCTTGAAGGGATGTGACATTAAAAATTATTCGGTTATATCCGCCTCAGGTGCCTGGTAGCTGGTGGTGATCCAAGACTGATTCATTTTGATGAATGTCAGTCGATCAACCGAGGCGGTGGACAGGCGCACCCTATGATCAGTCACAAATCCTCCAGCAGCACTGAATGTGCGTTTGGAAAGAACGCTGGAGGCAGGACAGGCCAGTAGCTCAATTGCATACTGTGCAAGCTCTGGCCAGTGATCCATCCTCAGGACCCAGTAAGCCAGAGGATTTTCGGTGGGAAAGGTGTCCAAGTCTGACCTTGCCCCAAGGTATTCCTGCACCATGTATATCAGACGCTGGCGATGGTTGCTGGAACCGATCATACCTTGGGGCTGCGGACTAAAAAATTGTCTGAACGCATCGGTCAGACGTCCACCTTCCCCACCGCTCCTTCTGCCACTGACCGAAGCCTCAGCAACTCGTCGCCCAGGACCAGGAGTTTGTAGCCTCCCAGTTTCTGGGAACGCGTTGCACAGACCTTTCTGCAAGGCCTCCCTGAGATGTCTCATCCTCTGCTCCCTCTGCGACGGCAAGATAAGGTCCGCAACCTTACCCTTGTACCGCGGATCAAGGAGAGTGGCCAGCCAGTAATGGTCCCTCTCCTTGATCCGAAGAACACGAGGATCCTTCCGCAGGCTTTGCAGGATCAGGGAGGCCATGCAGCGTAGGTTAGCTGAGGCATTCGGTCCGGAGTCTTCTGGGTCACTGAGGATGACATGATCGCCAGCCACCTCCTCCCAAGTCCACTGGTTTGTTGGGACTGTACATCATCCCTAAAAGACTGCTGCTGCTGATGCTGAGTGCCAGGCTCCACCTCCATGCTCACACAATCCTCCTCCTCCTCCTCCTCCTCCTCCTCCTCCTCCTCCTCATCCTCTTCCTGTGTGATGGGTGGGACAGAAGGAACACTGTCCGGATAAAGGGGGCCTTGAGAGGCAAGGAAGTCCTCCTCTTCCTGCCTCTGTTCTGCCTCAAGTGCCCTGTCCATTATCCCACGCAGCGTATGCTCCAACAGGTGGACAAGAGGGACAGTGTCACTGATGCATGCACTGTCACTGCTCACCATCCTCGTGGCCTCCTCAAATGGTGAGAGGACAGTGCATGCATCCCTGATCATGCTCCACTGACGTGGGGAAAAAAAACCAAGCTCCCCTGACCCTGTCCTGGTGCCGTAGTCGCAAAGGTACTCATTGATGGCCCTCTGCTGCGTGTGCAGTCGCTGCAGCATGGCCAACGTTGAGTTCCACCTGGTGGGCATGTCACATATTAGGCGGTTCTTGGGCAGGTTCAGCTCCTTTTGCAGCTCAGTCAGCCGAGCACTGGCATTATAAGATCGGCGGAAATGCACACAGACTTTCCTGGCCTGCCTCAGGACATCCTGTAAGCCTGGGAACCTGCCCAAGAACCGCTGCACCACCAGGTTGAGGACGTGAGCCATGCAGGGCACATGGGTGAGCTGCCCCTGTCGCAGGGCGGAGAGGAGGTTGGTGCCATTGTCAGAAACGACCATTCCTGGCTTAAGCTGACGTGGCGTCAACCACCTCTCGGCCTGCCCCTGCAGAGCTGCCAGAACCTCTGGCCCAGTGTGGCTCCTGTCCCCCAAACACACCAGCGCAAGCACGGCATGGCATTTTTTTGCCTGCGTACTTGCGTAGCCCCTTGTACGCCTACGGAGCACCGCTGGTTCCAAGGACAGAGCACTGGAGGAAGAAGAAGAGGAGGGGGTGGAGGAGAGAGGTGTGTCACAACCAGTAGCAGTAGTAGCGTTTTGGAGGCGTGGTGGCGGAACAACCTCCAACACTACTGCACCTTGTCCTGCATCCCTCCCAGCTGCCAATAGAGTGACCCAATGGGCCGTGAAAGAAAGGTACCGTCCCTGTCCATGCCTGCTGGACCATGAGTCAGCGGTAATATGCACCTTACCGCTGACCGCCCTGTCCAGCGAGGCATGGACATTGCCCTCCACATGCCGGTAGAGAGACGGAATCGCCTTCCGCGAGAAAAAGTGGCGTTTGGGAACCTGCCACTGAGGAACCGCACATTGAACAAACTCACGGAAGGGGGCCGAGTCTACCAACTGAAAAGGCAGCAGTTGAAGTGCTAGCAATTTAGCCAGGCTAGCATTCAACCGCTGGGCATGTGGATGGCTGGGAGTGTACTTCTTTCTACGGTCCAGCAGCTGGGGCAGGGAAATTTGCCTGCTGCAATCGGACGTCGGTGTACTGCAAGTACTTGGTTGTGACACACCTAATTCTACACCTTCAGTCCTCTCAGAGCAGCTTTCAGAGAGGACTGAAGGTGTAGTGGGGATGGAGATCCCAGCTGAGGAGCAAGGAGAGGTCCGCTTAGTTCTTTGGTGTGGGTCTTTTATGTGTGCCTGCCAACGAGCTGCATGGCAGGTCGCCATATGTCTGGTCATGCTTGTCGTGCCCAAGCGGCTGATGTTTTGGCCACGCGAGATACGCTTGAGACAAATATTGCAAATAGCAGTGGTGCGATCTGCTGCACTCGTCTCAAAAAAGGCCCACACCAAAGAACTTTTCTGATAACGTGCAGAGGCAGCGCCCTGCACAGGCGGAGCTCTGCGGTGTTGTACAGTTGCTGTGCTGGCCTCTACCTGGCCTCCAGGGGGCATCCTGCCTCGTTGGACATGTGACGCCGCATCCTCCTCCTCCTCGTCCTCCTCCTCATCCTCTCTCCCTTGAGGCACCCACGTGGAGTCAGTGACCTCATCATCCCCTCCCTCTTCACCACTAGAGCAAACCTGGCAGTAAGCTGCAGCTGGTGGAACAGTACTGCCAGATTCCTCAAGCTGGGTATCGTCATCCGAGCCTTCGAATCGTTGGGCATCCTCCTGGAGCATGTACCCAACACTGTGCTCAAAGAGTTCGGGGGACTCCTCAGGAGGACATGGTGGGTCTAGGGAAGGGGTGGCTGATGATGCTCTGTCAGTACCCTGAGCCTGGGTGAGAGAGGATGAGGAGGATGAGGAGGGCTTGGTCATCCATTCTACCAAGCCTTCAGCATGATGCGGCTCCACATGTCCAGCTGCCGAAAACAAAGACGCGCGTGTCCCATGGCCACGTGCTGATGACGATGCACGACCACGTCCACGTCCACGGCCACGTCCACTAGAAACAGAGCCTGCCTGCCCTGTGTTCTTGGCTCTGCACGCTCTGCCTCCCCTTGGTGGTCTTCCAGCCATTGTAGTCGGTAGTCCTGTGGGTGCTGCTGAGAAGAATATATAGGAGCTCTGTGTGATGCCACTAACACACTAGAAGTCCTATGGGTGCTTCTGCAAAGAAAATAGAGGAGCTCTGTGTGATGCCACTAACACACTAGAAGTCCTGTGGGTGCTGCTGAGAAGAAAATATAGGAGCTCTGTGTGATGCCACTAACACACTACAAGTCCTATGGGTGCTTCTGCAAAGAAAATAGAGGAGCTCTGTGTGATGCCACTAACACACTAGAAGTCCTGTGGGTGCTTCTGCAAAGAAAATAGAGGAGCTCTGTGTGATGCCACTAACACACTAGAAGTCCTGTGGGTGCTGCTGAGAAGAATATATAGGAGCTCTGTGTGATGCCACTAACACACTAGAAGTCCTATGGGTGCTTCTGCAAAGAAAATATAGGAGCTCTGTGTGATGCCACTAACACACTAGAAGTCCTATGGGTGCTTCTGCAAAGAAAATATAGGAGCTCTGTGTGATGCCACTAACACACTAGAAGTCCTGTGGGTGCTTCTGCAAAGAAAATAGAGGAGCTCTGTGTGATGCCACTAACACACTAGAAGTCCTGTGGGTGCTTCTGCAAAGAAAATAGAGGAGCTCTGTGTGATGCCACTAACACACTAAAAGTCCTATGGGTGCTTCTGCAAAGAAAATAGAGGAGCTCTGTGTGATGCCACTAACACACTAGAAGTCCTGTGGGTGCTTCTGCAAAGAAAATAGAGGAGCTCTGTGTGATGCCACTAACACACTAGAAGTCCTGTGGGTGCTGCTGAGAAGAATATATAGGAGCTCTGTGTGATGCCACTAACACACTAGAAGTCCTATGGGTGCTTCTGCAAAGAAAATAGAGGAGCTCTGTGTGATGGGACTAACACACTTCAAGTCCTATAGGTGCTTCTGGAAGAAAATAAAGCTCTGTGTGATGGGACTAACACACTTCAAGTCCTATAGGTGCTTCTGGGAAGAAAATATAGCTCTGTGTGATGGGACTAACACACTTCAAGTCCTATAGGTGCTTCTGGGAACAAAATATAGCTCTGTGTGTGTGATGGGACTAACACACTTCAAGTCCTATAGGTGCTTCTGGGAAGAAAATATAGCTCTGTGTGTGTGATGGGACTAACACACTTCAAGTCCTATAGGTGCTTCTGGGAAGAAAATATAGCTCTGTGTGTGTGATGGGACTAACACACATCAAGTCCTATAGGTGCTTCTGGGAAGAAAATATAGCTCTGTGTGTGTGATGGGACTAACACACTTCAAGTCCTATAGGTGCTTCTGGGAACAAAATATAGCTCTGTGTGTGTGATGGGACTAACACACTTCAAGTCCTATAGGTGCTTCTGGGAACAAAATATAGCTCTGTGTGTGTGATGGGACTAACACACTTCAAGTCCTATAGGTGCTTCTGGGAAGAAAATATAGCTCTGTGTGTGTGATGGGACTAACACACTTCAAGTCCTATAGGTGCTTCTGGGAAGAAAATATAGCTCTGTGTGTGTGATGGGACTAACACACTTCAAGTCCTATAGGTGCTTCTGGGAACAAAATATAGCTCTGTGTGTGTGATGGGACTAACACACTTCAAGTCCTATTGGTGCTTCTGGGAAGAAAATATAGCTCTGTGTGTGTGATGGGACTAACACACTTCAAGTCCTATAGGTGCTTCTGGGAAGAAAATATAGCTCTGTGTGTGTGATGGGACTAACACACTTCAAGTCCTATAGGTGCTTCTGGGAAGAAAATATAGCTCTGTGTGTGTGATGGGACTAACACACTTCAAGTCCTATAGGTGCTTCTGGGAACAAAATATAGCTCTGTGTGTGTGATGGGACTAACACACTTCAAGTCCTATAGGTGCTTCTGGGAACAAAATATAGCTCTGTGTGTGTGATGGGACTAACACACTTCAAGTCCTATAGGTGCTTCTGGGAAGAAAATATAGCTCTGTGTGTGTGATGGGACTAACACACTTCAAGTCCTATAGGTGCTTCTGGGAAGAAAATATAGCTCTGTGTGTGTGATGGGACTAACACACTTCAAGTCCTATAGGTGCTTCTGGGAAAAAATATAGCTCTGTGTGTGTGATGGGACTAACACACTTCAAGTCCTATAGGTGCTTCTGGGAAGAAAATATAGCTCTGTGTGTGTGATGGGACTAACACACTTCAAGTCCTATAGGTGCTTCTGGGAAGAAAATATAGCTCTGTGTGTGTGATGGGACTAACACACTTCAAGTCCTATAGGTGCTTCTGGGAACAAAATATAGCTCTGTGTGTGTGATGGGACTAACACACTTCAAGTCCTATAGGTGCTTCTGGGAACAAAATATAGCTCTGTGTGTGTGATGGGACTAACACACTTCAAGTCCTATAGGTGCTTCTGGGAAGAAAATAAAGGTCTGTGTGATGGGACTAACACACTTCAAGTCCTATAGGTGCTTCTGGGAAGAAAATATAGCTCTGTGTGTGTGATGGGACTAACACACTTCAAGTCCTATAGGTGCTTCTGGGAACAAAATATAGCTCTGTGTGTGTGATGGGACTAACACACTTCAAGTCCTATAGGTGCTTCTGGGAACAAAATATAGCTCTGTGTGTGTGTGATGGGACTAACACACTTCAAGTCCTATAGGTGCTTCTGGGAACAAAATATAGCTCTGTGTGTGTGATGGGACTAACACACTTCAAGTCCTATAGGTGCTTCTGGGAACAAAATATAGCTCTGTGTGTGTGATGGGACTAACACACTCCAAGTCCTATAGGTGCTTCTGGGAACAAAATATAGCTCTGTGTGTGTGATGGGACTAACACACTTCAAGTCCTATAGGTGCCTCTGGGAACAAAATATAGCTCTGTGTGTGTGATGGGACTAACACACTTCACGTCCTATAGGTGCTTCTGGGAACAAAATATAGCTCTGTGTGTGTGATGGGACTAACACACTTCAAGTCCTATAGGTGCTTCTGGGAAGAAAATATAGCTCTGTGTGTGTGATGGGACTAACACACTTCAAGTCCTATAGGTGCTTCTGGGAACAAAATATAGCTCTGTGTGTGTGATGGGACTAACACACTTCAAGTCCTATAGGTGCTTCTGGGAAGAAAATATAGCTCTGTGTGTGTGATGGGACTAACACACTTCAAGTCCTATAGGTGCTTCTGGGAACAAAATATAGCTCTGTGTGTGTGATGGGACTAACACACTTCAAGTCCTATAGGTGCTTCTGGGAACAAAATAAAGGTCTGTGTGTGATGGGACTAACACACTTCAAGTCCTATAGGTGCTTCTGGGAACAAAATATAGCTCTGTGTGTGTGATGGGACTAACACACTTCAAGTCCTATAGGTGCTTCTGGGAAGAAAATATAGCTCTGTGTGTGTGATGGGACTAACACACTTCAAGTCCTATAGGTGCTTCTGGGAACAAAATATAGCTCTGTGTGTGTGATGGGACTAACACACTTCAAGTCCTATAGGTGCTTCTGGGAAGAAAATATAGCTCTGTGTGTGTGATGGGACTAACACACTTCAAGTCCTATAGGTGCTTCTGGGAACAAAATATAGCTCTGTGTGTGTGATGGGACTAACACACTTCAAGTCCTATAGGTGCTTCTGGGAACAAAATATAGGAGCTCTGCCTGCCTGCCACGAACACACTACAAGTCCTATAGGTGCTTCTGGGAACAAAATATAGGAGCTCTGCCTGCCTGCCACGAACACACTACAAGTCCTATAGGTGCTTCTGGGAACAAAATATAGGAGCTCTGCCTGCCTGCCACGAACACACTACAAGTCCTATAGGTGCTTCTGGTAACAAAATATAGGAGCTCTGCCTGCCTGCCACGAACACACTACAAGTCCTATAGGTGCTTCTGGTAACAAAATATAGGAGCTCTGCCTGCCTGCCACGAACACACTACAAGTCCTATAGGTGCTTCTGGTAACAAAATATAGGAGCTCTGCCTGCCTGCCACGAACACACTACAAGCCCCTCTTTCTCAATCAATCTTTGTAACTGAATCTATCTAACTCAATCTCTGTAAGTGAATCTCTCTACCTAACTAAATCCAGCAGAGTGTCACAGATCTAGCCTGCTCAATCTGCGCCGGAACAGCATGTGACCGGCCCAGACGGCGTGGCGGCCTTTTATAGGGGGGGGGGCGTGTAATACAGCCCCTGAGCTGTAATTGGCTACAGGCGTCCTGCCTGTAGCCAATTATGGCTCTTCGAGTTTCCGGGGCTGTGATTGGCCAAGCATGCGGGGTCACAGTGCATGCTTGGCCAATCATCAGCCAGCAATGCACTGCGCCGGCCGCGCCGGCCGCAATGCATTGCGGGGCCGCGCGCATCACACGAACGTGATGCGAGCGGCCAAAATAGTTCTGGGCTCGCCGAGCGAGCGAACGCCCGGTGCTCGATGCGAACGTGGGTTTGCATCGAGCACCGGGCCCATCCCTACTCCCCAGTGACGGCAGCACTCATGCAGCCCCAGACCATGACACTCCCACCACCATGCTTGATTGTAGAGACACACTTGTCTTTGTACTCCTTACCTGGTTGCAGCCACCCACGCTTGACACCATCTGAACCAAATATGTTTATCTTGTTCTCATCAGACCACAGAACATGGTTTCAGTAATCCATGTCCTTAGTCTGCTTGTCTTCAGCAAACTGTTTGCAGGCTTTCTTGTGCATCATCTTTAGAGGAGGCTTCCTTCTGGGATGACAGCCATGCAGACCAATTTGATGCAGTGTATGGCATATGGTCTGAGAACTGACAGGCTGACCCCCCCCCCACCCCTTGAACCTCTGCAGCAATGCTGGCAGCACTCATTCATCTATTTCCCAAAGAAAACCTCTGGATATGACGCTGAGTATGTGCACTCAACTTCTTTGGTCGACCGTGGCAAGATCTGTTCTGAGTGGAACCTGTTCTGTTAAACCACTATATGGTCTTGGCCACCATACTGCAGCTCAGTTTCAGGGTCTTGGCAATCTTTTGATAGCCAATACCATCTTTATGCAGAGCAACAATTCTTTTTTTCAGATCCTCAGAGAGTTCTTTGCCATGAGGTGCCATGTTGAACTTTCAGTGACCAGTATGAGAGTGTGAGAGTAATAACACCAAATTTAACACACCTGCTCCCCATTCACACCTGACACCTTGTAACACTAACAAGTCACATCACACCAGGGAGGGAAAATGGCTAATTGGACCCAATTTGAACATTTTCACTTATGGCCCGTACACACGATCCGAATATCGGACGACCGATCGTATGACCGTTTTTCGGTTAACAATCACAAGTAGAAATTGAATAGCCAATAAAGTCACAAATTCTCGTACGATAGGAAAAAAAATCGTAAGTGATGTCGTGTGTTGTAATGTATTTGTATTGTATTTTTGGACGACAACTATACTGACTAAACGAAAATCGTACGATCTGGAATCGTACGAGGAATTATTTCCAATAATATTGGACGAACGGTCGTGATCGGCTGTCGGAAGTAGTGTACACACGATCCGAAAATCGCACGATCCTCCCTCGGACAATCGTTTTCGTCCGATATTCGGATTGTGTGTACGGGCCATTAGGGGTGTACTCATTTTGTTGCTAGCAGTTTAGACATTAATGGCTGTGTGTTGAGTTATTTTGAGGGGACAGTTAATTTACACTGTTATACAAGCTGTACACTCACGACTTTACATTGTAGCAAAGTGTCATTTATTCAGTGTTGTCACATGAAAAGATATAATAAAATATTTACAAAAATGTGAGGGGTGTACTCACTTTTGTGAGATACTGTGTGTGTATATATATATATATATATATATATATATATATATATATATTACTCTATACGCTTGGATAGCAATACATGCTATATTGCGCACAGCTGTGGAGTAGGTAAATCCTGAATAGAGAAACCTTGAAGTTGTATTAGATTTCCAATAGGTACGCTTGTCAAATGGGACAGAATAAATATGGCTTTGTGTTGGTTGATGTGGCCTTCTCAGCTTCCCATCCTATTGTTACATTTTCATTATCATTCCGTATCTTCAATGCAGGAAGTGGGATCAATAAGAGAAAAAAAGGATAACTTTGCTTTTCACAGCAGGGAGGACATTTTTAAATGAAGCTTTGTGCATCTAGAGAATAATAAATAAATGTTGCCCCCCAAAAAAAGGATTTTTGTTTATTTAATTCACCAAAACATTGTAATCCAAAATTGAGATTACAGTCAAATGTTTTATTAGTTTGCCAACATCTGTGAAATTGGGTTTCGATTCAATCTGGGATTTAAACTTCAAATGTACTCTGCCCGGGCTTATCAATTATACACACTCAAATTCTTGTTTCCTCCCTTCTTTTTTTTTTGTTCTTGTTTCCAGCATGTGGTCCCAGCTGTTTTGTTCATCACAGAAATTGGAAGATGGAAACACAATAAGCCTATGGTAGGTAAAGAGTGACAGAAACACTTATTTTTTATTTGAACATGTTCTTGTAAAGACTACAGACATTTCAAAGTATTTACTTTGCTTCCCAAGCTCGGTGCTTAATCATCACTCGAATGCTGGCTCGAATGTTACTTTGTAACAGTGATAACAAGTATTTTATTATTTAACCCAATTTGCAAAAGGGATTAAAGGTGGCACTTTCAAAGAGGCATCAAAGAAAAGAATATACATCAGCTTGTTGTGACACAAACTCACTGCTTTTATCACAACAGAAAAATATGTAACAGAAATAGATGGATTCTACAAGCAATTTCTCATTTTTAATAGATCCCCATGTGTAAGTAGCCATTAGCTTGAGAAAAAAGTAAATGCTTATTTGTGACTACACAGTGATATCTGTCATGTTGGTAGTGTTGTCTATGTTTTAGATTTGTGCTGTGTGTGTTGTTATTGAAGAATATATGTTCCTTCAGCCTGCAAGTTAGAGACAGATAGCTACATTTGTCTAGCTTAACAGCTGCAAATATACGAGTTGTGAAAACAAATGTTTAATGTCTATGCAGTGCAGAAGTCAAACAACAATTTAAATTGTGGCACAAACAAATGCTAATGCATCATCCACATGAGTTCGCTTCTCTCCCCCTAGATAAATGTGAAGATATGCTTGTGTAACATAGGTAGTTCATAAAATGTTCATAAGGAGTTTATAAAAATACCATAGGAAGGGTGTTGTACTTGAGTAGGCAGCGCCACCTGAGACAGGAACAAATCTCTGAAATTATAAAAAAAGGAACACAGGGGGGCTCCAGCTAAGTGCAGCATCAACGGGTTTATTATGACTAAAAAGCCAAATGCAAACTTATGCCGCGTACACACGATCAGAATTCTCGTCGGAAAAAATTCTGACGGTTTTTCCGACGGAATTCCGACGGAATTCCGCTCACGCTGTGTTGCCTACACACGATCACACCAAATTCCGACGGTCAATAACACAGCGGCATAAAACACGTTCGACAGCACTATAAAAGGGAAGTTTAATGCTTCCGAGCATGCGTCGAATTGTTTCCGAGCATGCGTCGGAATTTTGCGTGTCGGAATTGCATACACACGATAGGAAAATCCGATAGAAAGGTTTTCCGTCGGAAAAATTGAGAACAGGTTCTCAATTCAAAGTCCGTCGGAAATTCCGACAGAAAAAGACCGCTGGGCATACACACGGTCGGAAAATCCGATGAAAAGCTCCCATCGGACTGTTTCCATCGGAAATTCCGACCGTGTGTACGCCGCATTACAGAAATATTAAATCAAAGAGCTTATCTACAACCATGCCACATTGGATGGAAGCTGTACCCCGGAAGAGCCGCTTGTGACAGCAAATAGCATGTTGTCAGTGAGGAAACCAAGCCCAATGTTCCAGGAAGTGAGGAGAGCCACTGTGGGACACAATACAGCATGTGACATCACACCTGGGTCAGGCTGGTTGCTATGGTAATGTGTTTTGGAACTCCTATTGGCTCCTTACTCAAACCATTGAAAATCATAGACAGGCAAGCTCTATTTAAGAGAGGGGTGAGTATTCTGGGCTCAGCCAATCACAAAAAAATGCACAGCAATAAAGAGGCAGTGCAAAGGTGGAAAGAGAGGAAAAGAAAAGACGAACACAAAACCACATCTCCTGTGTATAATGCCACTGTGGAGCTGTGGAACTACTGAGTAGGGATGAGCCGAACACCCCCCGGTTCGGTTTGCACCAGAACCTACGAACGGACTGAAAGTTTGCACGAACATTAGAACCCTATTAATTACAATGGACGCGAACGTTCGAAATCTAAAGTGCTAATTATAACGGCTAATATGCATGTTATTGTCCTAAAAAGGGTTTGGGGGCCCGGGTTCTGCCCCAGGGGACATGTATCAATGCAAAAAGAAGTTTTAATAAGGGCTGTTTTTTCTGGAGCAGTCATTTTAATGATGCATAAAGTGAAAAAAAAAATATTCCTTTAACCACTTGCCTACCAGGCACGAACACCTCCTTCCTGACCAAGCCATTTTTCAGCTTTCAGCGATTTTGAATGACAATTGCGCTGTCATGCAACGCTGTACCCAAATAACATTTTTATCATTTTTTCCCCACACATAGAGCTTTATTTTGGTGGTATTTGATCACCTCTGCGTTTTTTATTTCTTGCGCTATAAACAAAAGAAGAGCGACAAGTTTGAAAAAACATAATATTTTTTACTTTTTAGTATAATAAATATCCAATTATTTTTTTTTTTAAACAATTTTTTTCCTCAGTTTAGGCCGATACGTATTCTTCTACATATTTTTGTTAAAAAAATCGCAATAAGCGTATATTGATTGGTTTGCACAAAAGTTATAGCGTCTACAAAATAGGGGATAGATTTATAGCATTTTTATTATTATTTTTTTTTTACTAGTAATGGCGGCGATCTGCGATTTTTATTATGACTGCAACATTGCGGCGGACATATCGGACACTTTTGACACATTTTTGGGACCACTCACATTCTACATATTTTTGGTAAAAAAATCGCAATAAGCGTATATTGATTGGTTTTTTGGGACCACTCACATTTATACAGTGATCCGTGCTATAAAAATGCATTGATTACTGTATAAATGTGACTGGCAGGGATAGGTTAATATGTTCCCTATGTTAGTGATTCTAACTGTGGGGGGAGGGGACTGACTGGGGGAGGGGACCGATCGGTGTCCCTATGTACAAGGGACACACCATCGGTCTCCTCTCCAGTGACAGGACGTGGATCTGTGTGTTTACATACACAGATCCACGTCCTGCTCAGTTACTGGGCAATCGCGGGTGCACGCCCCCTAGTGGCCAAAATGTAGGCGCCGTCATATGGCGGCGTCCCGCCACAAGAGCCGCACCGCCCCGCCGTCAATAGACAGTGGGCGGTCTGCTACAGGTTAAATATGGTACCTGTGGGGTGTCTAAAGTATGCCTGTGAAGTGGCATGTGTTTCCCGTGTTTAGAACTGTCCCTGCACAAAATGACATTTGTAAAGGAAAAAAGAAGCCATTTAAAACTGCTTGCGGCTTTAATGTCATGTCTTGTCCTGGCAATATGGATGAAAATCTTTGAGAAAAATGGCATTGGTACCCCATCAGCCCCCCCCCCCCACCCCAGCCCATTACCAGCCCCTTTGGGTCTTGTATGGATATTAAGGGGAACCCTGCACCCAAAATAAAACCCTATACCTAAAACCCTATATACCCAGCAAATAAGGGTAGATACAGGTGTATACTGTGCTGTGCTGGAGGCACAGAACACACACTAACTCCTGCAGATGGCTGTATTAGAGAACACCAGCAAATATGGGTAGATACAGGTGTATACTGTTCTGTGCTCGAGGCACAGAACACACGCTAACTCCTACAGATGGCTATTCAGAGAACACCAGAAAATATGGGTAGATACAGGTGTATACTGTGCTGTGCTGGAGGCACAGAACACACACTAACTCCTGCAGATGGCTGTATTAGAGAACACCAGCAAATATGGGTAGATACAGGTGTATACTGTGCTGTGCTGGAGGCACAGAACACACACTAACTCCTGCAGATGGCTATTTCAGAGAACACCAGCAAATATGGGTAGATACAGGTGTATACTGTGCTGTGTTGGAGGCACAGAACACACACTAACTCCTGCAGATGTCAATAACACACTGTCCCTGCCTATCTATCTCTCTCCCTGCACGCCGGAACACACTACACAAGGCCGCCGCGCTGGTGACCTTATATAGTGTGGGGCGTGTACTAAACCCCCTGAGCTATAATTGGCCACAGGCATACAGGCATTCGAACATGGGTTCCAATCGAACACCGGGCTCATCCCTACTACTGAGCCCCACAGAGCAACGGCACTAGGGAAACTAGGGAAATTTAGACGGGATCTTGATGATTATAATTTCCATAGAGTGTTTTATTGGGAAAAGAGTTCTCGATCACCCATTCCATTCTTGATGGGTTTACAGACTGCTGATACTAGACAGCACCACCTTTTCCATGTCATTAAAGAGGTGTGGGCCAGTTGTACAATCCCAGCATATTTCTAACAATACCATGTCACAGCCTCCTTCCTCCAAATCACCTCATCCCCCCCCACCACCCACCACCGTAAATGCACTTCCAGTCCGCGTACAGGTAAAATACATCCTCCTGCTGCCTCCCCCTGGGCTGAACAGTGATCTATACCAGTCAGTGATACAGCACAGAGGGCTGGTACTACTATTGTACAGAATACTCTTGGTGTTACCCATCATAAGGGTTCACCTTTAGATACTGGATTCAGACCTCTCTCCTCACAGCACAATGACATGGCCCGCACTGAGCTCTCTCGTAAGACTGTTCATAGTCTAATGAGACCATTACTACACCTGACACTTCCAATTCTGAGACTGTTCCCAATATCCCCACCGCATCCCCCATTGTGAGAGAACCCACTGATTGTTTTGATGTGGCATTTTTAGAACTGACCCCATGTTCATGCTCACAAAAAAGGAAACATGGAGAAAAGGTCGGAGAGGGGGAAAGTCCAGACAAAAGCAAAAAAGTAAAATGGCAGATACAGTGAAGATTTTCAACTTGTCTTCCTACTCCTTTACCCAACACGATGTAACACTTCCCAGTTGGGGTCTTAAATCTGTGCCCATTGTTCAACAAAACCTGTTTACTTTAATTAAGGACCTAAACAGATGTATTAGGAATCTCACTCTGAAGTGATATTATAACCTTAAAAAGACCCATGCTACTGACGATGAACCTGCCCTTAGTGTGGACTCACAGTGGCCCTCCTCACTTCCTGGAACATTGGATTTGGTTTCCTCACTGAGAACACGCTGTGTGCTTGTTCACAAGTAGCTCTTCCAGTGGACGGCTTCCATCCGATGTGGCATGGCTGCAGATAAGCTCTTTGATTCTATAATTCTGTGAGTTTACATTTGTTTTTTTTATAGGGATGGGCCCGGTGCTCGATGCGAACCCACGTTCGCATCGAGCACCGGGCGTTCGCTCGCTCGGCGAGCCCAGAACTATTTTGGCCGCTCGCATCACGTTCGTGTGATGCGAGCGGCCCCGCAATGCATTGCGGCCGGCGCGGCCGGCGCAGTGCATTGCTGGCTGATGATTGGCCAAGCATGCACTGTGACCCCGCATGCTTGGCCAATCACAGCCCCGGAAACTCGAAGAGCCATAATTGGCTACAGGCAGGACGCCTGTAGCCAATTACAGCTCAGGGGCTGTAGTACACGCCCCCCCCCTATAAAAGGCCGCCACGCCGTCTGCGCCGGTCACATGCTGTTCCGGCGCAGATAGAGCAGGCTAGATCTGTGACACTCTGCTGGATTTAGTGTTAGATAGATTTACTGAGAGAGAGTTAGGTTGGATAGATTCATTTAGAAGGATTGAGTTAGAAAGAGGGGCTTGTAGTGTGTTCGTGGCAGGCAGGCAGCGCTCCTATATTTTGTTCCCAGAAGCACCTATAGGACTTGTAGTGTGTTCGTGGCAGGCAGGCAGAGCTCCTATATTTTGTTCCCAGAAGCACCTATAGGACTTGTAGTGTGTTCCTGGCAGGCAGGCAGAGCTCCTATATTTTGTTCCCAGAATCACCTATAGGACTTGTAGTGTGTTCGTGGCAGGCAGGCAGAGCTCCTATATTTTGTTCCCAGAAGCACCTATAGGACTTGTAGTGTGTTCCTGGCAGGCAGGCAGAGCTCCTATATTTTGTTCCCAGAAGCACCTATAGGACTTGTAGTGTGTTCGTGGCAGGCAGGCAGAGCTCCTATATTTTGTTCCCAGAAGCACCTATAGGACTTGTAGTGTGTTCCTGGCAGGCAGGCAGAGCTCCTATATTTTGTTCCCAGAAGCACCTATAGGACTTGTAGTGTGTTCGTGGCAGGCAGGCAGAGCTCCTATATTTTCTTACCAGAAGCACCTATAGGACTTGTAGTGTGTTCCTGGCAGGCAGGCAGAGCTCCTATATTTTGTTCCCAGAAGCACCTATAGGACTTGTAGTGTGTTTGTGGCAGGCAGGCAGAGCTCCTATATTTTCTTCCCAGAAGCACCTATAGGACTTGTAGTGTGTTCCTGGCAGGCAGGCAGAGCTCCTATATTTTGTTCCCAGAAGCACCTATAGGACTTGAAGTGTGTTAGTCCCATCACACAGAGATCATATATTTTGTTCCCAGAAGCACCTATAGGACTTGAAGTGTGTTAGTCCCATCACACAGACCTATATTTTCTTCCCAGAGGCACCTATAGGACTTGAAGTGTGTTAGTCCCATCACACAGAGATCATATATTTTGTTCCCAGAAGCACCTATAGGACTTGAAGTGTGTTAGTCCCACAACACACACCTATATTTTCTTCCCAGAAGCACCTATAGGACTTGAAGTGTGTTAGTCCAATCACACAGAGATCTTATATTTTGTTCCCAGAAGCACCTATAGGACTTGAAGTGTGTTAGTCCCATCACACAGAGATCTTATATTTTGTTCCCAGAAGCACCTATAGGACTTGAAGTGTGTTAGTCCCATCACACAGAGATCATATATTTTCTTCCCAGAAGCACCTATAGGACTTGAAGTGTGTTAGTCCCATCACACAGAGATCATATATTTTCTTCCCAGAAGCACCTATAGGACTTGAAGTGTGTTAGTCCAATCACACAGAGATCATATATTTTGTTCCCAGAAGCACCTATAGGACTTGAAGTGTGTTAGTCCCATCACACAGAGATCATATATTTTGTTCCCAGAAGCACCTATAGGACTTGTAGTGTGTTCATGGCAGGCAGGCAGAGCTCCTATATTTTGTTCCCAGAAGCACCTATAGGACTTGTAGTGTGTTCGTGGCAGGCAGGCAGAGCTCCTATATTTTCTTCCCAGAAGCACCTATAGGACTTGAAGTGTGTTAGTCCAATCACACAGAGATCATATATTTTGTTCCCAGAAGCACCTATAGGACTTGAAGTGTGTTAGTCCCATCACACAGAGATCATATATTTTCTTCCCAGAAGCACCTATAGGACTTGAAGTGTGTTAGTCCCATCACACAGAGATCATATATTTTCTTCCCAGAAGCACCTATAGGACTTGAAGTGTGTTAGTCCCATCACACAGAGATCATATATTTTGTTCCCAGAAGCACCTATAGGACTTGAAGTGTGTTAGTCCCATCACACAGAGATCCTATATTTTGTTCCCAGAAGCACCTATAGGACTTGAAGTGTGTTAGTCCCATCACACAGAGATCATATATTTTGTTCCCAGAAGCACCTATAGGACTTGTAGTGTGTTGTGGCAGGCAGGCAGAGCTCCTATATTTTCTTCCCAGAAGCACCTATAGGACTTGTAGTGTGTTCCTGGCAGGCAGGCAGAGCTCCTATATTTTGTTCCCAGAAGCACCTATAGGACTTGAAGTGTGTTAGTCCCATCACACAGAGATCATATATTTTGTTCCCAGAAGCACCTATAGGACTTGAAGTGTGTTAGTCCCATCACACAGACCTATATTTTCTTCCCAGAAGCACCTATAGGACTTGAAGTGTGTTAGTCCCATCACACAGAGATCATATATTTTGTTCCCAGAAGCACCTATAGGACTTGAAGTGTGTTAGTCCCACAACACACACCTATATTTTCTTCCCAGAAGCACCTATAGGACTTGAAGTGTGTTAGTCCAATCACACAGAGATCATATATTTTGTTCCCAGAAGCACCTATAGGACTTGAAGTGTGTTAGTCCCATCACACAGAGATCATATATTTTGTTCCCAGAAGCACCTATAGGACTTGAAGTGTGTTAGTCCCATCACACAGAGATCATATATTTTGTTCCCAGAAGCACCTATAGGACTTGAAGTGTGTTAGTCCCATCACACAGAGATCATATATTTTCTTCCCAGAAGCACCTATAGGACTTGAAGTGTGTTAGTCCAATCACACAGAGATCATATATTTTGTTCCCAGAAGCACCTATAGGACTTGAAGTGTGTTAGTCCCATCACACAGAGATCATATATTTTGTTCCCAGAAGCACCTATAGGACTTGAAGTGTGTTCCGGGCAGGCAGGCAGAGCTCCTATATTTTGTTCCCAGAAGCACCTATAGGACTTGAAGTGTGTTAGTCCCAGGCAGGCAGAGCTCCTATATTTTCTTCCCAGAAGCACCTATAGGACTTGAAGTGTGTTAGTCCAATCACACAGAGATCATATATTTTGTTCCCAGAAGCACCTATAGGACTTGAAGTGTGTTAGTCCCATCACACAGAGATCATATATTTTCTTCCCAGAAGCACCTATAGGACTTGAAGTGTGTTAGTCCCATCACACAGAGATCATATATTTTGTTCCCAGAAGCACCTATAGGACTTGAAGTGTGTTAGTCCCATCACACAGAGATCATATATTTTGTTCCCAGAAGCACCTATAGGACTTGAAGTGTGTTAGTCCCATCACACAGACCTATATTTTCTTCCCAGAAGCACCTATAGGACTTGAAGTGTGTTAGTCCCATCACACAGAGATCATATATTTTGTTCCCAGAAGCACCTATAGGACTTGAAGTGTGTTAGTCCCATCACACAGAGATCATATATTTTCTTCCCAGAAGCACCTATAGGACTTGAAGTGTGTTAGTCCCATCACACAGAGATCATATATTTTCTTCCCAGAAGCACCTATAGGACTTGAAGTGTGTTAGTCCCATCACACAGAGATCATATATTTTTCTTCCCAGAAGCACCTATAGGACTTGAAGTGTGTTAGTCCAATCACACAGAGATCATATATTTTGTTCCCAGAAGCACCTATAGGACTTGAAGTGTGTTAGTCCCACCACACAGACCTATATTTTCTTCCCAGAAGCACCTATAGGACTTGAAGTGTGTTAGTCCAATCACACAGAGATCATATATTTTGTTCCCAGAAGCACCTATAGGACTTGAAGTGTGTTAGTCCCATCACACAGAGATCATATATTTTGTTCCCAGAAGCACCTATAGGACTTGAAGTGTGTTAGTCCAATCACACAGAGATCATATATTTTGTTCCCAGAAGCACCTATAGGACTTGAAGTGTGTTAGTCCCATCACACAGACCTATATTTTCTTCCCAGAAGCACCTATAGGACTTGAAGTGTGTTAGTCCCATCACACAGAGATCATATATTTTTCCCAGAAGCACCTATAGGACTTGAAGTGTGTTAGTCCCATCACACAGAGCTCCTATATTTTCTTCTCAGCAGCACCCACAGGACTTCTAGTGTGTTAGTGGCATCACACAGAGCTCCTCTATTTGCTTTGCAGAAGCACCCACAGGACTTCTAGTGTGTTAGTGGCATCACACAGAGCTCCTCTATTTTCTTTGCAGAAGCACCCACAGGACTTCTAGTGTGTTAGTGGCATCACACAGAGCTCCTCTATTTTCTTTGCAGAAGCACCCATAGGACTTCTAGTGTGTTAGTGGCATCACACAGAGCTCCTATATTTTCTTCTCAGCAGCACCCACAGGACTTCTAGTGTGTTAGTGGCATCACACAGAGCTCCTCTATTTTTTCTTTGCAGAAGCACCCACAGGACTTCTAGTGTGTTAGTGGCATCACACAGAGCTCCTCTATTTTCTTTGCAGAAGCACCCATAGGACTTCTAGTGTGTTAGTGGCATCACACAGAGCTCCTCTTTTTTCTTTGCAGAAGCACCCATAGGACTTCTCGTGTGTTAGTGGCATCACACAGAGCTCCTATATTTTCTTCTCAGCAGCACCCACAGGACTTCTAGTGTGTTAGTGGCATCACACAGAGCTCCTCTATTTTCTTTGCAGAAGCACCCATAGGACTTCTAGTGTGTTAGTGGCATCACACAGAGCTCCTCTATTTTCTTTGCAGAAGCACCCATAGGACTTCTCGTGTGTTAGTGGCATCACACAGAGCTCCTCTATTTTCTTGGCAGAAGCACCCATAGGACTTCTAGTGTGTTAGTGGCATCACACAGAGCTCCTCTTTTTTCTTTGCAGAAGCACCCATAGGACTTCTCGTGTGTTAGTGGCATCACACAGAGCTCCTATATTTTCTTCTCAGCAGCACCCACAGGACTTCTAGTGTGTTAGTGGCATCACACAGAGCTCCTCTATTTTCTTTGCAGAAGCACCCATAGGACTTCTAGTGTGTTAGTGGCATCACACAGAGCTCCTATATTTTCTTCTCAGCAGCACCCACAGGACTTCTAGTGTGTTAGTGGCATCACACAGAGCTCCTCTATTTTCTTTGCAGAAGCACCCATAGGACTTCTCGTGTGTTAGTGGCATCACACAGAGCTCCTCTATTTTCTTTGCAGAAGCACCCATAGGACTTCTAGTGTGTTAGTGGCATCACACAGAGCTCCTCTTTTTTCTTTGCAGAAGCACCCATAGGACTTCTCGTGTGTTAGTGGCATCACACAGAGCTCCTATATTTTCTTCTCAGCAGCACCCACAGGACTTCTAGTGTGTTAGTGGCATCACACAGAGCTCCTCTATTTTCTTTGCAGAAGCACCCATAGGACTTCTAGTGTGTTAGTGGCATCACACAGAGCTCCTATATTTTCTTCTCAGCAGCACCCACAGGACTTCTAGTGTGTTAGTGGCATCACACAGAGCTCCTCTATTTTCTTTGCAGAAGCACCCACAGGACTTCTAGTGTGTTAGTGGCATCACACAGAGCTCCTCTATTTTCTTTGCAGAAGCACCCATAGGACTTCTAGTGTGTTAGTGGCATCACACAGAGCTCCTCTTTTTTCTTTGCAGAAGCACCCATAGGACTTCTCGTGTGTTAGTGGCATCACACAGAGCTCCTATATTTTCTTCTCAGCAGCACCCACAGGACTTCTAGTGTGTTAGTGGCATCACACAGAGCTCCTCTATTTTCTTTGCAGAAGCACCCATAGGACTTCTCGTGTGTTAGTGGCATCACACAGAGCTCCTCTCTATTTTCTTTGCAGAAGCACCCATAGGACTTCTCGTGTGTTAGGGGCATCACACAGAGCTCCTCTATTTTCTTTGCAGAAGCACCCATAGGACTTCTAGTGTGTTAGTGGCATCACACAGAGCTCCTCTTTTTTCTTTGCAGAAGCACCCATAAGACTTCTCGTGTGTTAGTGGCATCACACAGAGCTCCTATATTTTCTTCTCAGCAGCACCCACAGGACTTCTAGTGTGTTAGTGGCATCACACAGAGCTCCTCTATTTTCTTTGCAGAAGCACCCATAGGACTTCTAGTGTGTTAGTGGCATCACACAGAGCTCCTATATTTTCTTCTCAGCAGCACCCACAGGACTTCTAGTGTGTTAGTGGCATCACACAGAGCTCCTATATTTTCTTCTCAGCAGCACCCACAGGACTTCTAGTGTGTTAGTGGCATCACACAGAGCTCCTCTATTTTCTTTGCAGAAGCACCCATAGGACTTCTAGTGTGTTAGTGGCATCACACAGAGCTCCTCTATTTTCTTTGCAGAAGCACCCATAGGACTTCTAGTGTGTTAGTGGCATCACACAGAGCTCCTCTTTTTTCTTTGCAGAAGCACCCATAGGACTTCTCGTGTGTTAGTGGCATCACACAGAGCTCCTATATTTTCTTCTCAGCAGCACCCACAGGACTTCTAGTGTGTTAGTGGCATCACACAGAGCTCCTCTATTTTCTTTGCAGAAGCACCCATAGGACTTCTAGTGTGTTAGTGGCATCACACAGAGCTCCTATATTTTCTTCTCAGCAGCACCCACAGGACTACTAGTGTGTTAGTGGCATCACACAGAGCTCCCTATTTTTCTTCTCAGCAGCACCCACAGGACTTCTAGTGTGTTAGTGGCATCACACAGAGCTCCTCTATTTTCTTTGCAGAAGCACCCATAGGACTTCTAGTGTGTTAGTGGCATCACACAGAGCTCCTCTATTTTCTTTGCAGAAGCACCCATAGGACTTCTCGTGTGTTAGTGGCATCACACAGAGCTCCTATATTTTCTTCTCAGCAGCACCCACAGGACTTCTAGTGTGTTAGTGGCATCACACAGAGCTCCTATATATTCTTCTCAGCAGCACCCACAGGACTACCGACTACAATGGCTGGAAGACCGCCAAGGGGAGGCAGAGCGTGCAGAGCCAAGAACACAGGGCAGGCAGGCTCTGTTTCTAGTGGACGTGGCCGTGGACGTGGACGTGGTCGTGCATCGTCATCAGCACGTGGCCATGGGACACGCGCGTCTTTGTTTTCGGCAGCTGGACATGTGGAGCCGCATCATGCTGAAGGCTTGGTAGAATGGATGACCAAGCCCTCCTCATCCTCCTCATCCTCTCTCACCCAGGCTCAGGGTACTGGCAGAGCATCATCAGCCACCCCTTCCCTAGACCCACCATGTCCTCCTGAGGAGTCCCCCGAACTCTTTGAGCACAGTGTTGGGTACATGCTCCAGGAGGATGCCCAACGATTCGAAGGCTCGGATGATGATACCCAGCTTGAGGAATCTGGCAGTACTGTTCCACCAGCTGCAGCTTACTGCCAGGTTTGCTCTAGTGGTGAAGAGGGAGGGGATGATGAGGTCACTGACTCCACGTGGGTGCCTGAAGGGAGAGAGGATGAGGAGGAGGACGAGGAGGAGGAGGATGCGGCGTCACATGTCCAACGAGGCAGGGTGCCCCCTGGAGGCCAGGTAGAGGCCAGCACAGCAACTGTACAACACCGCAGAGCTCCGCCTGTGCAGGGCGCTGCCTCTGCACGTTATCAGAAAAGTTCTTTGGTGTGGGCCTTTTTTGAGACGAGTGCAGCAGATCGCACCACTGCTATTTGCAATATTTGTCTCAAGCGTATCTCGCGTGGCCAAAACATCAGCCGCTTGGGCACCACAAGCATGACCAGACATATGGCGACCTGCCATGCAGCTCGTTGGCAGGCACACATAAAAGACCCACACCAAAGAACTAAGCGGACCTCTCCTTGCTCCTCCTCAGCTGGATCTCCATCCCCACTACACCTTCAGTCCTCTCTGAAAGCTGCTCTGAGAGGACTGAAGGTGTAGAATTAGGTGTGTCACAACCAAGTACTTGCAGTACACCGACGTCCGATTGCAGCAGGCAAATTTCCCTGCCCCAGCTGCTGGACCGTAGAAAGAAGTACACTCCCAGCCATCCACATGCCCAGCGGTTGAATGCTAGCCTGGCTAAATTGCTAGCACTTCAACTGCTGCCTTTTCAGTTGGTAGACTCGGCCCCCTTCCGTGAGTTTGTTCAATGTGCGGTTCCTCAGTGGCAGGTTCCCAAACGCCACTTTTTCTCACGGAAGGCGATTCCGTCTCTCTACCGGCATGTGGAGGGCAATGTCCATGCCTCGCTGGACAGGGCGGTCAGCGGTAAGGTGCATATTACCGCTGACTCATGGTCCAGCAGGCATGGACAGGGACGGTACCTTTCTTTCACGGCCCATTGGGTCACTCTATTGGCAGCTGGGAGGGATGCAGGACAAGGTGCAGTAGTGTTGGAGGTTGTTCCGCCACCACGCCTCCAAAACGCTACTACTGCTACTGGTTGTGACACACCTCTCTCCTCCACCCCCTCCTCTTCTTCTTCCTCCAGTGCTCTGTCCTTGGAACCAGCGGTGCTCCGTAGGCGTACAAGGGGCTACGCAAGTACGCAGGCAAAAAGATGCCATGCCGTGCTTGCGCTGGTGTGTTTGGGGGACAGGAGCCACACTGGGCCAGAGGTTCTGGCAGCTCTGCAGGGGCAGGCCGAGAGGTGGTTGACGCCACGTCAGCTTAAGCCAGGAATGGTCGTTTCTGACAATGGCACCAACCTCCTCTCCGCCCTGCGACAGGGGCAGCTCACCCATGTGCCCTGCATGGCTCACGTCCTCAACCTGGTGGTGCAGCGGTTCTTGGGCAGGTTCCCAGGCTTACAGGATGTCCTGAGGCAGGCCAGGAAAGTCTGTGTGCATTTCCGCCGATCTTATAATGCCAGTGCTCGGCTGACTGAGCTGCAAAAGGAGCTGAACCTGCCCAAGAACCGCCTAATATGTGACATGCCCACCAGGTGGAACTCAACGTTGGCCATGCTGCAGCGACTGCACACGCAGCAGAGGGCCATCAATGAGTACCTTTGCGACTACGGCACCAGGACAGGGTCAGGGGAGCTTGGTTTTTTTTCCCCACGTCAGTGGAGCATGATCAGGGATGCATGCACTGTCCTCTCACCATTTGAGGAGGCCACGAGGATGGTGAGCAGTGACAGTGCATGCATCAGTGACACTGTCCCTCTTGTCCACCTGTTGGAGCATACGCTGCGTGGGATAATGGACAGGGCACTTGAGGCAGAACAGAGGCAGGAAGAGGAGGACTTCCTTGCCTCTCAAGGCCCCCTTTATCCGGACAGTGTTCCTCCTGTCCCACCCATCACACAGGAAGAAGAGGAGGAGGAGGAGGAGGAGGAGGAGGAGGAGGAGGATTGTGTGAGCATGGAGGTGGAGCCTGGCACTCAGCATCAGCAGCAGCAGTCTTTTAGGGATGATGTACAGTCCCAACAAACCAGTGGACTTGTACGTGGCTGGGAGGAGGTGGCTGGCGATCATGTCATCCTCAGTGACCCAGAAGACTCCGGACCGAATGCCTCAGCTAACCTACGCTGCATGGCCTCCCTGATCCTGCAAAGCCTGCGGAAGGATCCTCGTGTTCTTCGGATCAAGGAGAGGGACCATTACTGGCTGGCCACTCTCCTTGATCCGCGGTACAAGGGTAAGGTTGCGGACCTTATCTTGCCGTCGCAGAGGGAGCAGAGGATGAGACATCTCAGGGAGGCCTTGCAGAAAGGTCTGTGCAACGCGTTCCCAGAAACTGGGAGGCTACAAACTCCTGGTCCTGGGCGACGAGTTGCTGAGGCTTCGGTCAGTGGCAGAAGGAGCGGTGGGGAAGGTGGACGTCTGACCGATGCGTTCAGACAATTTTTTAGTCCGCAGCCCCAAGGTATGATCGGTTCCAGCAACCATCGCCAGCGTCTGATATACATGGTGCAGGAATACCTTGGGGCAAGGTCAGACTTGGACACCTTTCCCACCGAAAATCCTCTGGCTTACTGGGTCCTGAGGATGGATCACTGGCCAGAGCTTGCACAGTATGCAATTGAGCTACTGGCCTGTCCTGCCTCCAGCGTTCTGTCCGAACGCACATTCAGTGCTGCTGGAGGATTTGTGACTGATCATAGGGTGCGCCTGTCCACCGCCTCGGTTGATCGACTGACCTTCATCAAAATGAATCAGTCTTGGATCACCACCAGCTACCAGGCACCTGAGGCGGATATAACCGAATAATTTTTAATGTCACATCACATCCCTTCAAGACTGCCTATGCTGATGCTGAGTGACTGTCCTCTTATGTTCACTGACTATCCTCTTCCTCCTCCTCAATGATCCATGCCACCACACCAGTGCCTAAGGCACAATTTTTCAGCCCCTGTTTAACAGGGGCGTGTACATACAATTTTTATAAAAAAAATGCTTCGCAACACTGTGCTCCAAGTACAGTATCTGTGAGGGGTTGCAGTGTTGTGGCACCAGCACCAGTGCCTAAGGCACAATTTTTCAGCCCCTGTTTAACAGGGGCGTGTACTTACAATTTTTTAAAAAAATGCTTCGCAACACGTGTGACTGCTGTGCTCCAAGTACAGTATCTGTGAGGGGTTGCAGTGTTGTGGCACCAGCACCAGTGCCTAAGGCACAATTTTTCAGCCCCTGTTTAACAGGGGCGTGTACATACAATTTTTATAAAAAAATGCTTCGCAACAATGTGCTCCAAGTACAGTATCTGTGAGGGGTTGCAGTGTTGTGGCACCAGCACCAGTGCCTAAGGCACAATTTTTCAGCCCCTGTTTAACAGGGGCGTGTACTTACAATTTTTTTAAAAAAATGCTTCGCAACACGTGTGACTGCTGTGCTCCAAGTACAGTATCTGTGAGGGGTTGCAGTGTTGTGGCACCAGCACCAGTGCCTAAGGCACAATTTTTCAGCCCCTGTTTAACAGGGGCGGGTAATTACAAATCTTGATCTAATAGTTCACAGCAGGGCCCATTCCTGCGCCCACCAAGAGTAACTATGAGGGCCTACAGTCTTGTGGCAACACCGTCCACCACCACCGCCAAAGGCCCAATTTTTCTGCCCTGTTCATCAGGTGCTTGCAATTACAAATCTTGATCTAATAGTTCACAGCAGGGCCCATTCCTGCGCCCACCAAGAGTAACTATGAGGGCCTACAGTCTTGTGGCAACACCGTCCACCACCACCGCCAAAGGCCCAATTTTTCTGCCCTGTTCATCAGGTGCTTGCAATTACAAATCTTGATCTAATAACTCACAGCAGGGCCCATTCCTGCGCCCACCAAGAGTAACTGTGAGAGCTTACAGTCTTGTGGCAACACCGTCCACCACCACCACCACCACCCCCAATTTTTCTGCCCTGTTCAACAGTGCATGCAATTACAAATCTTGATCTATTAACTCACAGCAGGGCCCATTCCTGTGCCCACCAGTCTTGTGGCTACACCAACATCTAATAGGGCAAATTTCTGCAGAGTATATACGCCAGGCCCCTACTTTCATACATCCAACTTACAAACGACTCCTACTTGCAAATGGAAAGAGAAAACAGGAAGTGAGAGGAAATCTACCCCTAGGAAGGGAAATTCTATCCTGTTAGATTTAATTTGGGAAAAAGGTATCTCCTCTCTACTGATACTTTATCACCAATCCTTGTTTCAATTAAAACCCCACTTTTCCAAAAACATTTGTCATTGGGACGGAAAGTGAGGTGACATGTTCTGAACAGATGTGCAAAGACAGCAAATGTTACAGGGGTGATAACCCCTCCCTATGTTCTCCAAAAAGCTTAAAAATAGATTTTTTTGGGATGGAGCTACACTTCATAATGTACCTGTTCAGATTCTACTTAAGAACAAACCTAAAGCCGCAAGTGGTTTTAAATGGCTTCTTTTTTTCCTTTACAAATGACATTTTGTGCAAGGACAGTTCTAAACACGGGAAACACATGCCACTTCACAGGCATACTTTAGACACCCCCCAGGTACCATATTTAAAGGAAAATTTCACTTTTTTTTTTTCACTTTATGCATCATTAAAATGACTGCTCCAGAAAAAACGTTAGTTTTTAAAAGTTCTTTTTGCATTGATATATGTCCCCTGGGGCAGGACCCGGGTCCCCAAACCTGTTTTATGACATTAACATGCATATTGGCCGTTGTAATTAGCACTTTTGATTTCGAACGTTCGCGTCCATTATAACGTATAGGGTTCGAAAATTCGCGCAAACTTTCGGTCGGTTCGAAGGTTCTGGTGCGAACCGAACCCGGGGGTGTTCGGCTCATCCCTAGTGCCAGCCGCAGGTGTTGTGTATGGGCACTGAAGCGAGGGCTTCGATCTCAGTTGAATATTACATAATGAGCTAGTATGCTATGCATACTAGCTCATTATGCCTTTGTCTTTCAGGTTTTTTTATTTTTTTTGAAAGTGGGTTTACAATCACTTTAACTTTCTGTAAATATGTTTTAAATTGATATTTAACAAGTACATGTATACATTGTCATAAAGACCCATAACCAACTATTAGAATTAAGGTAAAACTGTGGGCAAACATTTTTTCATTTTGTATAGAGCAAGGGAGGGTTATAACCCCTGACATATTTTTTTTCCGCCATTCGTGTTCCATTTTAAAAATTTCCCAATCACTTCCTATCCCATAGCCAAACAGAAAGTGAGAGGAAATTCCTGAAAATGAACGGAATTCTTTGGGGACCCCTAAGTCACCAGAACTAGTGTCACCATTGGAAGATTTTCCCTCCCAAATAGAAAGGGTGAATTTCCCTAATTGGGGACACATACAGCAATAAAAAAACGGAGTGTTCTATTCTCCACTCTTTCCAAAACTAAAAAAAAAGTTTTGCCTTTAGTTATACTTTAACCCCTTCACGCTTAAGGGTAAAAGAAATATTAATGTCTAAGCACAATTTTGCAACTTTGACATGTGTTAGTAAAACTGTTCATTTCATCACAACTATTTTGTGTATCCAGGTGGATTATACCTTGTCTTTTTCATTTGGGGGTAAATGGTAATGGATATTTCCTTTTTTTTATTATTATCATTATCAAAGGAAAACTAGTCCAAAATAGTAAAAAAATGTAGTTGTATATTTCTTGTAACTATCTTAATCTACCACCAAAGAACAACCCAAAATACGTCTGCCTACTCCTGATGATCGGAGTGATACTATATATGTGTATGTTATTTCTTGTTTGCACCCACCCAGAAACAATAGTACTCATTTTGCTTTTTTTGCCCTACTTAAAACACACTAACTGACACTAATACAAATCTTAAAATATATATATTTTAAAAATCCTGCCCAAAATATACTGACCCTGAACTTTGACCCCAATCTTGACCTCTGACCCTTACTTGACCCAAACACTAACCCTGACACTGACCTAGATCAAACCTTGATCTAGGTATTTTTACTTTATTTTTTTCTTTTATTTTTAATAATGTTTTTAATACATTTTTTTTATACACAGTTGTTTTTTTTGTTCTCTCTGCAGGGAGAAAGATACAATGTATCTTTCCTCTCCATTCACAGAAACAGAAACATAGGGGTGGGCTTCACAGTAACTGATCATTGTGGTAGACAATCAGAGACTACCACAGCAATCAGGTGACCCGGAATCGGGTGTTCTGGGTCCCGATCATTAGTACGGGACCCGGAGCTCTCAGTGAGATCCCGGTCTCTGTGCTGGGAGCATGCTATATGGCACACTCAAGCTCAAAGACAGATACACATACATGCAGCCCCATGGCAAAATGCAGTGAGGCCGGATATATGTGTTATGTTGGCATCAAGGGGTTAATATTTATTTGAATTGATTGCAGTGAACTAAAAACTTTGCTGCTATCACAGCTCAGCAGTTCTTAATGTAGATGTCATGCCCATCTGTCTCATCTGCAATTTTAAGTAAAGCCAGACCTAGATATAGGGGATGTTTTTTTCAGATCATAATTCTTTTAATTGTTTTGCTTTGAGTACAAAAGGTAGCATCATATGCAGTGTTATCAATATACAATTCAATTGCTTTTTTGAACCCTTTCCTTAATGGATGGATGATGAACCCACATCCCAAGAGTAGATGGAGTAATGCTCACATTATATTTGGATTAATCTATTGCTGATGGGTTCAGGAAGGGTAAGGCATCCCGTTTACTGTTTACTTAAAGGCAGTTATGTATAAACAACTGGTGTGGGCAAGAGTGCTCATCAGCTGGAAATGGAAAGTGAAAAACGCTGTAGATATCATCAGTGGTTAGTGGGATTGGAGAAGTCTCTAGTCATCTAGAAAAGTAAGTTAAAGCGGTACTAAACCGCTGTTTTTTTTTTTTTTGCTTTTTTTGGAACCTGCATCGCATACTAGCATATTATGTGAAACTTACCTCAGAACGACGGCTTCCATCGGTGAGGTAAGTTTCAGGAATATTCGCATGCATGGATTATTATCCCCATAATGGGGGTCAATTCTTATCAGCAGCATAGTAACATATGTTCATTAGCATCATTAGCAAATTTAAAAATAAGAACATATGAGAAATTGAAAGAGAATCCCAGAGTATGGGAGACATTATCTTGTGAGAATGGGGACATTTTTAGAGAAAACAGCCTTTCCATGTGTGAGAATTTCTTGTTAGGTTTTATTATTCGTCATGTTATACCATATTAGTGGTTGCCCTTTCTAAAGTTTGAAAAGCTAAATAAAGCATTTGGGAAATCATTCTGTTAGAGGAACACTTCAAAAACAAAAAATACCTTTTAAGAGACTGCTCTATTAGAGATTAACTGTCATGTGAAACACTAAGGTCCCTTTCACACAGGCGCCTCCACCTGATGGACTTCACTTGATCAGCGGGAAAATGCTCTGCTGATCCCTGCGGCGCAGGCGGATGACAGGTACATCTCTGCTTACTGAGCAGAGCAGAGATGGACCCAGTCCTGCTCCCCTCTATGGGGTGTGCTGTGAGTACCCAAGTAGTATGAGTACCCAAGTGCTGTGAGTACCTGAATGCTGTGTGCTGTGAGTACCCGAGTGCTGTGAGTACTGAGTGCTGTGAGTACCCAAGTGCTGTGTATGTGAGTACCCAAGTGCTGTGAGTACCGAGTGCTGTGAGTACCTGATTGCTGTATATGTGAGTACCCGAGTGCTGTGAGTACCGGGGTGCTGTAAGTACCCGAGTGCTGTGAATGCCCGAGTGCTCTAAGTGCCCGAGTGCTGTGAGTGCCCGAGAGCTGTTGAGTAGCAGGTCAGGAAGCTAGTTGTTAGTTAATTGTAGATAGCATAATTCCCAATCCCCATTAAATTAGTGGATACGATGACCGGCGGGTATGAAAATGCAACTCGGTGTACATAGTTACATAGTAGGTGAGGTTGAAAAAAGACACAAGTCCATCAAGTCCAACCTATGTGTGTGATTATATGTCAGTATTACATTGTATATCCCTGTATGTTGCGGTGCTTATCTAATAGTTTTTTGAAACTATCAATGCTCCCCGCTGATATCACCATCTGGAAGGGAATTCCACATCCTTGCATGCCATTGCTGAGCCTATCATCTACTAGGACTCCCAGGTCCTTTTCCATCCTAGATTCCCCCAGAGGTGGCATGTATGCTTTCCTTGATTATTTGATTGAGGGCGAATACTGCTGTGCAAAACTTAAGCACGTTGTTTCTCTGGAAGCCCAGGTTCTGAATCTAGGGAAGCAACTGTCAACACTGAGAAGACACTCCATACCTAAAGCGGGACTGTACCTGAATTTTTTTTTTAAAAGCCAGCAGCTACAAATACTGCAGCTGCTGACTTTTAAAAAATGGACACTTACCTGTCTCCCAGCGCCAGCGATGTCGGCAGCAGAGGCCGATCGATCGCTCGGCTCTCTGCTGTTGCTGGCGCCATTCTCGGTGAGGGAATCAGGAAGTAAAGCTTGCGGCTTCACTTCCCGGTTCCCTACTGCGCATGCGCGAGACGCGCGGCGCAATGAGAATCTTCAGCGCTGTCTGCCGGGACAGTGAGGGCAGGGGTAAAGCCAAGGGAAAGGAAAGACAGATTCTGGTGGTAGGAGACTCAATTCTCAGAAGGACAGAGTGGGCACTCTGAAGAAGCGCCGAACTGTATGTTGTCTACTGGGCATTTGGGTTCGGCACATCACAAATCTGGTGGACAGATTACTGGGAGGGGCTGGGGAAGCCCCGGCTGTCATGGTACAAGTTGGCACCAATGACAAAGTCAGAGGAAGATGCAGTATCCTAAAAAAAGATTTTAGGGACTTGGGAGGTAAATTGAGGATTAGGTAGTATTCTCAGAAATACTACCGATACCTCGAGCCACACCAGAGAGGCAGCGAGTGATTAGGGAAGTAAACAATTGGCTGAGGAGCTGGTGTAAAAAAGGGGGGTTCGGGTTCCTGGAGAACAGGGCCGTCTCCTCAGGTGGTTACCAGCTCTTTAGCAGGGACGTAGTTGCAGTTCGGCTGGGAGAGAAGATGGCCGACAAGTTAGAGAGGTTTTTAAACTAGGTGACGGGTGGGAGGGTCCAGATGTAGAGATAGCCAGCGTGGAACAAATTTCAGAGGGTAGTATTGGGGGCATTAGTGGTAGGTTGACTAAAGCACCTAAAACCGAGGTAAGTATAGTAACAAGTCATATTTGCAACCTCAGAACACCCAATAAGGACATAGCATGCGTCCAGACAATGTCAGGAGTCTGGCGGGCAAAATGGGAAAACTAGAGCTGCTATTGTATGAGGAGGATTTCGATTTTGAGACTTGGTTCAACAGCTCTCATGATTGGCTGGCAACCATTCAGGGGTATTCCCAATATTGCAGAGATAGGGAGGGTAAAAAAGGGGGAGATGTATGCCTGTATATAAAAAATGATGTATAAGTGAATGTGAGGGACGACATCACTAATGGAGCAAGGGATGAGGTGGAATCCTTATGGGTAGAGCTTCAAAGGGAGGAAACTAAGGGGAAAGTAATACATAGTATATAGTATGCTATAGGCCCCCTAACCAGAGGGAGGAGGGGGACGCTGACCTCCTATCACAGTTTGGAATGGCGGCAAGGATGGGAAGTGTCATTATAATGGGAGATTTTAATTATCCAGACATAGACTGGGCAGAAGGAATCGTGCATTCAAAGAACAAAGAACACGGAGGAAAAATGGGAGTGCTTTAAGAGCATATTAAATAAGGGTATTAACCAGTGCATCCCAATGGGAAATACATTTAAAAGAGCTAATAAAAGTCCTGGATGGCTTAAAAATACAAATGCAATCTACTCACTAGGGGGAGCACCTCTGGGGGAATCTAAGATGGAAATGGACCTGGGATCTTAGTAGATGACAGGCTCAGCAATGGCATGCAATGCCAGGCTGCTGCTAGCAAAGCCAACAGAATATTAGCATGCTTTAAAAAGGGGATTAAATCTACAAGACTTTGGTCCGGCCACACCTGGAGTATGCCATCCAGTTCTGGGCTCCAGTCCTCAGGAAGGATGTGCTGGAACTGGACAGGGTTCAGAGAAGGGCAACAAAGATTACGAGCACTGAACTTATTATCTCTGGAGAGACGTTTGAGAGGAGATATGATTTCAATGTACAAATACCATACTTGTGACCCCGCAATAGGGATAAAACTTTGCGCAAGGGAACATAAAAAGACATGTGGCCATTCAGTAACATTTGAAGAAAAGCGGTTTAACCTTAAACTGCGTAGAGGGTTCTTTATGGTAAGAGCAGTAAGGATGTGGAATTCTCTTCCACAAGCAGTGGTTTAAGCAGGAAGCATAGATAATTAAAAAAAAAAACTATTAGGGAGGCACCTAGATGATCACAACATAGAGGGGTATACAATGGAATATTGGATATTGTGTTACTGCAAGTTTAACGCCACATAGTTTTGTGCGTTACTGCAAGTTTAATGCCATTTACTTCTGTGTGCGTCACTGCAAGTTTAACGCCATTTACTTCTGTGTGCGTTACTGCCAGTTTAATGCAATTTACTTCTGTGTGCATTACTGCAAGTTTAATGCAATATAGTTTTGTGCATTACTGCCAGTTTAATGCCATTTACTTCTGTGTGCATTACTACAAGTTTAATGCAATATAGTTTTGTGCGTTACTGACAGTTTAACGCCATATAGTTTTGTGCATTACTGCCAGTTTAACACCATATAGTTCTGTGGGCGTTACTACCAGTTTAACGCCATATAGTTTTTTGTGCATTACTGCCAGTTTAATGCCATATAGTGTTGTATGCATTATTGCCAGCTTAATGCCATACAGCTCTCTGTGCATTACTGCCAGTTTAACGCCATATAGTTTTGTGTGCGTTATTGCCAGTTTAACATCATATAGTTCTGTGTGCATTACTGCCAGTTCAACACCATATAGTTTTGTGTGTTACTGTAAGTTTAACACCGTTTACTTCAGTGTGCGTTACTGCAAGTTTAACGCCGTTTACTTCTGTGTGTGTTACTGCCAGTTTAACGCCATATAGTTTTGTATGCGTTACTGCAAGTTTAATGCCATTTACTTCTGTGTGCGTTACTGCAAGTTTAATGCCATATAATTCTATGCGTCACTTTACGTTTGGCGCATTATATTTCAGTATATTATAGTGTATCCGTGGAGTGTGTCTGTGTAGTGTGAGTACTCAAATTAAAGTGCACCAAACACTCTTCACATAGATGAAAGTACATCTACGTACAGATTTCTACTTCTTCTTTACATTTGCTTATAAGCACCACCCCCTCCCTCCCGATAATGTCTGGGAGGACAACAAGAACAAGGAGAGGCAGGCATTCCCTTGGCACTCTAAGGGGGCCAGCAACAAATGTGTCCACAGGCAAAGGTGGATGTGGTGGTCATCAGTCCTCAGGCAGGGCTTAATTTTCTCTGTTTAGTGAGTTTGCCCGTGCTATCCAGCCACAGCATGCAGAGGAGGTGGTGGACTGGCTTACTAAACCTTCCTCATCCTCCTCATCATATGTCAAGCAAGCAGAGACAAGTGTGCAGTCCCCTGCAGTTGCCAGAGTGGATAAACCTGCCTCCTTGTCCACAAAGAGTAATTTTTCTGCACGTTTGACAGGTGCATATATCATTGCAATTTTTAACAGCAAGGCCAATTCTTGCTTTTAACAAGATTACTTCTATAGGGTTACGGTAGGAAGGCGCCATCGACACCCAAAGGCCAATTTTTACGCACCTGTTACTTCTATCCAAAGTCAAAGTGACACCAGAATGTATCCAAAAAATCTTGTTCCCATTGCACCACATTGTGGCCTCATCATACACACTGGCTCCCTAGCTGTTGCTGTATAAATACAATTATTGCTGCAGCAGATTCTAGACACGGGAGAGATCTGCCACTTTACAGGGGGGACCAGGCACTATATTGGAAGGAATTTTACATTTTTATGCCTTCACTTTGAAAATAAAAAAAATCACTGCTCATTTAAAAATAAAGTTTTTCACAAACTTTTTCACAAACTTTTTTTTTATTGATTCATGTCCCCCAGGACAGGACCCGGACCCCTATAACCATTGTATGCCCGATTACTTGCATATAAGCCTTCAAAATGGGCACTTTTGATTTTTGACATTTGGGTCCCATTGACTTTAACCACTTCAGCCACAAAGAAATTTTCTCTTCAAGCCAACTTTATTTTGCTCAGCAACAGCGGGGGAGACAGTGTCTCCCCCACTGTTGCTGAGCAAAATAAAGGTGGCTTGGAGGGAAAATTTCTTTGTGGCTGAAGTGGTTAAAGTCAATGGGACCCAAATGTCAAAAATCAAAAGTGCCCATTTTGAAGGCTTATATGCAAGTAATCGGGCATACAATGGGCTTTATAAATGCAACTATTGCTGCAGCAGATTCTAGACATGGTACGGATCTGCCACTTTACAGGTAGACTAAAAGGACCACCCGGGCACCATATTGGAAGGAATTTTTCATTTTATGCTTTCACTTTAAAAATCTAAAAATCACTGCTCGTTTAAAAATTTTATTTTTAAAAATGTTATTGTTAAAATGCTTTTTTGTTATTGATACACGTCCCCCAGGGCAGGACCCAGACCCCTTTAACCATTGTACGTCCAATTACTTGCATATAAGCTTTCAAAATGGGCACTTTTGATTTTTGACGTTCGGGTCCCATTGACTTCAATGGGGTTCATTATTCGGGTCCGAACATTCACGTGTTTGAAAGTTCTGGTACAAACCGAACAGGGGTCCATTTGGCCTATCCCTAGTTATCAGCTACAGTCCGGGTTACATAGCGTATAATTCTGAATCAGTACTATGTTTAATAATATTAGTATTAACTGATATAACTCCAACATGTGTATTTTCATTTTACAAATTAAATTCTAACCCAAAGAAAAATATTCCAGGTTTCAAAATACATGTTACAGTTTGGGATAGTAACATGACAACAAATAACTAGTTATTTAGATCGATAACTAGGCTGTACATCTTTGTGCTGTGGGCTGGTATGTACATACATTTTAATAAACAGGTGTTCTGTTCACATATTCAGGCAAACTCTGCCAGTGAGACTTCTACTGTAGCTAATACAAAGAAAAGTCTCCTTGACACTGGATGATAACTCCCATTGGGAAATCTTAACACAAATAAGGCAAACAAAAATTCTTGCTGTTCAGGGGAATAGCACTTTGTGCTGGTGTATGATTTCAGTTCTTGTCAGTGCAAGAATCCCTACAGGCACAAGCTCTCTCCTTCTTTTCCCATAATAGGCTTCCCTACTAGCAAACAATATGTTTATGCAGCGCTGTGTATATGTTAGTGCTTTATAAAGGATATAATAATAATAACAATAAAAATTAAAACTAGTTTTCACTGGTAAAAACTAGCACAGGAATACTAAGGTTCTAACATACAGTACCTCACTTTCTAATCATTGCAGAATCGCTGGTCATGCACAGTTTTACATTTTCAATTGTGTTTCTTGAGTAAAATGAATATAATCATATACATTTTTTTTATTGCAAATGTATTATAGTGACTTAAGAGTTTGAACAAGAAGAGAAGGTGTAGGAGGTATACTATATTACATGTCTGACTTTTTTTTTACAATGACAGCAACATTTACACTGCTGTCCCTGTACAGCTGGTGACATTGGGCAGGATTTTTTCAAATTCCTTATATCTATCCTTAGGGTCCAATCAGAGTCAATAATAATATACAGTATGGCACGACAATAAACTGGTTACTTTCAGTGCTGAGTAACTGCCTTTATTTTAGTCCCATGACTGTTATTATAAAATCTCCATGGATTCATTGGAAAAAAAAAAAAAAAAAAAAACGGACAAATTTTTTAACATAGCATTCTTATCATGGTATTTTAGTTTTGTACATTGAGCCTGCATTGTATTTATAGTTTTGTATTTGTTTATTACATGTTTTAAATTAAATTGTATTAAGCACATTATTCACGGTACAGAGGGTATTACTATAATTATACTCAGGTCTAACCTTGCTTGGCATTAATAATATGCTAATTTGACTTTTATATATCTTAAAAAAATTTGAATTGTTGGTTTAAATATTTAGCAGAATGCTTCTGTATTTGGGGTAACCTTTTTTGAGTGCTTAGAATAAGTTCAGGTAATTTATATATTTTGGAGTAACAGTGATATTTTGTCCTTAATGCAGCCATGATGGTATGTTATTTAAATATCTCAAAGTGATTGTAAGGCTTAAATATCTCAAAATGATTGTAAGGCTAGATGCAGAATGCCAGACTCGGCCCCGCCCCCCGGCGCCCGCATCATTGGATTTGATTGACAGCAGCGGGAGCCAATGGCTGCGCTACTATCAATCTATCCAATCAAGAACTGAGACAATGGGCAGAAGGGAAGAGCGCATCTCTGGCGTGTGAATTGCAGGACTCAGGTGAGTAAAACAGAGGGGTTGGGGGGCCGGTCAGGATTTTTCTCACCTTAATACATAGGATGCATTAAGGTTAAAAAAACATGAGGAAGTGATATTAAAGGCATTTTTTTTACAATAACAAACAAGTCATACTTAACTGCTCTGTCCAGTGGTTTTGCAAAGAACAGCCCAGATCCTCTTTTTCTCGGGTCCTGAGCTGCTGCTCTACATGTCCATTCCCACAAAGAGCTGCAGCTCAGCCCCGCATCTCCTCTCTCCTCATTGGCTCATTGGCTGTGATTGACAGCTTTTTTTTTTTTGTGCTATTAACAAAAAAAAAAACACAATATTTTTTAGTTTTTGCTAAAATAAATATCCCAATTAAAAAAAAAAATTTAGGCCCATATGTATTCTTCTACATATTTTTGGTAAAAAAAAAAAAATTGCAATAAGCGAGTATAGATTGGTGTCCGCAAAATCTATAGCGTCTACAAAATAGAGGATAGATTTATGTAATTTTTATTAATTTTTTTTTTTTACTAGTAATGGCAGTGATCTGTGATTTTTATATGACACTTTTAAAACTACTTTGGCACATTGGCATTTATACAGTGATCGGAGCTAAAAATAGCCATTGATTACTGTAAAAATGTAATTGGCAGGGAAGGGGTCCTGTCCCCTTAATGACCAGGCCATTTTTTGAGATACAGCACTGGGTAACTATAACTGACAATTGTGCGGTCATGCGACATTGTACCCAAACAAAATTTATGTGCTTTTTTCCCCACATTTCTTTTGGTGTTAATTGATCACCTAGGCGGTTTTTATTTTTTGCGCTATAAACAAAAAAAGAGCGACAATTTTGAAACAAAAAAACAATATTTTTTACTTTTTGCTATAATAAATATCCCCAAAAAAAAGTTAATTTATTTATTTTTATTAGTAGTGGCAATGATCTGTGATCGATTGTTTGCGGGACTGCGACATTGTGGCAGACGGATCAGACACTTTTTTTGGAACCAGTGACATTTATACAGCGATCAGTGCTAAAAATAGCCACTAATTACTGTATGTCACTGGCAGGGAAGGGGTTAACACTAGGGGGCGATCAAGGGGTTGATCAAGGGGTTAAGTGTTCCCTAGGGAGGTGTCTCTAACTGTGGGGGCAGTGTACTGACTGGAGGAGGAGAGAGATTGCTGTTCCTGATCACTAGGAATAGGAGATATCTCTTTACTTCCCTGTCAGAACGGGGATCTGTCTGTTTACATTGACAGATCCCTGTTCTGGCTCTCTGAGGAGCGATCACGGGTTGCCGGCGGACATCGCACATTGGCTCTGGCATTGCGCGCCCCCTATAGCTTCATTAACCAGCCGACGTACAATGATGACGATTCACGCAGCCGTGCCAACCTGGCACAGTCCAACTGCATCGGCTGTTCGACAAATAGTTAAAGTCCCCCTGTTAGCCATCCTGACATTGTTATTTTTACACAAAAGTTGGGAGCATGCTGCACAAAATAGAAAACCCTTCAGGTCATGGACGCAAGGGACAGGCCCAAAGAGCTAAAGTGGTTAGGTTTTAGGCATTCAAGTAAAGAATTAAGATAGAAGTGAGGATTGAGGGTTAAGGCTAACAGTTATGGGTATTCTAAGTGTAGCGACGACACTTTTACAAGGTGTCCGCTATGTGAAATTTAGTTTTTTTGGTTAATTGTGCATGTTTAACTTTGGCATCAGTTTGGCTGGGCTGTACTAGGGTTCTGCCTGGTCATGGGTACAGTTAGGTACACATGACAGGTTCAGAATCAGGCCTGGTTGGAAGTTTTGAGTATCAACATTCCCCGGAGCCAATCAGCGGGTGCGTCTGGCCCCGCTGGGGAGTCTGGGGAAGGGTACTCAAGGTGCTGAAGTCATGTGTTCAGGGTTCGGCCGTAGCTGCCTGTTCCTGAATCTAGACCTGGGTAGCCCCGAGAGGGGTCCCGGGCCCGGGAGCGTTTGCCATCCCACAACATGGTTCTTCTGACTAGCCCCATAGACCTGCTTTGTCTGGGGCAAAGGATCCATCTGTTCCCGAGTCTCGGAACCAGCTGGTCCGAGGCGCAGTAACTGGATTCAAGGCGTCTCTCAACTTGGAGGGGCATCGCAGCTCGTGTAAGCGACCGGGGAGGACTCTTCAGAGGAGGGCCAAAAAGCTGGCATCCCAAGAAGTGCCTGGTTGCTGGGTAGTTATGGACACTAATGAATCCACAGTTTCGCAGTACTGCCCAGGAGACAGAAAATGTTTCAGGTACTGAAGAAAGTTTCCTATTTCTTTCTCGGTTGAGACTTCATTCAAGGTCAGAGACTTTGCAAGTTCCGGATCAAAGTGCTGACTGCCATAATCTCTGGCTAGAGATTGTTCAGCTTTGAAGTGCCTAGCTGCAAGTGGCTACTCTCTGGGTTTGTGTTAGAGACTTTTCAATTGTCAGCAGTTCAATGTGCTTGAGTTTCTTCACCCTTGCCCTCTGTTCCCATACGAGACTGTGTTTGTTGGATGTTACCCCTACAAATAAAAACCTTTCTAAAGGACTTTTATGGTGTCAGTGTTCAAAGTTGTTGGGTACTAACCCTGGGAACCCCTAGACATGGAAGAACAAGCCAAGCGGAGGTAACTGGTAAGATCAAGGCTGCCCCATCAAGGGTTATGGCCGCTACATAAGTGATATGTTTATTGCTAAGACTTAGGTTGAAGGGATTTTTTGTGACGCCCTATCTTCATCCTTTTACCTGACGTTTTCTCCTGCACAATAGTTGACCATTTTGATTGTATCTTTATTTATATATATATATATATATATATATATATATATATATATATATATATATATATATATATATATATATATATATATATATATATATATATATATATATAATTATATATACAGTATATATTGTAGAAATATTGTTTTTGCTATTTTTGTTGTTTCTTATGCCTCTTTTTCTTTCATCCTCCCCACCAGCCAGGCTGCCTTCTTGGGCTAAACTTAATTGTCTCATTCAATTATCATAGCCTGTGTTAGTAGGGGCAGGGTTTGTATCTCCATATGTACAGTATATATTATATAAATATGATTGTTTTTCTGAGGATTTTATGGCTATGACTAAGGCTACACACCAAAACGCGTAAGCCCTGTTTTATTCTGTACTATACCTGGTTTAATAAATGTATTCATTGCAGAAGATCGAGCTGCCGGCTTTCTTTTATCTACATGTTTGCTCGAGTGCCAGGAGGACACTAAAAGCCAGTGCACCGACCGCTCACCACCTCAGGGAATTATTGCAGGTGTTTTCTACTATATTAAAGTTAGGTTGAAGGGTCATTTTGAAATTTTAAGTTAAACAGTACCTCAGTCACAAAAAATAATATAAAAATCAAAAGCCCATTAAAAGAAAAAAAAAAAACAACTTTACTGCAGATTACTTTCAAATTTAATTTAGAGATTGCCCCCATGGTATTTTCTCTGCCATCATATGTTCTCAGTCTGATGTCTAGCAAAATTTCCTCTGAATCCAGGTTGTCCTAGACCTACCCCAGTCTGTGACAGGACAGTAAAAGTGAAACAGAAAAGTGTTGAGCCTAGCAGAATGTTTCTTTATGCACATAAACGGATTGGTTCTCTATGGGAACATACTGGGAGCTGCTTTGATCTAATGCAATATAAGTAACAATGTTAGTTAGTAATGGAGATGAAGTAAAAAGGAGGTGTTCTGCAGTAATATGTTACAATCTATAGTGACTATGCTACTTCTGCAGAGATGCAGAACAGGAAGTTCACAACAATGTTGTTTTTAGGGCAATTAAATGTCCCTTTTGATTTAACTTAAGCTGTTCCAATTCTCATATTATTACAACAGTGATATTAATACCTTGCAATTTTCTTCTGCTTCACAAGCAATATGCCCTTCACTGAAAAAGTAGAAAGAAGTAGAAAATTGCAGTATATTAACATCACAGTTGTAATAATAAGAGAATTTGAACTGAATACATTATATGAAAGTGACTAAGTGCCACATTTTTGTGAGTTTATTGTTGTGGCCTGTATATCATTTAAAATATGCTGGCTGCTATTTTTATACACAACATTTTGTGCTGCCTTTTTTCTACTTATATTCATTTACAGAACAGGAAGACCAGTGGAGGAGAAGCAACAGGGCAACGGAGAACTGTTGACACGAATGCATATACGTATGTGTCAGCACTGCAGCACATAGTTGGGCTCTTTGATGGCACAGGATAAGGTGCTCCTCCCTTCTGACATGTGAACAGCATGCAGCCAGGGGTGATCAATGGTTTGTGTTGTGTATTTGTCATATATGCATTTTATTTTGGAGAATAAATTTAACCATCTTTTAAACCTTTTGAAGCCTGACCTGCAACTTCAGGACACACATTTCAGTAATGCAGTGAACCCACCAAATCATTCATCATTACTCTTTAGTAAGCTAATAATACTCAGATCATGTTTTTATCCTTTCTTTAACTTTTTTCCATCATCTTGCATTCGAATGACTGTCATTCATAGTATGTCCTCAGTTTACCTGGAGGAATGAGGCTGGGCATCATGCCAGTCTCATGCCAGCAGCAAGAATGAGGACATTTAATATATAAATAGATTTTCTCCTTAGAAGTGTGGCTGATTGATAAGTGTTTTAGCATGTTTTTGTTACCAAGTAAAATCATAATATTTTCACTCAGATTTTAGTTGGAAAAAAAAAGCGATTTCTTTGAGAAAATATTTATGCTTCCTTCAAGACTGAAACACTTTAAATTATTACAGAAAGACAAATGACATTGATCTTTTTTTTAACAACTTAGCACCCTCAGTGTATATCAAAATGAATTAAACAGTTCACTGGTGTCAAACCAGGCACGTCAATTATGTTTCCTTCTCATAACTTAAGATCTCCCTTTAGAAATAGCATAACAACAGACCTGTAACATAAACACTGAACGCTGAACTGTGGTTGATAGAATAAACAAAGTAAATCAACATAACACAAGAACATATTTTAATAGACAACAATATGAGAAACTATCAATGCTGGGGGTGAGATGCCTGGGTTGCTGGCACTTAACCACCAAGTGGATACTTGACGGAAATGTTCAAGAGATAATGTCAGACAAAGTATGATACTATTGGGAACTTAATGATCACACTGCCTCTAGCTTAATGGTTTGGGATACCTTGAAGGCCTATATTAGGGGGTCATTATATCTCTGCAATTAAAACAGCTAGAGTGGCATATGCATCCCAGACCCAAACTCCGGAGAGTTGTGAATTGGCTGTGGTCATTACTTTTGAGAGCTCTCCGTAAGAGAAGGACTACTCTGCTCTCGCTCAGGCTTGGAGGGATTTATCTATGCATTTTACATCTCTTATTAAATCGGATACAGGTCCTTGGCTGGTAAATTGTTTGAGTCTGGAAATAAGAATGGCAAACTGACCCATTTGGGGTCTTGGTAGTTTTCCAGGACTATTATGAGTGTTTATATAATCTAATCTCTTCCACACCAGCCATCTCCTTGTTAGATAAGTGTTTGTGTGTGCGCATGGAGGGGGTGGGCAAAGGAATTCAATTAGGGAGGTCTTGCCTGTGGATAAAGGGGGTCAGCTTGCTGGTAGTACTGTTGAGGTGTTGGTAGTCAGTTATGGTGGCGGGACACACTAATAAATAGACCTAGAAGGGGAATCCTGTTGATATGAATTCAAAAGAGTAATGCCACCATTCTCCCTTTAGGCACTTTAAACAGCAGGAGAATGAACAACATACCTAGATATTTGTTAGATCCTTGTTTCTGTCTTCTTACCTCCATGAAAAAATTACCACGTGTGAGTCTATCACTGGGGGATACATGGGGATACATCTTTGGAGAGAAGTGAGTTAATTTTCCTGCATCAGGGCAGAAGGTGATGCAGCTTCCATTTTTGGGTGAGCAGATTGCTTTCTTGCAATGGGGAATTAGTGTCCTTATCCTGATCATTTAGGTGCCCCAAACTCCGTTTTTAGTATGTTCTCCTTATCAAAATTACTTTCAATGCTGGTTTAAAAAAATAAAACAAAAAGTTAACAGTTTGTACCAAAATACTTTAGACATCAAAACACTCCTAGCATGATCCACTTACTGATGAAGTTCCATAATTGGCCTCAAAAACTCAACAGGTGGCAGTAACGAAATGTAATGGCTCCTTACTCACTCCTCTGTTCTTTCTTTTGTTGGTAAAGCTATTTAACAGAGCTATCATTATTACTTCTACATTTTGTTTTTGAACTTTACACTGTAAAACAATCAAAAAAATGCAATTAGAATAACATTTCCTTTTTTTTCAAAAGGTTTCTGGATACTGGACATTCCTATGCATCCCTGCATTTTGAGTTCCACTTGAGTAAATTGACCATCCGTGGTATTGTACAATCTACAAGCAAGGCAATATGGTGAAATTGGTGTACATTGGGAATGCAAACTCAGAAACAGGGAAGTTGGAACAAAACTGCAAATGTATTATTGCAAAGGTGTAATTTCCCTGTTTGGAAACAATAGACATAAACCACAATCCAAACAGTGATGCCACCAAGTACACACAAACGCAAATTCAGCCAGCAGAAGACCGTGTGTAGGCTCCATTGGCTCCATTGGACTTTTCCTGGCGGAATTTCGGCCAGCAAAGATTGAGAGCATGTTCTCAATTTTTTCGACAGAAAAAGTTTCTATCGGAAATTCCGATCGTCTGTGGCAATTCCGACGTGCAAAATTCCTACGTGTACTTGGAAACAATTCGACTCATGCTCAGAAGCATTTAACTTCATTTTCGCAGCTCATCGTAGTGTTGTACGTCACCGCGTTCTTGACGGTCGGAATTTTGTGTGACCGTATGTAGGCAACACAAGCTTGAGCTGAATTCCGTCGGAAAAGACATCCAAGGCTTTTCCGATGAGAATTCCGATCATGTGTATGCGGCATAAGAAGTATTTCTCTTTAGAACTGATAATGGTTTTAGATGTTGAATAATTCTCTGCGTCAATATAGACTCTCAGGGTAGCAGTAGTAATTCTTGCATCTTTATTCATTCTGTTTTTGGACAGAGATGAATCTTTCCAAGGACAGATCTTGACCTTGACCACTGAACAAAGGTTCCCTTTTGTTTTTGTGAGGAATGAGCCTTTTGGTCTGGATGAACATTAGATGTACATCAACATTTAATGAACATTTGTGGCCTTGTTGTACACAGTGGAGCAGGAATTCATGTTTTAGGTCTAGTCAGGTCTATTCCTAAATCTGTGAGTTTATTGCTCCTGCCTGCCTCTGAAAGAAGCATCCAGAAATAGAGCAGGAGGATCAAACTATGGGTTTTGAATAGTTATCTGACCTCAGCCAATCCCTGGGAGGAGATGCACAGAAGGTGGCTGGGGAGAAGATAGATGTTTGGGAAGGCTTGAGAAGGCTGCTCCTGGGGGGTATCCTGTGCTACTGAAAATCTGTTGCTGTTAGGCCTCAGCATATGCTTGGCTGAGGTCCTGAAAGATATCTGCTGGAGGACATTACCTTATGAGGTTGGGCTGGAGAAGGACCCCTTTCACTGAATAGTGTTGCAGGGAAGCTGGTTGGAGATCTGTCACTGGACATTGTGAGTAGGATCTTTGCCTAAAGCTTAAGGTGTGCCTGTGCTTTGAGGGTTACACATCATGAGTAGACTGTGACACTTTTTACAAAGTCTCAGATGGACTGGCTGTCCTCTCTTCCTCCAGAAATATTTGAGGCTGCTTCTGAATGATTTTTGCTTGTGAATCTGTCCTCCTGTACCCACTTGCATCTTTGGGGTATCCCACATCCCCATCCCTCTCTCTACTGCAATATAACTACAAAAAGACACCCCTAGTCTGAGCCTGTGTTTGCTGGTGTGCTCTGGAACTGGGCCTGGCAGCCTCTGAGCTTTCAAAATGAGACCTGTTTTATTTCCAGTGGCCCCTTTTTGGGTGAGCACTACACTAGTAAATTAATGGCCAGCAAAGTTAAGCTTAAAGTGGATGTAAACCCAAATTTTTTTTATTTTTTTTTGTCTGACACAATATACAGTATGGGATTTCAGATCAGCTGTGCTCAGTCTCGCCACAAAGAGTTAATCCAGCACTGAGCAATCCTCATATCTCTTTTCAGTGAAATAAAAGGGACAAACTGTGAAAACATTGTCCGTTTTCCCCCGTTGCTGTGATTGACAGGTGATTTACATATCTCGTGCACTAGCCTAAGACATGCATTTTTTTTTAATTCCCACCCCCACTCCTTTCTTCAGCTCTGCAAGGATCGGTTGTTCCACACCTCAGCATGATTTGGCATGCTGAAGTCATGTGGCGACTTTTCTGGGTTTTGACTGGATGTTAGTGATCATAGCAGAAGTTCAGTGTAATGCCCCGTACACACGGTAGGAAAATCCGACGGGAAAAGTCTGATCAGATTATGTTGTCGGAAAATCCGACCGTGTATGGGCTCTATCAGACTTTTTCCGTCGGAAACTCAGACGGAAAAAATTTGTGCAGGATCTCAAATTTTTCGACAACAAAATCCGATCAGACTTTTTCCGATCGCGTGTCGAGAATTCTCAGATCAAATTACGAGACCAAAGCTATTGGCTACTAACGTGAACGTAGTCCCGTCATAACGAACGAACGTCATCACGCTCGGAATGATCGGATTTTCCGATAACTTTGTCCGACCGTGTGTATGCAACACCAGTTTTGGACAAAGTCCGTCGCACAAAATCCGATGGATTTTGTGGTCAGATTTTCCGACCGTGTGTACGGGGGTTAAGAAATACACAGGAAAAAATGCATGTTGATATGGGGGGTGTAGAGGTGGGCGGGGAGTCTACTGACATCATTACTCCACCCACTGAGCCCTGGAAAACAGACCCACCCACAAAATCTGCAGTTTTTCGGGTCTCATAGCAGACAGAGGGGAGACATTTGACAAATAAGTATACATGCAGGAGGCATGTATATCTTTCTAGATAACCAATATTGCAGTAGTTTAGAAAGGATGAGAGTGTGTTTACATCCACTTTAAGTTAATGCATTTTCCTTAGTTTGTAAATCGTGCAATTTCAATGATTATTTATCTAAAATTCCTGTGAAATATTATATAATTTTCTACTAGATACCAGTACAAATAAATTTACCTCGCTATTAAAAATAAACATAACAAAATTAACACAACACATAAAGGCTATGTTTCAGAAATATGAAACCTACAAGCTGAGTCCTTCAGAACATTCAGTGCTTTTTTTTCAATAACGATTGTACAATATTATATTGAATATTACTATGAAACAGAACACTTGGCATATTTCCAGGGCTTCGTGCAGCTTTGTTAATGACAAATGCATATAGAACCATAAACTTCTGTTTATTTTTTGTTCATTTTATAGCATGATAACAATTTAAATGAGCATTGGAAAGGCATTTTTTTTTTTTAATCCTGGAAATTAAAACACAGGTTAATTTCCTTATTTTTTTCTGTTTTGCAGTCTCATCCATTTTAGTAAATGTTTTCATTGTTTTTAATTTCCTTTGTATTTTTCTGTTAGAGGAGATAGTGTATCTCTGCCTTGCACCTGCCAGTTGTCCTGTGGCAAAGAGCATCTTTCTTGCTTACCTGTCACTTTCTATGCTTTTCCCTTCTTACCATTCTCCACTTAATCTTCTGCCTGTTTTGAATTGCTGACAGCTTCAATATTAGAACAATTTTGTTCACTTATCATTTTGACATCAGGACAATACAGGCAGGGTACTTGGAAAATAGTTTAAAAGATGTTTATGAACTTGATTAAAAAGTTCCAAGAATAACTGATAATAGATAGATAGAGATAGAGAGATAGAGAGATAGATAGATAGATAGATAGATAGATAGATAGATAGATAGATAGATAGATAGATAGATAGATAGATAGAGTGCTGATTGCACCCTACCTTGTGAGGGGATGGCCAGATTACAGATTTATTATATATGAATGCAATTGTAAACTCGGAGCAACAAAACATTTTATTTTAATGTTGGCATTGTATTAGATTTGCAGTCGGTTGTTTATCATCCAAGATTTTCATGTTTTCTTAAAACTGTAGCGTTACGCAATTTGGCAACTTGTTTAGTTAGGTTCTGTAAGTGTATATACTGTATATATGAACAGTTTATGTAGTATAATTCATTTAAGTTTTTTTATTTAGTGGTAATCAATGGCGACCGCTCAATAAGGGGCGCAGGGGCGCCGCCCCCCCATCCATGCATCCAGCCCCCTGGTCTACATGCAGGGCGCCGGACGCATGGATTCCAATAGGGGTTTTTTTTTTTAAACATGTGATTAGAGACAGAGACTCTAATAGGCTTCAAAAAAGGGTGGGCTTGGGGGCACAGAGCACTGCTCCCTGATTCCACCCAGTTGTGTGACAATAGCGAATGGATATTCGCTATTCTTCCTCATTCTCCTCCCGGCGCCCCTCCAGGAAGCCCCTATTGACCAGGGAGTCTTAGGACTCCCTGGACAATCGTGTCTAATTGCACACTTCCTGTTTCTGTTTGACCGGAAGGAGAATGCCTCCTTTGTGCTCGCCAGAGTGGCCCCAGCTCTTCCTTCTCCCTGCCTCCATGCCTCCATGAGGTAAGGCAGCCAGTACTCCTCTCGGGTGACTGCCACCATCCGTCTTCCACAGGGGGGTGGTGGGTGATTGCCACCACCATCTCCCGCAGGGGTGAGTGGTGTTGGTGTTAGTTTGTGCCACTCCCCCTTCAAAGTAGTGAGCACCAGCTGCCACTTGTAATCCATTAGAATTTTTGAACAAAGGCTATTCAAAGATTGTATACATTTTAGCATTTTTACACTATTGTGCAGATTTACCAAATGTGAAAAAAGGAGCTGGGAGTTGTGTATATGCCACGGTCAGGGTCGGGCTTTAAAGCCAGTAGCTAACACAGTAGGGAGGCACCCACCAACCAGCTGGATAAGTAAAGATGCAGGTAACCCTGGCAGATGACATGGACTCATCCAAGGTGCGAAGTCTAAGTACTAACTGGTGTTCACCAGAACTCCTGATAGGGGATATGGGTCTTGCTGCCTTTTAGTACTAGGTTCCATTCCTCAGGATTTTCCCACCAGGAGATGAGCAAGCCAGGGTCCAGTAACAGATATAGCAGGTAGCGATAAGCAGAAGCATAGTCCGTAAACTAGCCAAAGGTCAGTAAATGAATGATTGCAGGTCGGGATCAAGCAGAAGTGTATTCGGGGTACAAAGCAAAAGGTAAGTAACAATAGATAATAATAGTAGTAATAATAGTATGGGGATGGCCAGCTTACAGATTTAATATATATGAATGTAACTGTAGACTCAGAGGAACAAATCTTTTTTTTAATGTTGGCATTGTATTAGATTTATACCTTCTTAGTGCAGTGCAAAAAAAATGTTTAGTAAATTCTCTTGCAAATAAACAAATATTAGTGTCATTCTCTCCAACTATCTCCAATAGTTGCACAAAAAAATTCTAAAAATAATAATAATAATAATTCTTTCCACTCATATACAAGTGTCGATCTAGATCTTGCCTTCCACCAACAGTTTTCAGTGATAAATCCTTCCTCTTGTGTTGCGTGTGCTCCCAACACCAGGTGAAAAACCTGATAACCACCAAATAGAAATAATCAGACCCATCATCAAATATCACTCTGCTCCTGGGGAGCACTGCTTTCTTTCCACTTGAGTCTCGGTTATCTTTCACCCTGGTAATCACGTTCAACAACCGGACCATAGGAAACAAAGAGGCAGATGCGTAGTGCTTTCCCGTTTAACTATTTATTAAAACCCCCAATGAAATACACTTACATTATAAAACAGTAAAATGCGCTTGTAGCAAACCTACATCAGCTGGCTCACCACTCGCCTCATACACAGCGGTGGCAGCATGATGTCACAGGCTTGGCTCCTCCCTCCTAAACGTTTAGCACCCTCCAATAGGCTTCCTCAATAGACCACGTCTTTGTTTCCTATGGTCTTGTTGCCTTAAGAGTTTATGTGAAATCTCCATTAATAGCTGTAAAATATTGTAATTAGGAATATATTACATTTAGCTTGTATCTATGCAGACCAGAACATATTAATCTTCACATATATCTCGAGACAAGTCGGTGCCCGGGCTTTTGTGTACAAACAATGTGTTTTAAACCTCATTGTGGTACACAAACTCACTTCAAAGGATCCCATGCTGGGATATGCAATGAAGGTAGGCCCACGCTCTGGACCATTCAAGTCAATCTATGGCTCACAAGGATTTGCATTAAAGGGGGTGGACTTAGGCAAAGCATAGGAAAGCTAACCAATCAGAAGTCATGCTATGCCCACCAATGAGGCGTCAGCATGTATTGATATACACAGACTAGCTGAGAGGAAACGCTCACTTTATGGGAAAGCAGTCATCAGAATGGAACTAAAGGGTAACTATGGAAAAGGTCTGTTTTACTTGTAACTGAATATGTTTGTAGATTAATGTTAAGGAATATACTCTGTATTCCTTCATGTAATTCTTTTATTTTAACCTAATCTTTTTTTCTTTGTTGTAAGACTATACATAGATGTTTGAGCTAGCTAGACTTTTTAACGATACTCTAATAAATGTTATTATATTTAAAGCTTTCACTCTTGGTCAAAGAACTCTCATTTAACCCACATCATATCAGGAAGATATGAAATCTTAAATATAAGAAATGGGTAACAGTCTGGTTGTTGAACGTGAAGGGTGAGAGATAACTGAGACTCAAGAGGAAAGAAAGCAGTTATTTGAGGTGAGCAGGTATTTTTCTCCTGGCGTTGGGAGCACCTGCAACACAATAGGAAGGATATATGAACACTGTTGTTGGAAGACTGTCAGGGCTGGGCTCAGCCCTTCCTTCTCAAAGATGGCTGCTCAGCTGTCGGCTAATTGCGAGCTCCTTTCTCTCCACAGTGACTCACCTGTTGATGATATTCTGCTTGTCACTCCTGCCTACTTAAGCCGTCCAGCCCAGATGATCTCTGCCTTCACCTTGGTCACATCTCTAGAGACACTCTCCTGTGTTCCTGTTAAAGACTTGCTTGGCTGACATTCCTTCTGGCTCCAGATCCTGCTTGCTGTTCTACTACGCTCATCTCTGGCTCCCTGACGTTTTGGCTTGTCTGACTATTCGTTCCGGTTCCAGAACTCTGGCTATGTTTTGACTACATTTACTCTGTTTACCTTTTTATTATTATTGTTAAACAAGTGTGAATTAACTGTACTTCTGTCTCAGTCTGATTCATGGTTTCTGACAGTAGGTGAAGGTCATGAATTCAGAAGATGCAGCCAATCAATTGTTGGTAATATTTTTTACAGATTGGATGACCAGGATCACCGCATGGATCAGTTTGCCATGGCGTTACAAACGCTCTTGAGTCACACTGTGGCTGCTCCGGTACAACCTGTGTTGCAGGCCGTCCCTGCTGATGCTCCAGTCTCTGAGTAGGCACCCGCCTCAAGTATTACCTCTATAAGGAGGTATGTCTGGTTCCGCTCCGCTTCCCCATCGATTTGGGGGTGATCCAGTCCAATGCAGAAGGTTTCTCAATCAGGTTGAGATATTCTTTGAGATGCTGCTCCAGGCGTTTCCCACGGACAGAAGCAAAGTAGGTTTCATGATATAATTGCTTTCTGAGAGAGCCTTGGCCTGGGCAAACCCTCTATGGGATACGCAAAAACCCGTTGTCTTGAGTTACCCAGAGTTTGTGGCTTCTTTTAAAAGGGTATTTGACATTTCCGCACGCTCCGCTTCTGCTGCCAAGTGCCTCATGTCCATCAAACAGAGTACAAGAACTGTTGCAGATTACACCATTGAATTCCGTACCCTGGCAGCAGAGGTTGCTTGGAACAATGAGACCCTCGTGGCTGCTTTTTCTCATGGTCTCTCGGATACCATCAAGGATGAGATAGCAGCCCAAGATATACCCACTGAGCTGGAGAAGTTGATCTAGTTTGCCATCCTCATTGACTCCAGACTCAGAGAAAGACTTCCTTTTAAGGAGCGCTTGCAGAAACCTCCTGTACATTTGTCTCAGAACTTTGCAGTGCCACCCTTACCTGCCTCACCTCCCATGCCTTCTGGTACCGAGTCGTTCTGTGAAGATGAACCCATGCACTCGGGCTTCACGCGTCTCTCTGCGAATAAGAGAACCCTTAGGAGGAGGGAGAGATTGTGCCTTTATTGTGGCCAGGCAGGTCACTTTTTGAAGTCTTGTCCTACCCGTCCAGGGAACGCCCGAACCTTGAGGGTCTGTCACAGACAGACCTTAGGTGGCATTGTTTCGTCCCCAGTTATCCAGAAGGATAAGCCCTGGTTTCAGTTACCCTTTCTTGGGCTGAGTCATCCATCAAGATAAAGGATCTAATAAACTCTGGGGCTGCTGGCATGTTGATTGATGCTGCCTTTGAATCAAAGTAATCAACTCTGCTGCAGCTGCGTGACACTCCACTTGCCATTGAGGCTCTTGACGGGAGACCTCTACAGCCTGCCCATATGACTCATGAGACTGTTCCATTGTCCATTGCCGCAGGGGCTCTTCACCATGAGATAATCCAATTCCAAGTTATTTCCTCACCTAAGTTTCTGCTGGTTATTGATTATCCTTGGTTACAAAGGCACAACCCCTCTTTTGATTGGCTCCATGCTGAGGTTCTCTACTGGTTGCCACAATGCAGTAAGACATGCTTCCAGAAGGTAGCCAAGGTCCTGTGCACCTCTTCACTCTCCTCCCTGTCAGAGGAGTACCGCAATTTTAGCGATGTCTTTGACAAAGGTCAAGCCGGTAGTTTGCCTCCATACCGGTCGTCTGATTGCGCAATTGACCTTCAACCTGGTGCCATACCCCCTCATGGCTGGGTTTACCCTTTGTTGGTCTTGGAGGATAGGGCCATGGAGGAATATGTTGCAGACGCACTTTCTTGAGGTTTCATCTGCAAATACTCGTCTCCTGCTGGTGCTGGTTTCTTCTTTGTGAAGAAGAGTGGTGAACTGAGACCTTGTATTGATTATAGGGTCTCAATGGTTTCACGATTAAGAATGCCTATCCGATTCCGTTGATTACGGAGTTATCTGACCACCTCAAGGGAGCAACGTTTTTCACAAAGCTTGATTTGAGAGGGGCATACAATCTCGTGAGGATTAAGGAGGGCTATGAGTGGAAAACTGTGTGTAATACCAGAACAGGCCATTATGAGTACCTCGTAATGCCTTTTGGCCTTTGTAACGCCCGGGCAGATGTTCTCCGAGATTTGTTGCAGTTATGTGTGGTGGTTCATCTCGACGATATCCTCATATCGAAATCGTGTGCTTCCTAAACTAAGAGAGAACAATCTCTATTGTAAATTGGAGAAGTGTGAATTCCATCATGAACAGGTTAAATTCCTGGTTTATGTAATTTCCACTGCTGGTTTTTCGATGGACCCAGAGAAACTTTCAGAAGTCCTACAGTGGCCCTGACCCATGGGTTTACGTCTTCTGCAGTGTTTTCTTGGCCTTGCCAACTATTATCGGAAGTTTATTCATAACTTATCGTCTCTGGTCAAGCCCCTGACCGATATGACCAGAAAGGATGGTAACCCACAGAGTTGGTCTCCGGAATCCATTAAGGCCTTTGAGAGTCTCAAGGCTGCTTTTGTTTCTGCTCCTGTGTTGGCACATACTGATCCAATGTACCTTTTATCCTGGAGGTTGATGCTTCTGAGACTGGAGTTAGTGCCCTTCTGTCTCAACGTCCTACCTCTGAGAGCACTATGCATTCTTGTGGCTAATTTTCTAAGAAATTGTAACCTGCGGAGTGCAATTATGAGATTGGTGACAGAAAGCTGTTAGCGATCATTTTAGCTCTGAAAGAATGGAATCATCTCTTCGAAGGTACCACTTTGTCGGTTCACATTCTTATTGACCATAAGAATCTCACATTATTATCTGAGGCTAAACGTCTCTCTCCCAGAGGGGCGCTATAGGCTCTTTTCTTGTTTAGTTTCATTACGATTACATCTCATTCTTACTACAACTAAGGGCTGATGCTTTGTCATGGGAATTTTCCTCCACTTCCAAGATGGAGTGAGTTCTGGTTCCTGTGATTCCTCCTGATTGTATTCTGGCTATGGTTCGCACCAGTCTCACCAGTCAAAATTCTTGCCGCTCAGGTCCATGCTGCTCCTGAGAAACCTTGTGACCGCTGATTTGTCCCAGAGAGACTCCATACTGCCGTGCTCCAGACTTACTATTCTCCCAAGGCTGCTGTCCCAACAATTCTGGTAGCCTAGTCTACATGCTGATGTAACTGCCTTCTTAGCTGCCTGTTCCGTGTGTGCTCAGAGTAATACTCCACGACACCTTCCAGTAGGCATCATACAACCCATACCCAATGGAGAGAGGCCCTGGACCCACCTGTCTATGGATTTCATTGTGGAATTACCCAACTCCAGGGCAACACAGTTATCCTTATGATGATTGACCGGTTCTCGAAAATGTCCCATTGTACTGGAACTGGCTTCCATATTTGCTCAGGAGATTTTTCGCTTACATGGGCTACCCAAGGTGATTGTCTCGGACAGGGTTAGTCAGTTTGTGACCCGGTTCTGGTGAGCCTTTTGTGCACAGTTGGGAATTCAACTTGCTTTCTCCCCTGCGTATCACCCACAGTCTAATGGGAACAAGACCTGGGTGAGAAACACCCAGGTCTTGTTCCCATTTTCTTCTATAAGTTTAAAACCTAAATCTATGTTTACTTTGACTTTAAATAGTTTCGGTCAAGCTAACCCAAATTAACAATTTTCCATACTACCAGATGCGCCCACGGTCAGCTCTGTGTAGGTAGGATACACTGCATACAGTTCAGATTGAGCACAGCTCAGCCATTCACAGGAAGACTTGTATTTTATCAATTAATACAAGGCTTCCTCTGATAAGCCAACTCGATACATGTTTGCAAGTCCAGGTTAAAAATGTCTAGCACTATGTCGGACAAGTGAACCCTGTCAGATCTACAGAAACCCGGCAAGCCTCCTTCCATACTTTCATGCCTATAGTATAAGCCATTCAAAAAGTGCATGAATTTCTCTACAGAAATTGTCTAAATTCGGGATTCATAGTAACCGAGGAACTACCTCAGAAAAAGCTAAAATGCATTCAGGCAAAACAGTATGAAAACATAACAAATCTAACTTAATTTTAGATGTAGTGCCCAAAGTTCTTTGAAATCGCAAATAATTTCCAGCCAAGTGGAAAATAATAATATTAGGGGATGGCCAAGACTCATGCAACAAGGATAAAGTTGAACGTAAATGGCTCCATTTCATCCCCCTCCTACCATACCAATAAACATTAAAACATGATGATGGAAGTCCAAGCGAAAGACCATAGCTGATAAGTGCAGCTCTGTGATGGGCCTAAAATATGTATGAATGACCAATAATCCATATATTGAATGCTTCTGAAATTAGAAAGAAGAATTAGGTCTTACATAAGAACTATAACAACTAGATCTCCACCTACCAATATTCATAATACCTTTGGGAGAAAATTCTAACTTAGCTGCTTCCGTAGCCCCCCCTATGCGAAAGGAATGAGAGAAGATAGGAAGATGGTCAAGATGAAAGGAAGATGGTCAAGATGCAAAAACAGAATTAAATTTATAGATAGTAAATGGAGAATCCTTTTGATGAATAAATAGAAGATTATTCAATTTAGGCCTTATGGACAAAAATCGATCAACCCGTGAAAAGGCGCAAATAGAAGACTGACAAATAGGACAAATGGTAATCCATCGTCGACGACCCAATCTGATCGGTTTTGCTTTTATGCAGAAACATGTGAAATGTGAAGAAAATCAGGAAACAATTGAATATCTGAAAGAAATAAACCTGAAACTTCTTTCACTGAATGGGGGAGCAATTCCGATATTTTAAAAGCTCCAAAAAAAACAAACAACTGAGAGCGGTTTTGAAAAGTAAAGTTTCATAAGTAGAAAAACAAACAGACTCAGTGGCAATACTCAAATGCCCCAAAATCTCAGCCGAAATGGGAAGTCTCCTATATGAGATGACATGGTGTTTGCTGTAACCTTTAATTGCCAAATTACAGAGAAAAAAATAACGTACAAAAGGTTTCCCAAGTAATTGCAAGAAAAAGGACACCCCAGCCAATGTTTTTACCACATTTGAATAGGAGTAACCAGAAGAAAATAAGGAGTTCAAGAACAATAAAACAATATGTTCGGAAAAGGTCATAAAATACTTTTTTTTATTAACTTTTTCAGGGGGTAAACGAAATAACATTTTGACCATGTCAATCGTGACACCCACAAAATTTGAAACATATAGTGGGATAAACCGATTTTTCAGGAGCAAAAAGGTACTGCAAATGAATGGCAAACAACCTGAAATTCATAAAAAAGATAAACAAGCAACCAAACCAGCTTCACCAATAAACAGGAAGACATTGCATGAGCTGCTTTGAGAACTCATCACCCATTCAATAAAGGTGTAAAATAATTCAAAATATCTAAATGACATTTGAAGGTATTTATCGAAATAATAGCCATCCTGAGAATAGAAACCCTGGCAGTTTAAAGCTGGATAGGCAATAAGCAAAAGGCCAACTTAATATCGGCCTTATCTAATAAGGCTGAAGGACCCACACTTCTAATCTTAAATAACACATCATCAAATGATGCATTAGAAAAAGAACACAAGTCACGGTCTATCTCATCTTTTAATGATAATCCATCCGGAAAGGATAGATGATGAATCAACAGGTATGTATTGAGTCCTTTTTTTGTAATCACTCCCAGTGAGTATATTCAAAAATTCTGAAACAGAGGTGATGGAAAAGGGCCATCAATCCTACCTTCTGCTATTTCTTTTAAAATTTTGTTGAGAACAATAGCAGGCTTTGCTTTAACGGAAGGAAAATTTGACACTACAATACAGCCCGAACCAGAGAATGAAGGTAATTGGAAACCATAAGAAAAACCCTCATGTAAGAGGAACCCTATCTGTCGATTTGAGTACTGACGAAACCAAGAAAGCATGTTTACCACTCTCACAAGAGTGGTTGCTTTTGAGAAAAATATCTTTGGATGTTGAAGTAGCAGAAGAATTCATATTTGTAAAGCACCACGAAGCAGGATGTGCCCCCGAACAATGAGAGCATTCATGTTTATACTTGCAAGTGTGGTACCACTTGCGCTGCCCCTCAGTGAAAAAGTGGGGAACATTTGAGAGATAATGGGTTATACACCAGACGGATCTCGTGGTGCATAGGGATAGGAGTGGGTGTGGGTGCAAGGGGGGTGTGGGTGGGTGGGGGAATAGCAGGTTGTGGGAGTATCTAACATACTTAAGCATTACAGGGGGTGTCCACACTACACAGGGTGAGTTGGAGAGTTGAATGGAATGCTTTAGAGTAGGTGTGGGTTCTTCCTCCTTCACTTGGGCTTCATGGTGTCAGGTTCAATCTAGGGAGAGTAAGTGTTTTATATTCGTCGGTCGTAATGAAGTGTTGCCAGCATGCCCATACGTATCTAAATTTGGTGGGAGAGTCTTTGGACTGATGGATTAGTTCTTCCATCTCCCCAATTTTAGAAACACGTCGGAGCCAGTCCGCAGTTGTAGAGGATTTCCAGGCAGTGGGGATGCATAGTTTTGCCGCATTGATTAGATGTAACGCAAGGGAGCTGTAATAGTGTCTAAAAGGGATGGAGGAATGATGAAGGAGCATTTGGGCAGGAGAATATTCTATTTGGTAAGTGGTGATCTTGGTAGTAAGACGCTGGACTTCTTTCCAGAGCAGTTGGAGCAGTGGGCAGGACCACCATATGTGTAACATAGTGCCTTCTCCTGCAGAGCATCTCCAACAGTTAGGGGATATGGCAGGGGATATCTTGTGTAGTTTAGTAGGGGTCCTGTACCATTTAAAGAAGATTTTGAAGCCATTTTCTTGTGCTGTCACGTTAGTCGAACCCTTGTGAATATGAGTATAGATTTTTTCCCAGTCATCTACTGATAGGTTGATGTATAGATCCCTTTCCCAACCTAGGGTAGCAGCGTTGGACTTGGCGTTGTGTTCAGAGAATAGCAGGGAGTAGATTGCTGAGATTGTGTGTCTTTGCGGTTCCGAATTTGTGCATAGGGTCTCAAACGGTTTAAGTTGTCTAGAGAAGGCAAGTCGTTTGTGGGGGTTGTTAAGAAAGTGTCTGATTTGAAAGTATGTCCATTGTGGGCAGGATCGGTCAGTCTCTTGTGAGGGTATGTGTAAAAGGGGGAGAAAGGAATCACCCGAGAAAAAGTGTCTCGCTTGTATATCATCATGTGGCCAGAAGTTTTTCAGAAAGGTATCAGTTAGGCCAGTCGGGAAGTCTGGGTTGTGTCTTAAGGGCATTAACGGACCAAGTGTAGAGGAGATGTAATGGGTTCGGCATGCTTTCTGGAAAGTTTGTAAAGTGTTACCTATCAGTGGGTGTTGTTTACAGGATCGGGGAATATGAAGTGGGGCAATCCAGGGTAGTTGGCGAATTGGGATCGGGGTGAATTCGTTCTCAATTGTTATCCAGGCTTTCGAGTGAGTGTGGATATTCCAGTCTATGATTCTGGTTAATTGGCAAGCCCAGTGGTATTTGGTGATGTCAGGGAGGCTTATCCCTCCTTTTAGCTTGGGTAGAGTTAGTCTATCATGGCTGAGTCTAGGACGGTGTTTGTTCCAGAGGAGAGTCACTGAGGTTCAGGGATCCTGGAGTTGGTCATGTGGGGGTTACTTGTGCAGCCTAGGGCATGTGTGGTCAGTGAGTAGCGCAAATGCATCGATCCTGGCTATTTGCGGTATGCGTAAGGGTCTTAAATGTGAATTATTAGGAAACCACTATAGTTTTGGGTCAGGCATGGCATGTCTGCGATAGTTGCCCATACCGTATAGTCTGCAGAAGTGGCAGTGGGTTATATGGGGTACCGCATAACAGAGACAAATCTAACAAACACATTTATCACTTAGTCACGGAATAGTAAGCATTCAAAACTTGAAGAAAAAAAAAAAACTGAATGATACCAAAGAATGGAAGCATCACCCTTACACCTGCGAATGTGATGAGGATGGGCTTACACGCTTCTTGTTAGTCCATGACCTACTTAACTATGAGTAAGTTGGAATATGTCATAGTATATAGGGCCGCAATGCTATCTGTCTTAGCAGGGGAGGCTGAGTTTGTGTATTGGGAGGGGCTCACTATAGGTAGAAGGGTTCGAGGTTATGGCATTACAGTGTTGATCCCCGTGCTGTAATCGTTACTTCAAAACCCAGTGTTATGGTGATGTTCTGGTGATGGTCGCAGGAGGCTACTAATCCATATGTCCCACATCTAGGGGGAGAAAGTATAAATGGTAGCTGAGACGTTTTCAAAGCAAGATGCAGACAGGTAAGCCTCCTACAGAAAGGCATAGACATCATCAGTTACCATACGTTATGTAATTGATGTGGGTGGGTTAGCAAGCGGGCATAAAGATGTGGGAGAGTCCCACAACGTGTCCGAGTTGGGTGAGGATATGGTGATAATGTCAAAAGGAGGTTTGCCTGTCCGCGACCATCACCCCAATAGCATAATAACATAAAGAGTAAATAAAAAAATAAATAAAACATTCGGCTTACCATACGCATGGTATTAGCTTTGCATAACACTGTACCTCAAGTCCCAGTTAGGGGCAAGGGGGAAACAACGAGGTGGGATCACGTGGGTAGTTGTCGTTTGTGTGCATGGTGTTCCATAGGAGCGCCCCGAATCCCTTGTATAGCTGCAAAGCCGGGCCCCTGGAGTAGATAGCAGCATGGGAGGCTGGGGTGGTAAAGATCCAAGCAGAACGGGGGTAAATAAAGAAAAGGCAAAGAAGTAAAAAGTTAATAATTAAATAAAGTAAAACAAATAAAGTAAGTAATACTGTGAGCCAGGAGTTCGGCAGAGGAGTGAGGGTTCTGGAGCCGAATGTGCATTCGTAAACTGGTGCGGTGGTTTCATCACAGCCTAGCTGAGCATCCGAGGGGATACACGACAGTCGGTATAAGGGGCTGCGGGGGGAGCAGGGGGGGATGTAGGTCAACTTATCTGATCAGGCGGGTAGTTCTGTGAATTCAATGGTCCCGGCGTGCCCTCCTGGAGTGCTTTAGTGGGGCTTGCTAAATGTGTCTGGCCAGACGCTTGGAATGGGGCCCGAGGGTTGGTTGGGGAGCGCCGTCTTCTGGAGCGGGAATCCTGTGTTTCCATGAGGTCATCTCCCGGGGTGGCTCTTCTGGAAGTAGAGGGTCTGAATTCAGCATACCAATCGGAACAGCCATATACGGTATCTCCAGGGTGGCACAGAAGTGGTGCAGATCTTCCGGCACTCTGAGGAGTGTGGACCGAAAGGGGAACTTCCATCTATACGGTATCTCCTTTGCGCGCAGGACTTCCAGGATGGGACGTAGTTCTCTGCAGCGCTGTAAGGTTATATTCGACAGGTCTTGGAAGAGACGTATGTCCGCATCGTTGTGAGTCAGAGGGTTGGTGGAGCGGGCTTTGCAGAGAATTTCTTCCTTCAGCTGGTAATCAATGATGCAGCAGACCACATCTCGAGGGGGGTCAGAGTCTTTTCCCCAGGGGCGAAGAGATCAATGGATAAGCTCCATGCTGATCGGGGTAGTAGGTGGTCTGCTCAGTAAGTTGTTGAAGAGGGTGGTCACTTCCAGCTGTAAGTGCTCCACATCGATCGATTCCGGCAATCCTCTTATGCGGAGGTTATGGCGCCTTCCGAGGTTGTCCAAATCCTCGATGTGGCGGTTGAGATCCCTCAGTTGCATGGTGTGTGTGTCAATAACTTGGCAGGAGTGGCAAAGCACCATGGAGTGGGTCAATGTGACTTTTTCCACCTTCTAGACTCTCCCTGCGATCGTCTGAATGTCCACTCGGAGGTCTGAGATCGCTGCTGTGAGGGCCGCCGTCAAGGTGTCCTTAATGTCAGTCGCTATCGAGCGAAGATCATGGAGGCTCAGTTGCTGTTGTGGTGTAATAAATGTACAATCTCGGCGTTAGCTTGAGTGGTCCATGGGACGAATCCTTGCGTTAGGCCTGTAGGTTATGAGGGGCCTCGTGACGACGCCATGTTGCCGGGCTGTGATCTGAACATCTCATCATGATCCGCGGGAAGAAGTTCCCATGTTTTTTCGGGTGGATAGTGAGTGGAAAACCTCCGTTGTAGGCAGGTGAATCTCTCCGTCTGCGGGAGCTCTTGGATTATGCTGCCATTCTTCACCGAGGTCAGGCCACGCCCCCATGCACAGCCATTTTCTGACGAAACTACTCATCATAAAAAAAACAAGCAAAACACAAAAAATCCAGCGCTCCAAGGGTTAAAGAAAACAGTCCGCAACACTTGAAAAATTATTATGTTGAATAATGTATCAGTTTATTCAAAGTAGCAGCTGATAAAAAACAGTCCTGTTCACTCACAGAATAAAATATAAACGAAAGAAGCTTACATGGTCACTAGCCATCCATTGAGCAACAAGGAGCTGTGTTAAGTCCCCAGTAAACCGTTCTCCCAGAATGAAGGAAAGGGGAGAAGGAAGGTGGATGGATCAACAAAAAAGGCAGCCTCTTGAGTCTCTGTTGGGTTGAGCTGTGATCCCAGGGGAAACTTCTCACCAGCATGTAGAAAGGGACCCAGCGGTGAACACTACAGCCTTGTATAGTGGGGAGATTGGACTGGAGCTCCGTCTCACAAGGGTCAGTGACATCAGACCCGCTGAGACACTGACTCCACACCTTTCATTCCAAGAAAATGCTGTAATACTGAACACCTTGTTTGAAAGAGTTTTAAGGAAGGACTGTAAAGGTACAGAGATTTCCAAAGTGAACATTCATCTTTCAAAGTGAACAGTCTATTCATTCACTAAATCAACCCAATTGTCTTTCAGCTTCTGAGTTTGCAGTGTGTGAGGTCAGGGAGTTGACAGGACAGCAACTGTCAGACTTCAGTTTCTGACTCCCATTCTACCACTATAAATGGGTACAGACAAAATAAATGATCAATTATATATTAATACTGCTTAGCACAATAAACCATTCTATAGATTCTGCAACAACAAATGTTTATTTGTTAGGTATAAGTTCACTTTAAGGGAGTATCTGCACCTCTGCCTGTCAATGTGCCCACTTGTATGTATATATTCAGACATATCAATGTAGGTGAGAATGTAATTCTTTTTTTTTTTTTGTGCAAATTCTATGTACTAAATGTTTTTTTTTTTTAATTAACTATGTGATGTTGCTGTCTGTGACATGCTTACAACATCCATGTCATGAAGATGATACACAAATGCTCAAGTATGGAACTTTAACAGTAGCATAAACCATCAAAATGTCTCACTTTATCCCTTGATGTTTTATATACCTGTACAGAGCAAAATATTTTAATAGGTGCATACTTTGCTTCATGACTGTTTGGCTATTGACTTAAAATTTCAGTTCTTTTTAATTATTTTGTTTTTCTATTCTAGAATGCTGTGTATTGCTTTTACTCACAGGTTTGTGCTTGGAATTTATGTGAAGTAATTGATTGTGACAATTAGTAGATAAAACCTAAAGTAAACTGATATTAGGCATAAACAGGAAAGCAAGTCCTACAGAGAATAACCTGTCATGTTTATTGTGACAGATGAAAACTTTCATCTTCCAGCAGAGATGTACAGGCAATTGAATGCATGAATCCACTCAATTCCCCAGCTCAAACACTGTCATTTTATTATTATCAAGCATTTCCTTAAAGAGTAGATATAGACTTACTAAATTAAGCTTGCACCATACAGTTGGCATCTCCAAATGTTAAAGTTAAGGATGAAGATAATGAAAATAAAGGGAAAACTAGTTGGAGAGTGGCATTGGCAGATATATATTTGTTTATAACCTTGATGATGGGGAGAAAGTCACATATGAATATTCAGGTTACCGTAATGTATTGCAAATAACAAAGTACAATAATAAGGTTTTACAGAGGTTAAATAATTCTTGGGCTTGTAATGTCTCTCAGAATAAAAGCACAGCTATTATTAAATTTGATTCTAATGAAAATGTTCATATGTACAATACAGGCTATGTGTGTGCTTTTTTTTCATTTGTGTAATTGTCATAATTAGCTTTATGTGAAATAGTGTCACCGGCGCAAAAATCACCATTGGTGTATATCAACAAAATATTTGCAAAGTAGATCTGATGCAGACAAAAAATGTGTAATAACATGTATAGGAAAAAATATCAAAAACAGTGTGACTGTGCTAATCCATATAAGTGCGTATATACATATTATTACCACTGATACAGTATATCAACCTTTTGGTTCCAACTTAATTCCATTAAAGTGCAACGTGTCAACAAAAAATATAATAAATTATACAATATAATAGAAAAATGCCAAAGTTCAAGTGCAACAGGAATCACCATTGTAAACCATATGCATAACCATGACTTTTCACCACTTCTTGTGCCCCCACCATCTTCTAAAATGGTCACTCACCAGAGCCTAGAAAAAATGTTGCCTTTGCTTCATATAGGGATAACCACTCCACTATCCTGGCGTCTTTCCAGTCAATTTATCACTAGACATTTCTCAATGCCCAATGTAGGTATCTTGTAAAAATAAAAAAATGTATCATTGTGCAGTATGTTTTATAAAAGGGAATTTATTTGTACCATTAAAAACATAAAGAGTGCACACTCACATTTCCCAGTGCCTTAGATCGGCACTGGGTCTATCCTGCTGCGTGGCTCTGTTCTGTTGTTTAGTTCCCTGTCCCTGGCTTGCACTCCAAGCCTTGTTTTGGTTCAGGTTAGTGACCGGAAGTGACGTTCGTAATTGCCCAGAAGCCTCTACGCATTTCATATTCAAACATGCATCATCAGGAAGCCAGATAGTCAGACAAGCCAAATGTCAGGGAGCCAGAGATGAGCATAGTAAAACAGCAAGCAGGATCTGGAGCCAGAAGGGATGTTAGCCAAGCAAGTCTTAACAGGAATGCAGGTGATAGTCTCTGTGATGTTGACTAAGGAGAAGGCAGAGAACCTCTGAACTGGACTGCTTAACCGCTTCCCGACCGCCCACTGCATATATACGTCAGCAGAATGGCACGGGCAGGCAAAACCACGTACCTGTACATGGCCCTTTAAATGCCTGCCCGTGGGTCGCGCGCGTGCTGCCAGCGGCGCGCGCGACCCGGTCGGGAGCTCCGTGACCCCGGCCGCGGGACCAGTGGACCCGATCGCCGCTGGTGTCCCGCGATCGGGTTACAGAGCTGAAGAACGGGGAGAGTTTTGTGTAAACAAACCTCTCCCCGCGCTTCCTACTCTGCCTGTCATTGATTAGCTGTTCCCGGTCATCGGAAAGCCGATCAATGACGTCAGACATCAGCCCCGCCCCCTAATGTAAAAAAAACACACACACGCCAGAGCCCATAACCCCTCCCCTCCCCCTAGTGGTTAACTCTTTCACTACAACTGTCATTTATACAGGAATCAATGCATTTAAATAGCATTGATTGCTGTATAAATGACAATGGTCCCGAAAATGTGTCAAAAATGTCCGATGTGTCCGCCATAATGTTGCAGTCGCCGCCATTACTAGTAAAAAAATAAATATTAATAAAAATGCTATAAAACTATCCCCTATTTTGTAAACGCTATAACTTTTGCGCAAACCAATCAATAATCGTTAATTGCAATTTTTTTTTACCAAAAATATGTAGAAGAATACGTATCGGCCTAAACTGAGGAAAACATTTTTTTTTTTATATATTTTTGGGGGATATTTATTATAGCAAAAAGCAAAAAATATTGCATTTTTTTCAAAATTGTCACTCTATTTTTGTTTATAGCGCAAAAAATAAAAACCGCAGGGGTGATAAAATACCACCAAAAGAAAGCTCTATTTGTGGGAAAAAAAGGACGCCAATTTTGTTTTGGAGCCACGTCGCACGCATGTCAGTTAAAGCGATGCAGTGCCGAATCGCAAAAAGGGGCCTGGTCCTTTGGCTGCCAATTGGTCCGGGGCTGAAGTGGTTAAGGAGACAGGTCTGATGAGCAGCATTTCATCAACAGCTGAGTAACTGTGGAGACATAGGAGCTGGAAATTAGCCGACAGCTGAGCGGCCAGCTCAGAGAAGGAAGAGCTGAGCCCAGCCCTGACGGTGGTGTGCTCCTGCACAAACGTCCCAAACGTCCCAAACCTAGACAAAATGTAGCAAGCATAAATATACAAACAGTCCCTCTGTTTCCTCCCACAAGACAGATATGTAGACTCTATACATTATAGGGAGTGATGATCATAGCTTGTATGCCCAAATTATAATTAATAAATTATCTATATGGATTGTCTGCATGTGATTGATTTGTTCTAAATATAATGGGTTTTCATTTACATAATTATTTTGGAATTATGGTTTGAGATACACGTACTGTATGCATATGCTGGGAGGTAAGGTTTTACACAATTACCCATTATAGTATTGCTAATCCTGTAATTGTTGGTCATATCTGAGCAGGGGTGCTCCTCCAATGACAATTTATGCTGGTTTATTCCTTTGAGAGGAGCTCCTGAAAAGGGAGCAATGCATGTGTCAAAACGCATTGAGTTATATATTTTAATAAATTTGGGTTTTGTGTTTATCAAATTTTATTGTGATCCACCACCTCACTCTGCACCGTGTGGACTCCCAATACCCAACAGCATTGTTGTTGAGCATGGAACATCCAATTTTGGGGAATGGTGTTAAAGAACTCTTGAAAGTACACTGTAGATTCCTGCCATGGGAATTTGTCAGCCAGGACAAAATTTGGTGTTTTCTTGGCCATTCACAAAAGTGAGCTGCATTCACTGATCTCAGTTTCCTGTTCATCTGCTGATACTCTTTAACCACTTCAATACAGGGCTTTTAAACACCCTTCCTTACCAGAGCACTTTTTGCGATTCGGCACTGCGTCGCTTTAACTAACAATTGCGCGGTCGTGCGACGTTACACCCAAACAAAATTGACGTCCTTTTTTTCCCACAAATAGAGCTTTCTTTTGGTGGTATTTGATCGCCCCTGCGGTTTTTATTTTTTGCGCTATAAACAAAAGAAGAGCGACGATTTTGAAAAAAAACACAATATTTTTTACTTTTTGCTATAATAAATATCCATTTTTTTAAAAAAAAAAAACTATTTTTTTCCTCAGTTTAGGCCGATACGTATTCTTCTACATATTTTTGGTAAAAAAAATCGCAATAAGCGTATATTGATCGGTTTGCGCAAAAGTTATAGCGTCTACAAAAATAGGGGATAGATTTATTGAATTTTTTTTTTTTTTTTTTTTACTAGTAATGGCGGGGATCTGCGATTTTTTTTTCGCGACTGCGACATTGCGGCGGACACTTCGGACACTTTTGACACATTTTTGGAACCATTCACATTTACACAGCGATCGTTGCTATAAAATTGCAATGATTACTGTGTAAATGTGACTGTCAGGGAAGGGGTTAACACTAGAGGGCGCTGGAGGGGTTAATGTGTGTCCCTAATAGGAGTGATTCTAACTGTAGGGGGAGGGGACTTAAGGGGAGGAGACCGATCATGTGATCCTCCGTACTGGGATCACATGATCGATCTCCTCCCCGCTGACAGGACGTGGAGCTGTGTGTTTACACACACAGCTCCACGGTCCCGCCCGGTCCCGTTGTTTTAACGGGCAATCGCGGGTGCCCGGCGGACATCGCGGCCGCCGGGCACTCGCACCGGGTCCCGAGCGATGCCGCAGGCGGGCGCGCGCGCCCCCCAGGCGGCCGGGAATCCGAGGACGTCATATGACGCCCACACAGGATGGTAGATCCACCTTGTGGGCGTCATATGACGGCGGGCGGTATTGAAGCGGTTAATGCTCTCTGCTTTTGTTTTGTTTCTTTAGATTTCTTCACAGGAGGCTTCACCCTTCTCTGAATTCTGCACCCACCCCAGGAAAACAAATTGCATCCTAAAGCCTGGCAATACAAATTTCTCTCCCTCCAAAACAGAAAGGTCATATCTACCCTCTATGATATACTCAAAGAGATATATTTTTTTATAAAACTTCCTACTATGACCAAAAGGGAAAAAGACTTAACTTCTTCCCACCCGGTCTATTGCAATATGATGGTCTAGCGGGAGCTATCTTATCATGGGAGGATGTTATATGACATCCTCCCAGGAATGTGCCTTACATGCACCCCACAAGCCACGCTGCGGCACAATCTGTCACCCGCTGTGTCCAATGACAGATCACTGTACCAACCCGCTGCCAGTACCATGTAATCGCTGTGACCAATCAATGGATTTGCCATTGCCACTCACTGTATACTATTGTGATGAGTTCTGTGATTGGTCACAGTACAGACAGGGCCAATCACAGCCCATCTGTACCATGTGATTAGCTGTGGCCAATCATATCTAATCACAATAGTAAAAACACTGAATGAATAGTTTTCATTAGGAAAAAATGGTTGCACCTCCCCAGAGTAGTACAGCGTTACTACTATAGTACTATATATAGTAACACTGTATTGCTCTGGTCATTGTACGTAAAAACACATTGTAAAAAAGAAAAAAAATGTAATAAAAACATTTTAAATATTTTACAAAGTTGAAAAAAATTGTTTAAAAATGTTTTATTTTCACATGCTGTCCCCATTCAGTGTCCCTGATCACCACCACACCAGTTATATGACACTCTACTGTACTGGTGACAGTATATTAAAAATAAAATCACATTTTTTTTAACGTTTTTTTTTTATTTCTTAATTTTACAAAAGATTATGACAAAAAAGTATAACTTCAAAAAACTTGCCATGTCTCTTACTAAATACCTTGTACTGTCTACTTTCCAAAAAGGGTAATTTGTGGGTATTTGTACTATTCTGGCATTTTTGGACCTCAAGAAATGAGATAGGCCATAAGGATTGATCGGTTTTCACATGTACTATAAATACCATAGTTTGTGGACTCTATACCTTTCCTACAGACTAAATAATATACACTGATTTGGCTTACTTTCACCAAAGATGATTTGGGTTAGTTTCACTAATGTAGCAGTATACAATTTGACCTAAGTTTATGAAGAAAGATTATTTGTTTGCAAAATGATATAACAGAAACGAAACTAAAAAGTTTTAGTCTTTTTTTTTTTTCCAGTTATTTTACAAAAAATATAAAACCTAGTGGTAGTTAAATACCACTCAAAGAAAGCTCTATTTATGTGAAAAAAATTACAACAATTTTATATGGGTACAGTGTTGCATGACCGCACAGTTGCCATTCAAATTGTGACAACTCTGGAAGCTGAAAATTGGCCTGAGCAGGAAGGGGATAAAAGTGTCCATTATTGAAGTAGTTAAAGTGGTTGTAAACCCTTTACAATCACTTTAAACTACAGTCAAGCCTATATTTAGGCTTACCTGTAGCTGCACTGGATAACTCCTAAACCTGCATGGTTTAGGAGATATACCTGTATTTGCATGTGCCAACGTCATCGGCACATGTGCATTTAAGCCAACTGAATAAAGTTGCTTCAGTTAGCCTGTGCCGTTCCCGGCGGCTCCTGCGCGCATGCACGGGAGTGACGTCATCGCGGCTCCGGCCAATCACAGCGCCAGAGCCGCGATACCAGAGGTAAGTCCCCGGGGAGATCTCACCCGCCAGGGAGGTGAAGAAGGACCGCTGCGGGGGCTTCGATCTCAGGTAAGTCATTCATAATGAGCTAGTATGCTATGCATACTAGCTCATTATGCCTTTATCTTGCAGGTTTTTTTTTTGGGATACCCTAAAACAGGTTTACAATTACTTTAAAGAATTTTTAGTGGAAACAGTCTGCTAGATTACACTATAAGACAATTAATGTCACAGGTCACTGGGTGCTTTCCCAAATAATACCTTTATGAAGGTACAGGACCCCATACTTAAATCAAAGTTAAATTCAATCCTTCTATGTCACACATTTGCCAAAGAGAATTTTTGATTTTTGGCTTTCAAATTTCTCTATTTATCAGATGATTTAACAGGCTATATTGTCCCCCCTTCCCTATCACTAGCTTTACTGAGGTCTGGAATAGAAGCATATCCTCTTGCTAGAGAACGTCTCACATTTTCTTCATGCAGCTAGCTAATCCATTATCAGTCAATGGACCAAACCTCTGTACCCAGTATTTTTTACTTCAATTAACAGGGTGACCATCAAAGCCCAATACAAAAGACTGATAGCTTATGAAAATAACTTACATAGGAATTTTTACTTCCAATAGCATGCTTGGCTATCTATCTCCCCAAAAAACCAACCACATTATTAAAGGCCTCTTCTTCTCACATCTCTCTTAAGGTTCGTACACACTATAAGAAAATCAGGTGAACATTGCTGTCCGAGGAACAATCGTACAATATTCTGATAGTGTGTACACAACTTTTGACAGCAGATTCTGACCTTCCGAATGAAAATTTACGAAGGGACAAACTCCAAACTCCAAAAGCCATTGACCGAGTTATCCACGCCCGGACTCATATTCTGACCCATTATTTTCAAATATCCACACCTCTACTTGGAGACTGAACTTTAAAAAATTCCGTTCTGTTTTTTTCTCTTGGTTGTGGTCATGTATTGTGTTACAACCATTTGATATTATATTTTATGGTGTCAGAATTGTTGTGCAAGGGTGTGTCAATATTAATTTCACTGATTCTCTACATGTAATTATGTTTTTATGTATTTGATTAATAAATGTAACTATTTTAAGACCAGCTATCAATGTGCCTTTAAAAGTCCAACCAACTAGTTCTTTCCTCTTCTATAAATAATATCGGGATGTTGGCACATTATTACTCTGTGTATTCACAGTGTCACCCTGTGAAAGCACACTTTAATCTAAACATTTTTCTATACTTAAAACTCAGTAAAGCCTAAATGGAAAAAAAATTGACAAATAATTATGTTTATTAATGCATGGTATATTTTTTTCTTATTGAAAGAAGTGTATGCACTTGAAATTGATGGTATCAGCCTCTTGCAATTCCCCTTACATCAGAACTGATTGGAATAGAAAGAAGCAACACCAAAGCCAATCAGTTGTGTTATATTGCTCATGTAAAAAAGGAACATGCTGATACTAGGGAGCAAATGGGTTGATTTACTAAAGTCAAATAGACTGTGCACCTCGCAAAGTGCAGTTGCATTCTGCAAGTGCAGTTGCTCCAGAGCTTAGTAAATGGGATACAAATTCACTTTGCAAGGAATACCCAATCACGTCCAAGGAAAATAAAAAAAAACAGCATTTTTGCATGCACATGATTGGATGATGGAAGTCAACAGAGCTTCTGCTCATTTACTAATCTCTGGAGCAACTGCTCTTGCAGAGTACAACAGCACTTTGAAAAGTGCGCAGTCTATTTTACTTTAGGAAATCAACCCCAAAGTGTCAGAGAGAACAGCTGCTGCTCCTTCATTGTCCAATCACATGCAGGGTGAAGGACAAGACTTGTAAGGGCTACTTAACTGCAGCAGGGAAAAATCAGGACATCTATCCTGTCAGACAGGACTGTGCTATGTGTTGGAGCTGTGATAATCTCAGGACTGGATTGAGAGAAACACACATTCTTTGGAAGGTAGAACAGTGAACATAACAGAATATGCACTATATTACCAAAAGTATTGGGTCGTCTGTCTTCACACACATGAACTGGACAAGTGCACAAACAAGGTCCATAAAGACATGGGCGAGTGAGTTTGGGGTGGAGGAACTTGACTGGCCTGCACAGAGTCCTGACCTCAATCCAATAAAACACCTTTTGGATGAATTAGAGTGGAGACTTGAGCCATGCCTTCTCGTTCACATCAGTGCTTGACCTCACAAATGCACTTCTGGAAGAATGGTCAAACATTTCTATAGACACACTCTTAAACCTTGTGGACAGCCTTCCCAGAAGAGTTGAAACTGTTATAGCTGCAAAGGGTGGGCCAAATCAATATCGAACCCTACAGACTAAGACTGGGATGCCATTAACCACTTCAGCCCCGGAAGGTTTTACCCCCTTCCTGGCCAGGTAATTTTTTGCTATACGGCACTGCGTTGCTTTAACTGACAATTGCGCAATGCTGTACCCAAATAATTACCTTTTTTCCCCACAAATAGAGCTTTCTCTAATGGTATTTGATCACCTCTGTGGCTTTTATTTTTTGAGCTATAAACAAAAAAAGACCTACAATTTTGAAAAAAAAACAATATTTTTTACTTTCTGCTATAAAACATATCCAATATTTGGTCAATATGTATTCTGCTACATATTTTTGGTAAAATCCCAAAAAGAAAATATTTGATTGGTTTGCACAAAAGTTATAGCATCTACAAACTATGGGATCAATTTATGGACTTTTTATTGTTTAAACTAGCAATAGCGGCAATCAGCGATTTTTAGTGGGACTGCGACATTGCGGCGGCCATATCTGACACTAAAATGCACTGTCACTGTATAAATTGTATAAATGACACTGGCAGGAAAGGGGTTAATATCAGGAGCAATCAAATGGTTAAATGTGCTCCTAGGGAATGCTTTCTAACTAGGTGGGGGATGGACTGACTAAAGGAAGATAGACATCTTAGTTCCTGATTAGCAGGAACACAAGACCTCTCTCTTCCTCTCTGACAGAACAGTGGTCTGCCTTGTTTACATAGGCAGACCACTGTTCTGCCTGTCCTGTGAACGATCGCAAGGTGGCCGGGGGCCATCGCAGCCGCCAGACCCACTGATTGTCTCCTGCATGTGCGCGCCCCAGAGCTGATCTGAGTAATCACGTACAGAAACGTGATTTTGTGCTTAAGGGCCGCCCTGCCACAGTATAGGTATGTGGAGCAGTCCTTAAGTGGTTAAAGTTCATGTGCATGTAAAGGCAGACATCCCAATACTTTTGGGAATATAGTGTATATGTATTTTATCTGCATAGTTAGCAGTTTTTCTGGAGTTTAGCTTTAGGGTTTAAAAAATGCATATACCCATCAAGATCAACCTCTTCCCAACTGAACAACTACCATTTTTTCCCACAGTATGACAAGACGCAACTGCTGCTGCCAATTGTGCCACAAATTAGCGCTAAAAAATTATTCCTGGTGTTTTAAAATTAACCTAGACTTTGGCAACTGCATTCTTCAGACAAATCAATTGTGAGTAATATAGCACTTACAGTAGACAATCTTCATTTCTCAGTGCTCTGATGATGTCAACGTTCTGACAGGCACTTTTGAATGTGGAAAAAAGGACACTTTTAAAGGTGCCTAAAAGGTCTGCTGTTTCAAATTGGAAATTATATGGTAAAGGAACATTTTTTTACTGATTGCTTTGTCACATTGAACAAATCTAACAACTCTCTTTTAGAAAGATTAGTCTTAAATTTTAAGTATACGTCTGGTTTAATGGATCAGGTACCAAGTTCAAATGTTCTTTAGTAATTTTCATTTTGTAGCATGTTGAAAATCTGCAAACCTTAAAATTAAAATGTAATATATTGTAGCTTAGAATGGTGGCTGCGTTTGTTTTCTTTGTTAGACTAAGGACATTTTCTTCAAATACAGGAAAATAACAGTTTTTCTTGTTAGAACTCCAGTGACCTTATAAATAAAACATTCATCAGTTTTCCTAGTTAACCTCCGTAAATTACAAAAGAATACCTTCATTAGTAACAGAGGTGTGAAAAGAGGGTTCCACATCCTTACATTCCTGACAGTGAAAAACCTCTTATGCAGCTTAAAGCAGAGTTCCGCCCAAAAAAATTTAATAAAAGTCAGCAGCTACCAATACTGCAGCTGCTGACTTTTAATATATGGACACTTACCTGCCCAGGGCGCCCACAATATCCTCACACAAAGCGGATCTGTCCATTGGCTTCCGGGTGGAGGCGCCGGCAACTTCAGTAAGGGAATCAGGAAATGAAGCCTTGCGGCTTCACAACCTGGTTCCCTACTGCGCATGCACGAGTCGGGCTGCACAATCTCACTGATCCCTCCTGTCTTCTGGGACCTGTGTGTCTCCCAGAAGACAGTGGGGGGATGGAGGAGGGGCTGGACATGGCGTAGATCGTCGCGGATACTGCAGTGAATTATGCCCAGAAGTGGGAGCAAATACCTGGATTATACAGGATCTGCTCCCCCCTCCCCTGAAAGGTGCCAAATGTGACACCGGAGGAGGGGGAGGAATCCCAAAAGCGGAAGTTTCATTTTTGGGTGGAACTCCGCTTTAAGGTTGAAAAATTATGAATACCTCTAATTTGGGATTTCTAAGGCAATTTGAGAAGAACAAACTATATATTAATATAAAAAAAATGTATTACAAATTATTCAACATGATTAAAAATACCAAAATCACTCCCTGAGACTTAAAAGTTTCATACTTACGTTGGGAGCATCATTGAGGAATTTGTATAGCGCTATTATATCTCCTCTCAAGTGTCTCTTCTCCAGGGAGACTAAATGTAGCGCTTGTAGTCGTTCCTCATAATTCAGGTCCCCCAGTCCCCATATTAATTTAGTTGCCCTTCTCTGGAGTCTCTCAAGCTCCAGCACATCCCCTCTGAGAATTGGTGACCAGAACTGGACGGAATACTCTAGAAGTGGCCGAACTAGAGTTTTATAAAATGGCAGAATAATCGTTTTATCTCTGGAGTCAATTCCCTTTTTATTGCTTGCTAGTATTCTGCTGGCTTTGATAGCCTCAGCTTGACACTGCATGCTATTTCTCAGTCTGTCTTCTACTAGGACCCCTAGAACCTTCTCCATCTGTAATCTCTACTAACCTTTGCCGGCATATCTTTCCATTCCACAAATCCGGATTTCAGGGCCCTGGAAGCAACATACCCACTCATGAACAATGAACCATAGACATGTGCATAATAGGAAACAGTAGTGCACAGATTATGACAATCAGAAACAATAAACAATGTACATATGTATATAAAAGGAAACAGATTATATATATATATATATATATATAAACAGGAGAACAAACTCAGCAAATACATTCTCAGAATAGTAGTTTCTTGCAAGCTCTCATAGTTTGATTGTACAAATCCCACATCATTTCACTCCTCAAGGTCATTTCTAAACTTCTAAAACACCTCCAAGTATTCTGTACTACCCATGCAACCAGAAGAGATCTACCACCCTTTAAGAGCTTGCCTCTCAATAAGGACAAAACTTGATATCCAGAGACAGACTGGAACTGATGTTGCAAAGAAACAAAGAAACAAAGAAATCATCCTTTGGGTCTTCAGGCTGGCACCACAGATCTCTCTCTCGTGTTGTTCACTGGAACTTTCAGGCCTTGGGTTGGCATCATGACTCTCCCTCTAGCAGGGGCGGACTGACAACTCATTGGGCCCCCGGGCAATAGGATATTATGGGGCCCCCAGGCAATCAGAGATTATTGGGCCACACAGTATACACACACACAGTATACAATCACACAGTATACACAGACATGTTTCTATTGGCTGAGAAGGTACTAGAGAGGTGGGGCAGCTATAATTTCTGGATTTTTAGACCAAAAGGATGTCAGTAAGGGACATTTCAGAGACAGATGTAAAAAAAACACAGATTTTTACATACTGTCCCTGGTTTTACTGAGGCTGGCAACCCTGATGGGGCCCCCTAGTGGCCCGGGGCCCTCGGGCAGTGTGGCAGAATGGTCAGTCCGCCCCTGCCCTCTAGGCATTTCCAGGAACTTTTCCAACAGGAGTCTGTTTTAACCTTCAGCTTGCGAAAAGGTAGAGAAGTGGCTCCGAAATGATGGCTTGGCAAAGCTTCTGGAATCATTCCAGAACCTCCTGTGAGGCTTTAAAAGAACAAGGATTTCCATGCAAAGATTTAGTAATTTCTTCAAGTAGAACATCTAGATAGAGGCATGAATATTGGGCAAATACTTCTCCAGTCAGCATAAATAACCACAGAATCACCTAACTACTAGATAATGTCTTTCTTAACCATTGGAGGTGTTAAAAATAATATTCTGCCATTTAAAAAAGTAAAAATAGAATGTTTCCTAGCAATAGGTATCCTAGGACAGAGAGGGTTATTTGCAGGATTACCGAGGAAAAAATAAAGGAAAAAAGCCTGAAAAAAAGAAAACAAATGCAACTATAAAATCTAAAGATTGGTAAGGTGCAATATATTATATTTTAATGTTATTGGTGCAGATACATTTTAAAAGAAAATAGTGCCCCAGGTGGGAATTATATGCAGGGCTACAAGGCACTAGAAATAACCATTAGCTTAGCCATATTGCCTCTATGGATGCATTTTGCTGCACAATACATTTTTTAACATCTAAAGCAGAACCAAAGCCCTATTCTGTGGTCTTTATGGCAACATTAGTCTCATTTATTTGCTCCATTTTATTACCTTGTGCAGCCTTTAAATATTTATTTTAGAAATCATTATCAGGGATATTGACAAAAGATTAGATTGGTAATCACTCCAAACAGTCTCCTGGAGTTAACAGAAGGCACTGAGTCCAAGAACGTGAGTCTCACAATAGCTTTACTAACTAGACAGGAATTAATAACTAGATAGAACCTAATTTGGAAACAGTTGTGTGTGCCAAGTACTTTTAAAAGCCACCATTATAAAAAAGAATCAGGAGAGAGGCATTATACAGCAATATACATCCTGCAGTCTTGCAACAATAATTGTCATCCTCTCTGGAAAAAATATCCCCATTCTTTAATAAGCAGTTCAGGGTAAAAATATACATGTCAAATTGGCCCTTTTATGTCCTTGGTTAGTGATGATTTGTAGCTTTTATTGGCATTTCAGCTGCATTAACTTCATTATCTGGTAACCTTTGATGGAATAAATCATCTAAAGTTGCTAGTTGTAACATCTTGGACAGGTTGTAATGCCAGTGAATTAAAGCATCATTATTTTTCAATGTTTTTTCATGCTGCATATTGTCATACCTTATGAGCCCTATCAGCTGCCTTTTTATTGACTTACAATGATTATAAAAGGATAATGAGGTGATTTTACAACAAATATGCAACACTTTTTATTTCTGAGCTAAATTTGAGACCACATATGCTCACTGCAGGTACAATGTGAATATAATATCACTTTGCAAGGGAACAGTAGTGCCAGTGTGAACAGGAACATACAGTATAAAGAATATAGAAACAAATGCAAATTTAATTAGTAAAGGGTACGATTTAATGAAATTCTATTGGTAGAGCATAAGAGCCCAATTCTGGGCACGTTTTTTGTTTAAGGTCGCCTAGTAGGTGGTAAAAAAAAAGCAGCTCTAGCTGCAACACGCACCTCGTTATTGGTGTTGTCCCATGCATTCATTTCTTTCTACCAAAAGATGTCCTCTGTTTTCAGGATTTAATAAAACTGGGCATCACCATGACACCCTGTATTCACAGTGTATTGGTGCAGATGGTGGCACTATTATCATGACAACACTGCACTCTGCATCACTAAGGAATCACCACTGTCAGAAGAAAATCTGAAGAGGAATCTGTAAAAGGCAATTAAAGCAATATTAAAGCCTTGTTTTTTTATTTATTTTTAAATAACAAACATGTTATACTTACCTGCTCTGGTTTTGCACAGATCAGCCCAGATCCTCCTCTTCTTGGGTCCCACGCCAGTGCTCCCGACTCCTCACTCTTGCCAGGTGCCCCTACAGCAAGCAGCTTGCTGTAGGAGCACCCAAGCATGCACGCTCCCAAGCCTTGGCTCTGTGCGTCCATTCACACGGAGCTGTAGCTCAGCCCCTCATCTCCTGATTGGCTCACTGGCTGTGATTGACAGCAGCTGGAGCCCTCAGCCCTGCCCTCTCCGTCTCCTTGTTGGCTCACTGGCTGTGATTGACAGCAGCGGGAGCCATTGGCTCCCGCTGCTGCCAAACACCAATCAGGAGTGCGAGTCCCCAAAGCGACAAGGCTCTCGTGGACATCACTGGATTGAGTTGGGGCTTAGTTAAGTATTAGGGGGCTGGGGGGGCTGCTGCACCCAGAAGGTTTCTATGCATGAAGGTAAAAAAAACCCTTGGGCCTTTACAATCACTTTACGCCTTACATTCTACTAATGAAAAGTGAGATAAATACAAATAATAAGAATATGTGGCTTGCATATCTTATGGCCATTAGTTATAGCAGAGGATAAGTATACTGGTTGCAGAAGTTAGCATATCACCACCAATACAGTCCAATCAGCAAGACCTATGATTTCAGGCATGCCATGCCTGCTGAGTTTGTGGTCGATGACATTATTAATGGATCTATTAGCCTTGCATTAGGAGAAAGACCAATAATGCTCAATCATTATGTAACACTGTAAAGCAGAAAGCAGAGGCGGCATATGTAATGGGCAAATATGATTGTCTCCATGTACACATAAAAATTGGAAATAATGTCTTGTAAATTTACTGGAAAATACGGCAAAAGCACAATATAAAGTTTACACAATCTCTTTAGATGAACCACTTCCCGATCGGCTCACATACATATACGGCTCTCCTGCGCGATTTGCTGTATATGTGTGGCAGCTATTTTAAGAGGCATAGCAGGCACACGCGCCCGCTGCATGTCGGGGGACCCGATGCGCATGGCCGGCAGGCGGGATCACCGCCACCCACGATCGCAGGCACGAGAGCCAGAATGAGGATTTGTGCATGTAAACACACAAATCCCTGTTCTGACAGGGGAGGAGAGACAGATCGTATGTTTCTACTAAGTAGAGACAGCAATCTGGCTCCTTCTGTAGTCATTCCCATCCCCTCACTGTTAGAAACACATTTAACCCGTTGATCGCCCCCTAGTGTTAACCCCTTCCCTGCCAGTGACATTTACACAGTAATCAGTGCATTTTTATAGCACTGATCGCTGTATAAATGTCAATGATCCCAAAAAAAGTGTCAAAAGTGTCCAATCTGTCCGTCGCAATGTTGCAGTCATGATAAAAATTGCAGATCGCTGTCATTACTAGTAAAAGAAAATAAAAAAGCCATAAAAAATCCCATAAATATATTCCCTATTTTGTGGACCCTTTAACTTTTGCGCAAACCAATCAATATACGCTTATTGTGATTTTTTTAACAAAAATATGTAGAAGAATACATATTGGCCTAAACTGATGAAGAAATTTTTTTTTTTACATTTTTTTTGGATATGTATTATAGCAAAAAGTAAAAAAATATATATTTTTTTCAAAATTGTCGGTTTTTTTTTGTTTATAGCACAAAAAAATAAAAACCGCAGAGATGCGTAAATACCACCAAAAGAAAGCTCTATTTGTTGGGAAAAAAGGATGTGAATGTTGTTTGGGTATAACATCGCACGACTGCGCAATTGTCAGTTAAAGTGCGTCAGTTTGCAGTTTTAGTCAATTTTAATGTACTAATATCTGTCTCTGTCTGTTTATGACAGCTTAAAGAGATAATAATTCCACGTTTAGCATACTGGTGTGCAGTGGAGCTGAGAATATTGATTTCCTTTTATTCGCTTTTTCAATAGATATTAGCTGACATATTAACACCATCTAATCACATATACAGTGAGCGCCATTAATTTAGCCTTTCATGTATTGGAGCAGCTAAACACAGATTACACCTGATAAGAGAGAATTTTATAAATTGAGTATTAGTATGACAAAAATATCTCTGTAAAGATTGCCTCCCACACAACTCACTCTGCACAAGCACCTCAATAATTCTACATAGTTTTTAAACATATTTGCAAATGTATACAACCAAGACTTTAATTATTATGTTAGAAGAAGGTATTGAGTTGGTATCCTCTTATCTAGTTGGCAAAAATGAATACTAGGAATTTTATTCCATACTATTGTAAAGAGCTTCTTTGTCTATATACAAAATACCTTTTGTGAGCTAAAGGTTAAAGCAGTATTAAAACCAAAAGAAAACATATATTGTATTGCAGCTTATCAGTGAAAGGAAATAAATGTAGATTACTTAGGGGTCCCTCTTTGTCTGGTAAGGTGTACTTTCCAATCCCGTCAGGCCTGGAGATTTGCCCTTTGAGACAATGAAATATACAGCAAGTTTCTCTCCGAGCAAATCTGATCTTTATTCTTGGGTGTGAATATAAAAGGGGCTTTCAGAAAGTACCGCCCTTTGACAAATTATCCAATCATATACAAGTATAGTCTATGACAATGTGAACTAATTAGAATAAAGAAATCACGTGATTTACAAGAAATGAAACTACAAAGAAGATACCCTGAACAAGAGAAACGAAACTAGATTAGCAAGACTTGAGCATATCTGACAAAATGGATGTTAGAGACACACAAAATGGAAACTGACTATAATACAAAGAAGTAGTTAAACTAAATATCCCTTCAATCAGTTCTTAGATATGATGGCTGCATCTGTTTTCTTTTTTAGGCTTTCTTTCTTCTATTTTCATCTGGTGTTCCAGGCATCAAATCTGTTTTTCAAAAGAACAAGCTGCCCTGCACTTGTAGCAGTTACAGGTGTGAGACAAACCATTCAAGACTATCAGGAATTCTTACAATGATCAGTTATTTATGTAAAACCTTTATCCAAAAAGAACAAAAAAGCTTGCTATAGCTGCTAATAACGTGTTATCTGAAGTTTGGCTACAACTTGTTATGTATCTAAATCTGCTAGTGCATCTAACACCCCCCCCCCCCCGAGTGACAATGCTACCCACCAAAGGTGCCCCTGTGCTCCTTCATCCAGAGTGGGGGCATTCTAATACAGGAGGTGTGTTACTAGCCAGATCACCTAGTGAAAACACAAGGGAAAAAAGCCTAAAATGAAAACTAAGCCACCAAATCTAATGATTGGTAAACTGCAATATATTCCAATTTTGGTTTTAGATTTAATACTGTTCGTAATATAAAATTTTCAGGATTTCTGCTGCTATTACTCTTTCCGCATAATATAAACTCTGTTGTACCACCATGAACATGGCAACTTCAGGGCTCATTCCCAGTGCTAAAGTTATGTCAACTCCCCCCTCTCCACTTGCCCATTCGCAAAGCAGAGCCTGTGGTTGAGCATTTATGAATCACCAAGAGAGAGGCAGAAGCACAACACCAATACTGGTGCCTGTGACAGGGCTGGAGTTCTGTCGAATAATGCCTCCTATCGAGAAATGCATGCGCAGTACAAGACGTCACTCCAGCTGATATCCTGATCAGCTGGCGTGATGTTTCGACTGGGCATGCGCAGTTCGTCCGATGCATTATCTGCCGAAAGGCAAACCTTGGAGAGAGCGGAGGGTAATGTCAGATACTGCCTCGCTCTCCGCGAATGCGTCATAGGGCCCGAAAACGATTGTTATTAGGCGGATTGTGGCGTGATGTTGCAGCACAAATTTTTTAATTTCTATTGGGCGGACTGTGGCGTGATCTTGCAGCGTGAATTTTAGGACAGAGGTTGTTTCTGGACGAGGGCTGGAGGTTGATTCTGAAAGTGGACGGTGGTTGCTTTTGGCCGTATTTGGTCTTTTGCTAGACGGCGGAAGTGGCATATTGTCGTGAGTACAATACATTTATACAACACTGTAAAGGAGCACCCTGCAGGGGGGTCATCTGATTTATGGAGGGGCTCTGCGGGGGGTCGTCTGATTTATGGAGGGGCTCTGCAGGGGGACATCTGATTTATCATTATTCAGTCTTAAAATCACTCCATAAAATAGAGCCCTATGTGACAGGAGTCACTTTGTGTGGGTGGGCCCTTGGAACCCAGCTTACCTTGGAGAGGTAAACCCCTTTTCCAGCTCCCTAGGCCCCTCCTATGTGTAAGTTACCCTGTGTCTATTAGGGGCACAGGGTGACCAAGAAGCCCAGTCTGATCTGCACTAACCAGCCTCATAGTACATAGGAGTTCTCCCTTACATCAGTGTACCCAGCTGAGTTCTCCCTTACATCAGTGTAACCAGTAGACTTCTCCCTTACATCAGTGTAACCAGCAGAGTTCTCCCTTACATCAGTATACCCAGCAGAGTTCTCCCTTACATCAGTGTACTCAGCGGAGTTCTCCCTTACATCAGTATACCCAGCGGAGTTCACCCTTACATCAGTGTACCCAGCGGAGTTCTCCCTTACAGTGTTGTATAAATGTACTCACGACAAAATATTCCACCTATGACGTTATGTGCATGCGCAGAGAGCGAGGCAGAATCTTACATTTAGATTCTCTCTCTCCGCACGCTCTAGGCGCTCTCCGTGGCTTGCCTCTCCTCAGATAATGCATCCGATGAACGACGCATGCCCAGTCGATACATCACTCCAGCTGATTGGGATATCAGCTGGAGTTACGTGATGTACTGCGCATGTGCATTTTTTGATGGGAGGCTTTATTCGACAGGACACCGGCCCTACCATGGGTCCCCGTGGGTCCATTGGTCCTGGGACTCTGGGTGGCAGTGGCAACAAAGGCAGACTGTCGCTTTGTCCTGGAGAGTGCAGTGTAAGGAATCTAGGATCACTAAACTGTCGCCTGTGTTGGGGGGCAGGCACATCGTTATTGGACAACAATTCCCTCCCTCAAGTTCAGTGTCATCCTTGCGTGTTGTCCTGCTGGGGAGTGGAGCAGGGTGGACAGGATGGTAATATGGGAAGAGGGCACAATTTGTTGGGTACAACCATGCCCAGCACAAAATATGCTGCTGAGTAAAGCATAGTAGACAGAGAGTGGCTTTGTTCCTGCATGTAGGCTAGATTGTAGCATAGGGATGAGCCAAACACCACCCCCGGTTCAGTTTGCAGCAGAACATGCGAACAGGCAAAAAATTAGTTTGAACATGCGAACACCGTTAAAGTTTATGAGACACAAATGTGAAAAAATCAAAAGTGCTAATTTTAAAGGCTTATATGCAAGTTATTGCCATAAAAAGTGTTTGGGGACCTGGGGCCTGCCCCAGGGAACATGTATCAATGCAAAAAAACGTTTAAAAAAAATGCAGTTTCTTCGGGAACAGTGATTTTAATAATGCTTAAAGTGAAACAAAAAAGATGAAATATTCCTTTAAATATCGTGCCTGGGGGTGTCTTTAGTATGCCTGTAAAGTAGCGCAACTTTCCTAAGTTTTTAACAGTACCACAGCAAAATTACAATTCTAAAGGAAAACGTCATTTAAAACTGCTCGTGTCTGTAATGTATTGTCGGATCCCGACAATATAGATAAAAATTACAAAAATACAAAAAAAATGGCGTGAATCCCCCCCCCCCCCCAAAATTCATACCAAGCCCTTCAGGTCTGGTATGGATTTTAAGGGGAACCCCGCACCCAATTTTTTTAGAAAATGGTGTGTTTGTCCCCCAGGCACTATATACGCTATATACTCTGAACAGTAGTATATATACTATATGGCCTGTCCTATATACTCTGCAGAAAATTAAGTCTTAGGATTTGGTGATACCAGAACACTGTAAGCCCTCACATTTACTCTTGTTGGGTGCAGGAATGGGCCCTGCTGTGAAATATTATATCAAGAATCGTAATTACATGCCCCTGTTAAACAGGAGCAGAAAGATTGGACTTTTGGGTGGTGGTGGCGGTGGTTGTGGTGCCACAACACTGTAACCCCTCACAGATACTCGTATTGGGCGTTGGAATGGGCCCTGCTGTGAAATATTATATCAAAAGTTGTAATTACATGCCCCTGTTAATCAGGGGCCGAAAAATTGGGCCTTGGGTGGTGGTGGTGCCACAACACTGTAACCCCTCACATATACTCTTGTTGGGCGCAGGAATGGGCTCTGCTGTGAAACATGACTGCCAGTTTCTTGTCCTTCTGTGGCACCCCATCTCTCTAGGCTCACGTTACTCCCTTCTTCAACCTGGGAACCAAACTCAGAGCCTTCAAATCGATGCGTATGCTCCAGCAGCATATAACCGACACTGTGGTCAAATCATTTTGGGGACTCCTCCGTGCACGGGCTATGGAAGGTGTGACTGTGGACAAGGAGCTGGTGGAATAGGCCGCTTTGGCAGCTGCATTGGAAGTAGGGTTGAGCGAACCCGAACTGTAAAGTTCGGGTCCGTACCGGACTTTTGGGTGTCCGGGACCCGAACCCAAACTATTGGCTGTAAGTTCGGGTTCGGGTCCGGTGTTCGGCGCTGTATTGGCGCCTTTTTAACAGCTTTAGGGCAGCCAATCGACGATCGTTTCACTAGTGTGCCTTTAGAAGCCATCACAGCCATGCCTACTAATGGCATGGCTGTGATTGGCCAGTGCAGCATGTGACCCAGTCTCTATATATAGTACACACACAGCACACAGCGTCATTCTGCTATAGACAGACACTGTTAGACAGGTTCCTGTGCTGCAGAGAGATAGAGGATTTTAGGAGTTAGTGTGCTAAAGTCAGTCCACATTCCTTGAATTTTATTCTAATTAGTTAGATCAGTGAGCGATTTAGGGAGTTTCTTTATTAAGCAAAAGAAAGAGGCAGAGATAATTATTGAAGAGATTCCTAAATCAATTGTACCCTGGCTGGGGTGCAGTGCACAGTCTTTTAACAGTGCCATGAGGCCAGTGCCAGACAAAATATAAACGTTTTACCTGCAAGCTCAATGCAACATTAGGACCAACACTGCATATACTAAGAGATACACCATAGTCTGTGTGTAGTCTGCTATTGGAAAAACATTGCATAAAAATTTAATTTTGCTTTTTTTTTTTCCCAATAGCATTTTCTGCGTGTTCATATATACACGCTGTAGACACTAACCGCGTATTCTGATATTGCAAAAACATTGCAAAAAAAATAAATTTTGCAGTGTTTTTTTTCTTCCCAATAGCATTTTCTGCGTTTTTATAAACGCTTTACATACTGTCCGTGTATTCTGATATTGCAAAAACATTGCAAAAAAAAATTAATTTTGCAGTGTTTTTTTCTTCCCAATAGCATTTTCTGCGTTTTCATAAACGCTTTACATACTGTCCGTGTATTCTGATATTGCAAAAAAATTGCAAAAAAAATTAATTTTGCTGTGTTTTTTTTCTTCCCAATAGCATTTTCTGCGTTTTCATAAACGCTTTACATACTGTCCGTGTATTCTGATATTGCAAAAACATTGCAAATTTTTTTTATTTTGCAGTGTTTTTTTCTTCCCAATAGAATTTTCTGCGTTTTCATAAACGCTTTAGACACTGTACGTGTATTCTGCTATATACAAAAACACCCATTTAGGGCGAGATCATAAAGTTTGAAAATATGAGGATATCATCAAAAAGGGGACGTGGCCCGGGTCGTGGTGCTGCTGGTGGCGCTCCTGTTGCAGGGAGAGGACGTGGTGGATCTGTGCCAGCTACACGCACTAGTGAAACACCTTCCTCAGGTGCGAGTAGGCGACAGAGCCAGCAGCAGTATTTTGGCGCGCCTAATGAGGCTGTACGAATGTCGAGGCCAGGACAAGTACAGGCGATAGTAGATTGGGTTGCTGCTGACAGTGCCTCCCACCCACATTGTCTCCCACCCAGTCTCCTGATGAAAGTTCAGAGTTGGCACCTGCAGCCGATGTCCATCAGTCTTTCACCTCACCCCCTTGCAAATCAGCCAATCAGTCTGAGCCCCAAATCATGCAGCAGTCTCTTCTGCTTTTTGATGATTCTGTTAGCAGGGTTTCCCAGGGCCATCCACCTAGCCCTGCTCCAGAAGTGGAAGAGATTGTGTGCACTGATGCCCAACCACTTATGTTTCATGATGAGTACATGGGAGGACCATCGCAGCACGTCTCGGATGATGACGAAACACAGGTGCCAACTGCTGCTGCTTTCGCCATTGTGCAGACTGACAAGGAGGGCAGGGGTAAATTTTGGGTGGAAGATGATGTGGAGGACGATGAGGTCCTTGACCCCACATGGAATCAATGTCATGCAGGTGACCAGTGTAGTTCAGAGGAAGAGGTGGTGGTCGCACAGAGCCACCAGCACAGCAGAAGAGGGAGCAGGGTGCAAAAGTGGAGCGTCCATCCCCTAGACAGTACGTCTGCTACTGCCCAACGCAGCAAGGGACCGAGCACACCAAAGCCAGGTGCAAGGAGTTCCCTAGCGTGGCAGTTCTTCAGACAATGTCCTGATGACAAGACACGAGTGGTTTGCACGCTGTGCAATCAGAGCTTGAAGCGAGGCATAAACGTTCTCAACGTGAGCACAACCTGCATGACCAGGCATCTAAGTGCAAAGCACGAGATGCAGTGGAGTAGACACTGCAAAAACCAAGAAAGGTCTCTGGCTCCTCCTGCTTCCTCTTCTGCTGCAGTCTCGGCCTCTTCATCCACCTCTGTAGTGACAGTGACACCTGCCAACCCGCAAACAGAGGATCTGCCAGCAACACTACCACCTGGGTCACCAACCATCTCCACAATGTCCCATGGAAGCTTTCAGCTCTCTATTTCCCAAACACTGGAGCGGAAGAGGAAGTACCCCCCTAGCCACCCGCGATCCCTGGCCCTGAATGCCAGCATTTCAAAATTCCTCGCCATTGAAATGCTATCATTCCGTCTGGTGGAGACGCAGAGTTTTCAAAGGCTGATGTCATTGGCTGTCCCACAGTACGTCGTGCCCAGCCACCACTACTTTTCCAGACGAGCTATCCCTTCCCTGCACAACCAAGTGGGGGACAAAATCAGGTGTGCACTGCGCAACGCCATCTGTGGCAAGGTCGACCTAACTACGGATGCGTGGACCAGTAAGCACGGTCAGGGACGTTATATCTCCCTAACAGCACACTGGGTAAATGTAGTGGCGGCTGGGCCTGAGGCGGATAGCAGTTTGGCGCATGTCCTTCCACCACCGAGGATTGCAGGGCACTTCAGTTTGCCTCCTGTTGCTAACTCCTCCTACTCCGCCTCCTCATCCTCTACCGCCTCCTCATCCGGTCAGCGTAACACCTTCACCACCAACTTCAGCACAGCCAGGGCTAAACGACAGTAGGCAGTTTTAAAACTTTCCTGTTTGGGGGAAAAACCCCACACCGCGCAGGAGTTGTGGAGGGACATGGAACAACAGACCGATGAGTGGTTGTTGACAGTGAGCCTCAAGCCCGGCCTGGTGGTGTGCGATAATGGGCAAAATCTCGTAGCAGCTCTGGGCCTTGCCGGTTTGACGCACATCCCTTGCCTGCCGCATGTGCTGAACTTGGTGGTCCAGAGGTTCCTGAAGAATTACCCCGATATGCCAGAGCTGCTGCAGAAAGTGCGGGCCGTCTGTGCGCACTTTCGGCGTTCTCACCCTGCTGCTGCTCGCCTGTCAGCGCTGCAGCGTAACTTCGGCCTTCCCGCTCACCGTCTCATATGTGACGTGCCCACAAGGTGAAACTCCACCTTGCACATGCTTGCCAGACTGTGCGAGCAGCAGCAGGCGATAGTGTAGTTTCAGCTGCAGCACGTACGCGTGAGTCGCTCTGCGGAACAGCACCACTTCACCGCCAATAACTGGGCCTCCATGCGAGACCTGTGTGCCTTGTTGCGCTGTTTCGAGTACTCCACCAACATGGCCAGTGCCGATGACGCCGTTCTCAGCGTTATTATCCCAGTTCTATGCCTCCTTGAAAAAACTCTTAAGGCGATGATGGAAGAGGATGTGGCACAGGATGAGGAGGAGGAGGAGGAGGAAGAGGGTTCATTTCCAAGGCTTTCAGGGCAGTCATTTACAAGTGGCTACGAGGGTGGGTTCCTGCACCAACAAGCGCCAGGTACACAATTGTCTGGCAGCAAGGGCACACTTCTGGAGGATGACGAGGTAGAGGATGAGGAGGAGATGGAGGAGGAGGAGGAACCATGTTCACAGCAGGGTGGCACCCAGACCAGCTCATGTCCATCACTGGTGCGTGGCTGGGGGGATACAGAGGACACAGACGATACACCTCCCACAGAGGACAGCTTTTCCTTGCCTCTGGGCAGCCTGGCACACATGAGCGATTACATGCTGCAGTGTCTCCGCAACGACCGCCGAGTTGCCCACATTTTAACTGGTGCTGATTATTGGGTGGCCACCCTGCTGGATCCCCGTTACAAGGACAACGTGCCATCCTTAATTACCTCACTGGAGCGTGATCGTAAGATGCGCGAGTACAAGCACACGCTGGTAGACGCGCTGCTGGTGGCATTCCCACTTGGAAGCGGGGGTACGGTGGAAGCACAAGGCGAAGGCAGAGGAGGAGGAAGAGGTCGCCAACGCAGCCGGGGCACCGCCAGCACCTCGCAAGGCAGGGTTAGCATAGCTGGAATGTGGAAAAGCTTTGTCGGCACGCAACAACAACCAGCACCACCAGCTGAGATAGAACGTCTTAGCAGGAGGCAGCATTTCACCAACATGGTGGAGCAGTATGTGTGCACACGCGTACACGTACTGCATGACGGGTCTGCCCCCTTCAACTTCTGGGTCTCCAAATTGGGCATATGGCCTGAGCTTGCCCTTTACGCCTTGGAGGTGCTGGCCTGCCCTGCCGCCAGTGTATTATCTGAACGTGTATTTAGCACGGCAGGGGGCGTTATCACAGACAAGCGCAGCCGCCTGTCCAGAGCCAATGTGGACAAGCTCACGTTCATTAAAATGAACCAGGCATGGATCCCACAGGACTTGGCTGTACCTTGTGCAGAATAGACACATATACCAGTGTTCTGACGAAAACTGTCTTGCTATCGGATAGTGTCCGGCCACTCACTGCGCAGGTGCAGTGCTTGCGCAGTACGGAGGACAAGGAGATTCACAAAATCTCCAAAGATGAACGTCGCCTGCGCAGTGAGTGCAGGTTCAAGCCCGACCATCCAAGTGGACATACGGTAGCACATAGTAACAGGGCCCCTCACGGGCTCGCTTGGCTAGGCTTCAACCTCGGATGATGTGGCTTGAACCTGGAGTCACCGCGCATCGTCTTTCAAAATCCCCTTGTCCTACGTACTCAGCAAGCACAGTACAGGGCGGACACTATGCGACGGGGGACAGAATTCGACACATCATTCACCACTAGCCTTACCCAGCCATTGTTGTATTTTTGAACCAGTGTTGGCTACCTCGTCCTCCTCCACCGCCGCTTTCACCTACACCGCCACATCCACCGCCACCTCAACCTCCTACTCCATTTGAATTTCGTCCTCCTAGGTCAAGATTATAATTTTTTCATTTTTTTTAATTTCCAAGTATTTTATTTTCCCACTATCTTATCCATTAAATTGAATATTTTTTTCCAGAAAGTGCGGATTCTGGGGTATTCCCACCATATGTGCCCCATCGTGCTGTTGAGTTTCTGAGGTTCTTAATGACTTCCTGTACCTTATCTGCTGAGAAGGGGGCCTCAAGCATTTTTATTTTTTATTTTTTTATGTTATTTTAAGTTATTTCCCTATCCACATTTGTTTGCAGATCACTTGCCATGCTCTTAACAACATTTTGTTGCCATTTGCAGCCCTCTAGCCCTTTCCATTACCTTTTTTACAGCCATTTTAGTGTTCAAAAGTCCGGGTCCCCATTAACTTCAATGGGGTTCAGAGTTCGGGGTCAAGTTCGAGTCAAGTTCGGTCCCGAACCCGGACTTTTTTCCGAAGTTCGGCCGAACCCGCTGAACCCGAACATCCAGGTGTCCGCTCAACTCTAATTGGAAGGAAAACTACACTGAGCCTGGGTGACAGAGGATGAGGAGGATGAGGATGGCTTCATTATCCACTCCACCAACTCTTCTGCATGTTGTGGCTTAATAACACGGCCAGCAGCAGCAAAAAAGGACAATCATGACCCACGGCCACCTGCAGAGGATGCACCATGTCCACGACAACCACTGTTGATTGCAGACACAGAGGCTGCTTGCCCTCTTTTAGTGGCCTGTGAGCATCTGACTCTCCTTGGTGGCCTTCCATGCATTAAGTATTTTTTGTTTTGCAACACCACACTACACTGTATTAGATGCTGTGTACACTGCCTGAAGTGTATTAGAATGTGTACAATGGCTACACTGTATTGTATACTGTGTACACCACCAGAAGTGTAGTAGAAACTGTATACACTGTATTAGATACTGTGTACACTGCCTGAGGTGTATAAGAAACAGTACACCACGGAATGCCCTGTAGATATAGGCTACACTGAATGCAGAGTATATATATATATATATATATATATATATATATATATATATATATATGTATATATACACACACACACAGTATCTCACAAAAGTAAGTACACCCCTCACATGTTTGTAAATATTTTATTATATATTTTCATGTGACAAGCAGGGACAAGGATCCATGTCTTCCCTTAGTTAAAGCACCTTACACAAAGTACACAAACGCTGGCTAGGAACATAGATAACCCTTTGATTACCCCTGATGTTAACCTCTTCCAGCCAGTGTCATTAGTACAGGGAAAGTGCATATTTTTAGCATTACTCACTATATTAGTGTGACTGGTTCCCCAAAATGTGTCAAAGGTGTTAGACTGTCAGCTCAAGTGTACAAGTTAGGAATGCAATCTTTCTTCTGTATTATTTCCTGAAATGGGCAAGAAATGAAAGAATGTTACATTATGTATAGCTATATTGGTATATATTTATATATATATTTAATGTATATATGTAATGAAATTTGACTCAAATGATGGCTATAAGAAAACATACTTCTAGGGTACAGTTACTATATGTTAAAGGACATTCCCTTACCCTAACCTACTTCTACCATGCACTCCAAGAGGTTTATACTACACATTGGGAACTGAACAGCTTATTGGCTGTTAGTTAGACAATTAGAAAGGCTAATTTTAACACACAATTCTATACAGACTTTGCTGTCACCTGGCTGCATGCCCACAAACTCCTCCTAGCTCTCTCTTCTATTGTTTAGTTTGATACGACAAAACATCTTATAAATTAACCACTTGCCGACTGACGACTGCCAACTGCCAACTGCCGCATGCCGATATACGTTGGCAGAATGGCACGGGCAAATGGTTGTACCCATACTTCCCTCACTTCCACGGGCAGGGGGGCATGTGCGCAGCCCCCCCCGTGCCTGTGGCCATCGGATTTGTTACAAAACCGATCAGTCTTCAGGTCCAGGCCAATGATTTCTGGCCTGGACCTGCTGATCGGTTTCAGGCAAATGAAATGTCTCCCCTGCCTGTGTAATGTAAACACAAGCAGGGGAAGTGATGTCATCTCCCCTTCTGGAATTCTTTTTGGTTCCAGAGAGAGGAGAGAGGACTTCTAACAGTGAGTTGCACCAACACTACACTAGCACAGAACACGCGTAAGCACACTCCCCCCCCCCCGATCGCCCCCCCTCCCTCAGTTAACCCGTTTACACCCTGTCAGTGTGTCACCAAGTGCAGTTTTTCAGATTTTTCACTGATCACTGTACTGGTGTAATTTGTGACTCTAATCAGTGTAGGGTACCCCCCTAATAAAGGTCTGACCCCTTGGTCGCGCCCCAGTTAACCCTTTTAGCCCCTGTCACTAGTAGATCTTTTTTTGATCGCTGTATTTGTGTCACGGGTGATGCTAGTTAGCCAGATAGTTGTTTAGTTTCACCGTCAGGTTTTTATAGCGTCAGGGTAGTGACCAGATCACCAGTGATCACTGTATTAGTGTCACGGATGACACTGGTTAGTTAGTTAATTTTTTATATCGTCAGGGCAACCGCTTTTTATAGCGTCAGGGCACCTAATAAAGGTTTAACCCCCTGATCGTCCGGTGGGTGACATCAGTTTGATTGGTTTTAGCACCAGTTAGGGTCACCATCAGGCACAGGCAGCGTCAGATTAGTGCCAGTAGCGCTAACACTCATGCACACACCATACACCTCCCTTAAGCCCCATACACACGGTCGGATTTTTGCATGGATTCTGTCCGATCGGACAATTTTGTTGAAAAATCAGACCGTGTGTATGCACCATCGGACAGTGTACGTCGGATTGTCCGACGGACAAAGTCCTATCTCCTGCTGGATAGATTTTCAGACAACACGGTCCGATCACACCAAATCCGATCGTGTGTACGGTTGTCCGACGGACAAAGTGCTACGCATGCTCAGAAGAAATTCTGTGACGGAAGCGCTCGGTCAGGTAAAACTACCTTTCCTAATTGACACAGCACATTCGTCACGCTGCAATGTTAAAATGTCTTTAATGCAGCGCATTCTCTTTTTCTTTACAATGCAACAAGAATGACATGTTTTAGCTGCTCCTATTCACCCGCACTTCTCACAAACTTAGTTCTTTATTGGTTGGTGATGTTTAATATTGCCGCCCTCCTAGGATAAACACCGCTCTGCGCCACTAAGATGTGTTACTGACAATCACTAAACAGGCCTTTGGTGGGCCTATCCGATAAATAGTAGTCGGTAAACTGGTTGGCTAAAAAATATATATAAATATAAATAAATAAATTATGTGCATAAAATGAATTACTTATATAAAAATAAATAAATTATGTGCATAAAATGAATTATTTACATATGTGAATCAATAAATAGGTATGGGTGACTTCCACAAACTGGTATGAATGTATGTGCAAAGTGATAGGGATTGAATTCTCGGTGTGTGAAAATTCATCCAACTATAATGTAGATGTACAGTGTTCCTTATACATACATTATTTACAGCTGCTGCTTAGAAATATGGAAATGTAGAAAAATACAAAATTCATTTGGTGGACTGCGCACAGTCAACTCTAAAACAAACCCTGTAGCAGCGCTGTTGTAACAGTTTCTCAAATAGTTAATGTGAGAAAAATTATACACTCTCAAATAAAGTGACCATGTGCTAAATAAATATAAATAAATATATAGAAAAAAGTCAAGTGAGTGTGATAAAAAATAGTGAATCAATAAAAATAAATTAATATAGATAAACAGTGAACCATAAATATGGTGAGGATAAATAAACTACAAATATGGCGATTTGTGTCTAAAGTCCACATGAAAAGTGCTTGCAAATCAGAACAAGCAGACTGCAGAAATAAATCAATTAGGTGACAGTTCCCGTGTGGTGTGGGTAACAGTTCTAAATTGGAAATCCTTCTGTGATCCGTCCACCATGCACTTTCACCTCGTGAGGGATTCGTCCCCTTATGGGGCTGCACTCACCGGAAATCAATTTATAATAGGCCTGTAGTTACACCAAACCGGACCTTCTCCTCCAACATCAGACCATTACACTGCACCAGCGCGGTAGTAAGCCCAGGGTATCAGACCTTCAATACTGCATCCCTTGATCAGCACTCCACCAACGCGTTTACATAATGAGTGAAAGACAAATGGAGGGCCACATAGTGTAATACTGATAAAATATTTTTATTGGACACTTTCCCTTTAAAATCAAGAATCCCCCTCAAATTAGCTGCGTACCAAAAGATAATAAATAGTGAGCATTGGTTAAATGTAAAATCGTTACTGTGCCTGGGTTCTTTCCATCCGGAAGGATATGGATAGGCGAGTTCCGCTGTGTGTGCTGGCGGCGTCTCTCCTTCCTAGTATCCGTGGAGCGCACAGTGAACCGCAAGCGTAGTGACGTCACTTCGCTTGCGGTTCACTGTGCGCTCCACGGATACTAGGAAGGAGAGACGCCGCCAGCACACACAGCGGAACTCGCCTATCCATATCCTTCCGGATGGAAAGAACCCAGGCACAGTAACGATTTTACATTTAACCAATGCTCACTATTTATTATCTTTTGGTACGCAGCTAATTTGAGGGGGATTCTTGATTTTAAAGGGAAAGTGTCCAATAAAAATATTTTATCAGTATTACACTATGTGGCCCTCCATTTGTCTTTCACTCATTATGTAAACGCGTTGGTGGAGTGCTGATCAAGGGATGCAGTATTGAAGGTCTGATACCCTGGGCTTACTACCGCGCTGGTGCAGTGTAATGGTCTGATGTTGGAGGAGAAGGTCCGGTTTTGGTGTAACTACAGGCCTATTATAAATTGATTTCTGGTGAGTGCAGCCCCATAAGGGGACGAATCCCTCACGAGGTGAAAGTGCATGGTGGACGGATCACAGAAGGATTTCCAATTTAGAACTGTTACCCACACCACACGGGAACTGTCACCTAATTGATTTATTTCTGCAGTCTGCTTGTTCTGATTTGCAAGCACTTTTCATGTGGACTTTAGACACAAATCGCCATATTTGTAGTTTATTTATCCTCACCATATTTATGGTTCACTGTTTATCTATATTAATTTATTTTTATTGATTCACTATTTTTTATCACACTCACTTGACTTTTTTCTATATATTTATTTATATTTATTTAGCACATGGTCACTTTATTTGAGAGTGTATAATTTTTCTCACATTAACTATTTGAGAAACTGTTACAACAGCGCTGCTACAGGGTTTGTTTTAGAGTTGACTGTGCGCAGTCCACCAAATGAATTTTGTATTTTTCTATATTTTTAGCATGATTTGTCTTTTTTTTTTTTTTTTTTTGGGAATACATATTTGAAGGAGATTTTTATTTATTTTTTTGGAGGGGGGTTGTGTGTCTCAACTTAGCAAAACCACATTATTAACATTTGTATTTGTTGCTTAAATTTACTAGGAGTTTGTTGGTTGTTGGTGCCCCTTGTTAATTCTACTTTAGGATTAGTGAAATGTACCTGCCTACTCAAAGAAAAACTGTCATTGTAGAAAAGTAAAACACAATAGTCAATGATTATTTCAAATCCAAAAAACATTTATTTAGGTCTCAGCAACAAACCAAAGAGGAACGCAGCCATGGTGAAACTTGGGGAATTTGCAAAGCCTTGGACACCCACGGCAATCATCATTTTTCAAGCTTACAAAATTGGGGGCCTGAGGAGTACCTATCTAAATAATAAGGGAGTGCAATCTGGTCCTGAAGTCCAAAACATCCAGAACTGCAGCAGATGCCATCTAGGTCCCCAGGCTCTGGTCCTACGAGAGGCTCCATCTTCTCTCAGACCAGACTGAATCAAGGTCATCACTCTCTTGTCTTCCTTGTACTCTTCCTTCCACGCCGTGGTGCTGGTGCTGGTGGGGTGGCAGAAGGAGGAGGAGGAGGCGGAGCAAGGTCACTCTCGCAAACATGTGTGAGGGGAGTCATCTCCCCAGCCATCCCCTCATTTAGGATTTTGAGGATGACATCCTCACACATGCTGCGTTGCCCCGCCTCCATACCCGTCATTTTATTGCCAACCAAGGAGGCAAAGGCCTCCTCGTAGGTGGGTGTGGCATATAGGGAGGCTGAAGCATCTCGTATCAGCTGGAGCGCTGACTCTCCCACCTCCCCCATGCTTTTCGCCCTTCTGTAGGGAAGGCGGAGGGGAGGGACTTGGGAGACAGTCAGGCTCCTACGCCTACCCCCCCTGTTGGCTGCCACTAACCCCTGCCTCCTCCTGACTGCCACATTCCACAGCCACCTCCTGGCTGAGGTCTTCCTGTGTATGAAAAAGGGACATAGTTTCAGTTATTTGTTCATCAAACACACACAATTCTCATCTAGTGACTGTTGCAAAATGTTTACAAATAGAAAACCATACAATTCTCAGCCCTGCAGTTTAGATTCTTCCCAAAAATGTCTCCAACACCACTGTCTGTTGATATGTCAATCACGTTAGGAACTAAGCAATTGGGGATCCTGAATTAACTGAACATCATTCATTATTCCGAAAAATGGTTACAAAACTACTATACCTGGAACAAGTTGGGCTCCTGCACATCTTCCATACTGGAAGGCCCAGGTTGGTCCTCGGAAGCCTCATCAGGGGTGGCGTGCGTGGAAGGACACGTGCAAGGAAGAGTCGAGAGTGACTTCCTGACATTAGCCTGGTCTTTGAGAAAGTGGAGCCTCTCATAGTACCAGAGCGTGGGGACATAGACATCAGCTGCTGCCGCTCCAGATGCTAGGGACTTCCGGACCTTATTGCGCTCCCGGAAATAGGTACTCCTCATGTTAGTAATTTTGACTTTTAAGTTTGCCACGGTTGCCATGGGCAGGTTTGGCTTTACAAATGCCACAAGTTTCAGCATGGCTGCGTACCTCTTTGGTCTGTTGCTGTAGTGGCGGTGCTTTGCTTGCCATAATAGGGGAAATTCCCTGTATTTATCAATGAAGAGGGGGAGAAAACTCACGTCGTAGAAGCCCTCCATCACCTCTGCAAGACACAACACCACACAAAACAATATAAATAATGTCAGCCTAAACTCTCCTAATCTTCTCCATAAAGAAGCCTCAAGTTCTAATCAGTCTAGGCTAGTTATGTACCAACGTCAAATTGTACCTTCGTTTCTAGCGATCGTCTCGTGCGTGAGCTTTCTCTCCCCTCGTCTCCCAGATCGTGGCTACGACACAGGCGTGTGACGTTTTATATACAGTGCGCATGCGTCAAACTCCGCCCGCCCCTGACGATCTTTCTCGTCTATTCCCCACCCCTTCTCTTTACGGCGCAGTGGGGAGAGCACATGGCGGGGACACAGCAGGTGCACCCCAAATATCCCACCAACGAGGAGGAGGACGAGGAAAGTCCGGAGGCAGAAACGTCCCGATCCCGGAGCCTGAAATTCAAGGCCTCCAATATGTCATTTGGAGAAATGTTGGAGATGGTGGACATATTAAAGAGGAGCGACTATGATGGGAAGTATGGGCCTTACCTCAACCCCAATGTCCGCAAGGCCAAGATCATGTCTAAAGTTGTGAGAAGGCTGTACAATCATTTTGGGGTACAACGATCCAAGGAGCAACTCAGGAAACGCTGGTCAGACCTGAAACTGAGGGAGGCCGATCAGTACAGAAAGATCAAGCGAGTTCTTCAAAAAAGTAAGTAGTTGTGTTTTGTGTTTGCTTTCTTGCTTGCATACTGCTCCATGTGGTTTGATTTTTACAAAGTTGTACATTCCAAAATGGCCACTTTCAGGTTCGTCTGTGCATTCGATCGTACTCAGCCTCGATCTTTCTGCCACTGTCATGATCGTGTGTGTCCATTCGATCGTACGCAACCTCGATCGTTCGGCCACTTATAATACGAGGTTTGGTGAAGTTTTTATTGAAAGGAAGTTTGTTCTCACTAGAGATGTCAGCAAGAGCGTAAACCAAATTTAGTCAATGTAAAGGAGAGGTCACTCAGTAGCTGTTTACCCATCTGGACTCTAGAGCACTAGTGCTGGGACACCCAAACTCCCTTTTTATTAGGCTTTTCCACACATGTGCTCCAGTGGATACTAGAGGGGGGTCTCCATCAGACAAACTTCTACCAAAAAGCTAGTAAGTTTAGCACCTTTACAAAGTGACTACATTCATGTAGTTGGCATTTGTAACTGGCCAAACAAAAATAGTGTCCGGCACTTTCAAGCAATGTTTGTCATTTCCTATTTCTGCCCTCAATAGATTGTGTTGCTAAATCTTCCTTTTGTACATTCTCATAGGGGAGCGAAAACTTGGGCCGTCTGAGGAAACCCCAAAACCAACACCTCCCAAAAAAGGGAAAGAGCAGAAGCAGAGGAGGAGGAGGAAGGAGAGATCATCGAACTTGGAGAACTTGTCACCACAACAGGTGAGTGTGGGAGAACACAGCTACTGGTAAGCTAATCAATGTATGGCTGCCTCATTTCCAACACCCGATTTTTGTTTGTTTGTGGTTTTTAGGTGACGTGGATGTTGTGGAAGAAAAATCGCACTTTACCACAGAGAGTGCCCACGTACTCATCAGGGAGATAATGGTCTGCAATAGAGATCTAGATTACATAAAGCAAAACATCAATGATGTTCAACAAAAATTGAAGAACATCATTGATGTTTTAGGAAAAATATGAAAACGCACCAAGTAATTAACACACATTTGTGCCTGCTTCTGAACACATTTGCAACTTAAGAACTGTGTGAAATTTGGAACATGCACACATTGTGTCCACATGTGCTAGCTCCCATCATGGTGGATGAATGCCAACGTTTTTTTGGGGGTGCAACCACTTTACGAACTACGAAAGTGGTTGTGGTGAAGGGGTTGCACCCCCAAAAAACGTCCATTCATCCCCATGATGGAAAATGGCACTTTTGAAGCTTCTAGGCATGTGTTTTACCATCTAATGACCATTTTCAGACCCAAATTGTGTGCATGTTCTAAATTTCCACTTTCCAGGGGTGACCCCCCATGTGATGAAGGCAAGATCAAACACACTTTGAACATATAGTCATATCTGATCTTGTCTTCACTTTACAAAGTTGAACTTTCCTAGTTCATAGGTTCTGTTTTGCTCAATGCCTGGTTTTACCAATTGCGGAATGTTTGTAAACAATGTTGTAAATAACCAAGAGGTTGTCAGTTTGGGCAAGAAGATTGTAAACGCACTTGTGAATGTTTTCCAAGTAAACTTTTTAAATTTTCTAAATGTGTGGCTTCCTTATTTAAAAAACACAATGCATTATGTATGTCAAATGTAAAGGATATGGGGGGCAATGGGTGTTATTTACTAAAGGCAAGTCCACTTTGCACTGCAAGTTTCTTTTCCAGGGCACTTTTTCACTGCACTTGTAGAGCATAGTCGATTTGACTTATGTAAATGACACCCACAGTGCTTTGTACAAAAACACGGAGCACAGCATTTTTGAGAATACACACATGTCTGACCTGGTGATGAAAAGGAGTATTTTGGGTGTCAGTTATGCAGTACAAACCTTCTCTAGACCAAAGATTAGGTAGCAAACACACAACATGAGAATAATCTTTTTGGGAAGAAAAGACTGTTACCTCCTTTTGCCCAGAAAGTGCATTCCCACTGTCGAAGGCAAAGGGAAAAAATTTAAAGGTAAAATAAGCTAAAAAGAATACGGAAATGACAAGAAATCATAGGTTGGTTGAAAAATAAGATTTATTACAAAATGCCTCTCACACATCGTCAGGCAGAGCAATGGCCCCCCTACCCACAAAGTAGTCCATATATTGCTCGCGGACCGCGCGGGCATTTAGAGGGGGCAAGCCTGGACGTGCCACTTGAAGGGCTGTGAGGTCAGCATTTGGAGGGCCCTCCACATCTGGGCCAACGGGCACCACATAGTTCCTGTTATGTCTTTTGAGGAAGTTGTGCAATATGCAACAGGCAAGAACTATGTGGTTCAGTTTGTATTCCGCCAAGTTAATTGCCATCAAGAACAGGCGGAAGCGGCTGGCCAGGATGCCAAAAGTGTTCTCCACAACTCTTCGGGCTCTGGACAGCCTGTAGTTGAAGACCCTCTGGTCTGGGGTGAGGGTCCTCATTGGGAACGGCCTCATCAGATGGGGAGTCAACGCAAACGCTTCATCTGCGACAAAGACGAAGGGGAGTCCTTCTGCATTCTCCTCTGGAGGTGGCAAGCACAGACTTTGGAGACGCCAGTAGAACTCCGTGTGCGCAATGGCACCACCATCCGAGATCCGGCCGTTCATCCCCACGTCCACATACATAAATTCATATGTCGCCGACACCACCGCCAACATCACTACACTATTAAACCCTTTATAATTATAATAGTAGGACCCCGAGTTGGGCGGTGGGACGATGCGGACGTGTTTCCCATCAATTGCCCCTCCGCAGTTAGGAAAGTCCCAACGGCTGGCAAAGTGGGAGGCCACAGTCTGCCATTCCTGTGGCGTGGAAGAGAACTGTGGAGTGAAACAAGAAAAAATAATTAGTCACTTTGCACATAAACATTGCAAGCAGATTAGACAATCAACATCTTGGAACAAGAGCATTGTATAAAATTTCAAGGCTGGAAAGTATTTGCACAGAAAAGTAGAGGCTCCCCTTCACAGATTACTCACCCCCCATCAATCCCCACACTTCTGATGGGCCATTGGCAATAACTAGGGTTTTGGGGGGGGGGGGGTGTTGGACAGGTAACCCTCTGCACTTCATTGATTGGCAAATGGCTCAATAATGTGTGCTAGTTTGGCCAGACCCTCTGTACTTAACACTATTGGCAGCCCCCAGTAAAGCTAAACTAACATTTAAAACCCCCCCCCCCCAAAAAAAAAAGGAAAGCACATTGTGACATTCTGAAATTACCAAGCAAGCTAATAGGAGGGAAAGAACACAAAAAAATAGGAAATGGAAAGTATGGAGGCAGCCCCTTGCACTACATGCTTTGCAGAATTCATCCCTAAAGATGCCCACTATAAAGAGGTAGGTATATAGTGTGTATTGACCTTGGGAAAGCCAGCAGATAGAGGATTGGTACCATCTGACAGAGCAGTTGGGGGAGGGGGTTTCCTAATGAGTTTGCCCCCCCACCTAAAAAAAAAAAAAAAAGGGGCTCTACATGAAGTAAACCACACAGCAAACATTTGTGCATATTTTAGGGGGTGTTTGGGGGCAAACAATACTATGCAGCAGACAAAAGGCATTGCTTAAGTGACTAGGCCATAGGTGTCTATTGGGGCAGAAGAGCATGCTGGGGAGGTAAGTGAAGGGAAAAATGCATGAAGGAGAAAAGGGGCACAGCATATTAGAACATATTGCAATCATGGTAATTAGGGAAGGAGGTCAAAAATAGAAGACATTAGCAAACAGAGCATACATAGAAGGGAATAGTAAAGTATAAATGTTACCTTAATATAGTCCTCCTGCAGGACCTGGATGATGGCAGAACAGGTCTCTGGAATAATGATTCCCAGGGCCTGGGGAGAGATACCTGAAGAGAACTTCAAATCCTGAAGACTTCTCCCTGTCGCCAAGTACCTCAACGTGGCAACAAGCCTCTGCTCCGGAGTAATGGCTTGTCTCATGCAGGTATCCTGCCGGCTGATAAAGGGGGTCAGCAAAGCCAAAAGACGGTGAAAATCGGGGTCCGTCATCCGGAGAAAGTTCCTGAAATCATCAGGATTATTCTCCCGGATCTCACGAAGCAAAGGCATGTGCGAGAATTGGTCACGCTGAAGCAACCAATTCTTGGTCCACATACTCCTTGTCACTCTGTTCATGGACGGGTCTTGGGTCAAAGCTAAAAGCCCGACACCAATTCCGCGTACAGCACGAACTCGGCGACGAGTACGCACGGGAAACCTCGTTCACAAGGTCACAAAAGGTCGGCTGGTCAGAACGGACAAACAGAAAGCACCGATAAACAGCAAGGCCTGAAAGAACGAAATGAATACCAGAAACGAGCAGACAATAAGCAGTGCAAATCAAAGCGTCCTATATCAAAATATAGTCCGCAATCAGCAACAAATGCGAACTGACTACACGCACTAATAAACAGATACGCACGACAAGCATAAACTGAACAGCAGTAACGATCTGAGTCAGAAAACTGAGAAGCGCAAATCTTAAGTCACCAAACTTCGACTAACTCGCGATAAACACGGGATCAGCAGAAGGAGCCCAACGGGTGCCTGACGTGGTGCTGAACTTCCCTTTTCTAATCTCGTGGAAGACGACTTACGTCACGACGTTCTTGCAGACCGGATATTCCGACAACGTAGTCCGACCGTGTGTACGCAACACCAACACCGGACAAAGTACGACGGACAGGATCCGACTGACCTGGTCCGCGGATAATCCGACCGTGTGTATGGGGCTTTAGTAGTATAGTGTCTGAATGGATCAATATATTTGATCTGATCAGATCTATACTAGCATCCCCAGCCCACCCAAGTGCAATATCAATCGATCACTGTCACTTACAAAACACAAAATACATAACTGTAGCATTCACAGAGTCAGGCTTGATCCCTGCAAATGCGAACAGTTTTGTTGGTAGCGATTGAAACTGACAATCAAGTGCTCTTTTTGCCTGTCACACTAGTTGTACCACTAAATTTAGAGGCCAAAATGTCCGGAGGTACACTAGTGAAGAGGACTATACGTTTCTGAGCATGACAGATGAGAGTGAAGAGGAAGTCACCCATTTGTCAGATTCAGGCTCAAAATATGAACCAGTAGACAGCAGCGGCACCCTGAAAGATAGCTTTGACAACAGAGTAGTGGTCCCTGCTAAGGTCAGGCGTACCCGACACCGTTCTTCTGTTGTTAAGGCGCAAGAACTCCAGGGCTCTTGTATGGAGCAGAGAGCCAGTACTAGTACCGCTTATCCTTCTGGTGAACTGGCAAGCACCAGCGGCCTAGTACACCCTGGTCATAGTCAAACCAGCACTGCAGTAACACATGATGACGTGGCGAGTCCCATAAGTGCAGTTCAAGCTGGTGAGGTGGCTATCACAACTAGTGTCCCGCAGCCACCAAAAAGACAAAGACAGGCCAGTCGAGCCCATAGTGCCCTTCCTGCTGTATTTGCCAATTGTGATTGGGAGCCCACCACTTCTGCAACACCCGTACTTCTCCCATTCACTGACCAACCCAGAATTCAGGTGGAAACAGTTGATTTTACGTTACTTATTCACAGTTTTTCACAGAAGATCTCTATAGATCTATTGTGGACCAAAGCAATTTGTATGCTGGTTAATTCATCGCCGCTAATCCCCCATTTGACCCTTCCCAGAGAAAAGAAACCTATTACTGTTTCCGAATTTAAGAGTTGCGGTCATATGTCGTGTTCTCTGCTTCCATGGCCAGAGTTAGATACGAGCAGATCTTGCGGTTTATGCACTTCAACGACACTGAACTCTGTCGTCCTCGGGGTGACACTGAATACGATCCGCTCCATAAAATTTGGCCCCTTGTAAACCACTTCAACCAACAGTTTGTTTTCTCCCGATCAAGTTGTCTGCGTTGATGAGTCCCTGATTAAGTTTTCTGGCTGCTTGTCTTTCAAACACTATCTTCCCAGCAAGCGTGCCAGATATGGGGTCAAGATGTATAAGCTTGTGACTGGGCAACAGGCTATACATATAGTTTTATGGTTTATGAGGGAAAAGATAGTCACGTGGAGCCCGAGAACTGCCCAGATTACATAGGGAGCACTGGCAAGATTGTTTGGGACTTGGTGTCACCCTTATTTGGAAAGGGGTACCACTTGTATGTGGACAATTATTACACAAGCGTGCCACTTTTTAGTCACTTGTTTGATCATGGAATTGGCACCGTGTGATCTTTTTGCCGGGGCTTCCCCCAACGGTTTGTAGAATCCTGACTTAGACAGGGGGAGAAAGCCTGCTTGAGAAGTAATAATTTGCTCGCACTGAAGTGGAGAGATAATGAAAATGTTTTCGTTCTATCCTCCCTTCACACAGATACGACAGTCCAAATTCAAACGGCAACTGGTGTAGTGGAGAAACCCCTCCGTGTCCACGAATACAACCTTAATATGGGAGGGGTGGACCTCAAGGACCAGTTGATGGCACCATACTTAATTGCCCATAAGACCAGACGCTGGTACAAAAAAAATGTCTGTATACCTATTTCAATTGGCTCTGCTGAACACTTATGTGCTATACAAAACGTCAGGACGAACTGAATCCTTCCTTAAATTCCAGAAAGAGGTTGTTACAGCCCCTCTGTTTCCATACGGTGCTGTGCCCCACTTTCCCAATGCAAATGCAGTGAGCGGCATGCGAGGCATTTTCCATATGTCCTCCCTGGTACCCCTACCCAACGATCACCCCAAAGAAAATGTTGTGTCTGTAGGAAACGCGGATATAGGCATGACTACCGCTATTGTCCCTCCTGTCTTGGCCAACCTGGTCTTTGCATCAGTGAATATTTTGAACGCTACCACACACTAGTAGAGGATTAGCGTAGGGTACAGCACGGCACAGTCTAGGGCACACTTTCAAAGGGTCTCCAAAGATGCCATCGCATTTTGAGAGACCCAAACCTGGAAAAGGTTAAATAAAAAAGCCAACAATAGTTGTCATTTTATTGTTCTCTCTCTCTATTCTCTCTCTATTGTTCTGCTCTTTTTTATTATATTTTATGATTAGCTGCAATGTTTGTTACTATGTTTCATCATGTTTGCTTTGCAGGTATGTAATTCTTTTATACTTTACTGTTAACTATGTTTTATTGTTAACTGTTATTTTCTTTTCAGGTACGTCATCCAGCTGCAGCACTGATTTATTTATCTTGACAGCGACAGCATTTGCTCTCACGATACGTAAATCAGCAACTCCAGAGCTGTAGGAGGTGATTTCACCATCACAGTTAAAAAAAAGAACATATATGCCGAAGCATGGGGGCAAGAGTGGAGGGGCGATTTGCCACTAACATTAGGCCCCCATGCTTCAGCTTATATTTTTTCTCTTTTTTTGTCCCAGATTGTTTTTGTTTTATTGAGTTAATGTTTTATTGTTACCATTTTTTTCTTTTCAGGTACGCCATTCAGCTGCAAAACTGATTTATTTATCTTGACAGCAACCACGCTTGCTCTCACGATACGTAAATCAGCTCTCACAATACGTAAATCAGCAACTCCAGCGCTGTAGGTGGTGATTTCACCACAAAGAAAAAATGGTGCATGTATTCCCATCATTAGAAGTGGAAGGATGCAGGGCGGTATTCTAATGGTGGGCATACCCACCGATCAATCTCTTTTTTAGTTCAGCCCACAGGCTTCATGAAAAAAAAGAACATTACAACAAGGACCAGCGACATACTGGTATTGAGTAGTTATGAGTGGTTACAGGGGTGAACAGCGGCGCTAGATATGGTGATAACATAAAATTATATAGCAACCGGAATATAGGTATACATAAAATGTGTGTGTGTATGAATAAGCACACATAATATTAAAACATTTGTTTAAAATATAATGTCCATAGATGATCCGAGATCTTGTATGATTAGCACCTGGAGGCAGCTCCCTTAGAGTGAAGCGATGGGCTCTGTGTAGAAATGGGAACAGAGGGGCGCCAGACTTAGTGCAGTATAAATCATATATTTATTAAAAGCAAGTAGTAACTCACAGGTTAAATTAGATGAGTTCAGTATGTGGTGAAAAATCGCCAGTCCTGGAGTCTCATAGATGTCTTCCCTTTGCAGCCTGGGGCACTGGGGTGATCTTACAGAGATCCAGAGAAGGCTGGGAACCAGGAAGCAGGAAACAAGAAGCAGCTGGTCGTGACTTCACAGGAGCAGGGAATGTGATTATTCACAGTGGCAAGGATTGGTAATGCATTTTGAAGCTACAGCTTCTTCATCAGACCATGATTGGCTGGACAAACCTGGCAGTCTTAAATACAGAGGAAATAGAAACAGAGAGATCTGATGGGCTGACCAGCCCATCAATCAATGGACAGATTTAAAGAGATAGTTGGTGACCAAAGTGAATTTAAATATGAGTAAAAAGCTTGCTGATTAAGAGTTGATGATAATTTTATGACATTTGAAGAAATCGATAAAATAATAAATTAATTGATTAAATACATAAATATAAATGTATAAATATACCACAGATTTAAAAGGAATAATTTTTTTATGAATAAATTAACTGAAAAATTAATTAATTAAATTATTTGCAATTGGTAATCAATTGATTATTATAAATTATAATGAGTTAATAAGATGGTGAAAATGGATAAAGGAAAGGACTCTATGCTAGATATAAATTTAAGGTTCTAAGTTATATCATGACAAAAAATACTTCTCAAAAGGGATAAATCAAATCTTCAGATAATAAATGGTTAATGGGTAATGATGGTAATACCTACTGGGTACATACAGTGGTGTGAAAAAGTGTTTGCCCCCTTCCTCATTTCCTGTTCCTTTGCATGTTTGTCACACTTAAGTGTTTCGGAACATCAAACCAATTTAAACAATAGTCAAGGACAACACAAGTAAACACATAATGCAATTTGTAAATGAAGGTGTGTATTATTAAAGGTGAAAAAAAATCCAAACCATCATGGCCCTGTGTGAAAAAGTGATTGCCCCCCTTGTTAAAACATACTATAACTGTGGTTGTCCACACCTGAGTTCAATTTCTCTAGCCACACCCAGGCCTGATTATTGCCACACCTGTTCACAATCAAGGCATCACTTAAATAGGAGCTGCTTGACACAGTAAGGTCCACCAGAAGATCCTTAAAAGCTACACATCATGCCGAGACCCAAAGAAATTCAGGAACAATTGAGAAAGAAAGTAATTGAGATCTATCAGTCTGGAAAGGGTTATAAAGCCGTTTCCAAAGCTTTGGGAATCCAGCGAACCACAGTGAGAGCCATTATCCACAAATGGCGAAGACATGGAACAGTGGTGAACCTTCCCAGGAGTGGCCGGCCGCCCAAAATGACCCCAAGTGCGCAGCGACGACTCATCCAAGAGGTCACAAAAGACCCCACAACAACGTCCAAGGAACTGCAGGCCTCACTTGCCTCAGTTAAGGTCAGCGTTCATGCCTCCACCATCAGGAAAAGACTGGGCAAAAATGGCCTGCATGGCAGAGTTCCAAGGAGAAAACCACTGCTGAGCAAAAAGAACATCAAAGCTCGTCTCAATTTCTCCACAACACATCTTGATGATCCCCAAGACTTTTGGGACAATATTCTGTGGACCGATGAGACAAAAGTGGAACTCTTTGGAAGGTGTGTGTCCAAGTATATCTGGCGTAGAAGGAACACTGCATTTCAGAAAAAGAACATTATACCAACAGTAAAATATGGTGGTGGTAGTGTGATGGTCTGGGGCTGTTTTGCTGCTTCAGAACCTGGAAGACTTGCAGTGATAAAAGGAACTATGAATTCTGCTGTCTACCAAGAGATCCTGAAGGAGAATGTCCGACCATCTGTTCGTGTACTCAAGCTGAAACGAACTTGGGTTCTGCAGCAGGACAATGATCCTAAACACACCAGCAAGTCCACCACCGAATGGCTGAAGAAAAAACAAAATGAAGACTTTGGAGTGGCCTAGCCAAAGTCCTGACCTGAATCCTATTGAGATGTTGTGGTATGACCTTAAAAAGGCCGTTCATGCTCGAAAACCCTCTAATGTAACTGAATTAGGACAATTCTGCAAAGATGAGTGGGCCAAAATTCCTCCAGGACGCTGTAAAAGCCTCATTGCACGTTATGCAAACGCTTGGTTGCAGTTGTTGCTGCTAAGGGTGGCCCAACCAGTTATTAGGTTTAGGGGGCAATCACTTTTTCACACAGGGCCATGATGGTTTGGATTTTTTTTCACCTTTAATAATAAACACCTTCATTTACAAATTGCATTTTGTGTTTACTTGTGTTGTCCTTGACTATTGTTTAAATTGGTTTGATGTTCCGAAACACTTAAGTGTGACAAACATGCAAATGAACAGGAAATGAGGAAGGGGGCAAACACTTTTTCACACCACTGTATGTGTGCACACATATGATCATACATATACACAAAATAAAAATAAAAAGTAAAAAAATAATAAAAAATTATATAATTTAATGGGGGTAAAAACAAAAACAAAAAGGGGGGTGGTAAAAAAAAAAAAAAAGTGAAAAAGGTGGCAAATTTGTGTTTATTGCCCAATATGAGCTGTTGAGTGGATACCCAGTTTCCTCCACCAACCAGCGACCAAGCGACCCACTGAGGAATGACCGGGGGAAAAAAAAATTAAAATCACACCAGCACCTTTCAAATAACAGTGCTGATTTCGATCTCCTCGTTCATTCCTCTAGGCGACATGGTATCCAAAGTGAAAATCCAATACGTTGCCTGACGACACAGCCTTTTGAAACGTTCTGCTGGGGAAAATTTATCTGGAATTGATTCAAGGACCCAAACTTTTAGATCCTTGGATGATTGCTTATGATTTACCAGAAAGTGGCGGGGGACACTATGTTTAGGGAGACCAGCATTGACAAATCTGCGATGTTCCCCAAATCTGGCTCTAAGGGCCCTGATTGTACGGCCCACATATAGCATGCCACAAGGACAAGCTAGACAGTAAACCACAAACATGGAAGATCAGTTATGGAAGGTGTTGAATGTGTATGTCTTACCCTTATGAGCAAAGGATTTTTGACCATGTTGAATATGAGCACAAGTCAGGCACAGGGATTTCTTACACTGAAACATGCCCACCAGAGGAATGAGTGTTAGTTGAATGTTATTGGATATAGATTGGGCAGATTTAATTTTGCTAGGAGCGACTTTCCCTTTTATATTCGGAGCCTTCCTATAGGCAAATTGTGGCACTGTAGGAATAGTGTTTTTTAAATGTGGGTCTTGCTGTAGTATAGACCAGTGTTTTTTAAAAACGCTCTCCATTTTCCAGTGTTTGTTGTGATATTGAGTTATGAATCTTGTTCCTACATTATCTTGTGATCGCTGTTTTGATTTTGGAATGTCATTGGTATTGTAAACCATTTGAGCTTGATCAATGAGGTCTGGGGGGTAGCCTTTCTCTATAAATTTCTGTTTGAGATGAACACTTTGTGCATTATAATCCTCCAACCTAGTACAATTGTGCCGTAACCGGCAAAATTGACTTTTGGGGACATTTTTAACCCATCTCGGATGGTGACAGCTGTTAAAATGTAAAAAAGAGTTCCCTGATGTGGGCTTGGTGTAACTTTTAGCTATAATTGTGGACTCTTGGTGACTGACTTCCAAGTCCAAAAAACAAAGAGAGGTGGTATTTATTTCCGAGGTAAAAGAAAGACCAAAGGTGTTGGAGTTGCAGTGTGATAGAAATTTCTGTACAGTATGAAGAGGACCATCCCAGATGATAATAATGTCATCGATTTAGCGCCCATAGAAGACCAGGTGCGCTGCGAATGGGTTATGTTCCCATATGCACCTGGTCTCCCATAGGCCCATCGTGAGATTTGCATAGCTGGGGGCAAAATTTGCCCCCATAGCAGTCCCAGTATTCTGAAGGTAATAATCATCCTCAAAATTGAAGTAATTATGTTCCAAGCAGAATCTGGTCGCTTTCAGAATAAACTGTGACTGTCTGGAATTGATGTCACTGTCCTCAGATAAAAAATGCAAAACCGCCTGTAGTCCAACCTCATGCGGGATTGAGGTGTACAATGAACACACATCCAGTGATACCCACAGATATGTTGGTTCCCAAGTATATGGTTGTAATAACTCTAGGAGATGGGTACCATCCCGGATATATGAGGGGAGGGCCTGGGCCAGAGGTTGGAGGAATTGATCAATGTAGAGAGAATAGCTGGTGGTGATACTCTCCATGGATGCCACAATGGGACGTCCAGGGGGATTCTCAAGTTTCTTGTGTACCTTTGGAAGGTGGTAGAAGTACGGTACATTATAATATTCTCTATGGAAGAAAGAGGCTTCAGCTTTAGAAAGGACTCCCTCAGATGAAGCCATGGTAATCAAACTCTTGGATTCCTTGAGGAAATCTGGTAAAGGATCTGTTTTTAGTTTAGTATATGTGCTACGATCAGAGAGTAGGCGGTGTGATTCATCAAGATAGGTGGCTCGGTCTTGAATGACTATACCGCCGCCTTTGTCTGCCATTTTGATAATTATTTGTTCGTTCTTACTTAAATTGTTTATAGCTAGACGTTCTTGAGGGGTGAGATTGGCTTTATTATGTATGGATTTGGATTTTTTACATATATCCAGAAGTTCTGAATATACCACCTGATAAAATGATTCTATGTAGGGGCCTTTGTTATGTGTGGGGTTAAAAATAGACTTTGGCTTAAAGGAGGTATGTTTGATGGGTGGAGAAAGGGCTAGTTGTTGGAATCCAAGAATTTGCTCCATATCATCACAATCCTCCCATAGTTCCACCAAATCGCTCAAGGCTCGTATTTCTATGGAGGTATCGAATATGGTGTCAGGCACTGGCATGGTGTTAACATTGGCTACTATGGTATCTTTGTCTTTGTTGGCCTGTAGACTAAAGTGTCTCTTGAGGGTAATATTTCGGATGAATTTGTTCAAATCTTTGAAGATGGTAAATGGATTAGGTGGGATAGTAGGAGCAAAATTTAGACCTTGTTGTAATAATGATAGTTCATCATCAGTAAATTTAATGGAAGACAAATTGAAGATCTTTACAGTCTCCGCATTTTTTCTGGGTGTGGTGTGTTTAGATCTGCCCCCTCTCCTGCCTCGTCTTCGTGTTTTCTTTTGTTGGGGCTGGATCGGGGGGTTAGGCATAAAAAAGATGATTTATTGAGAGCACTAGGAGAACCAGGTGGGTGGTCAATGTTTCCAGCCACATGCGTAGGATCACTATCCCTGGCTGATGCCAAGGGCATAATTGAAAGATCACAAGTAGGAACAATTTTATCAACCATACCTAGTGAAATTGGTGCATCATGCATAATGGTGAAGGGAACAATAGATGATGAAGTGGTAGGGGTGGTGTCCTCTGTTGCTATAATAGCAGTGGTTAGTGTACCTGAGGCAGATGTAGTATTGGACAAATCTGTACAACTCAGACTGATGTCTGCCGTGGGATGTACAGATGTTGGCCTGTGGGTCTCAGATTCATTGTTGGAGGAAGATACTGTTCTGTGGTTTTGAGAAGATGGAAAGGGACTTGGGGTTTTAGATTTGGAAAATCTAGGAGTAACAGTCTGGTGGTTGGATTTGGAGGGAATGAGATTAGAGTAATTATGGATGTGAGAAGTAGGAGTCAGGGACATAAGTGGGGGTACGTTATTCACACGGTTTTTATTTTTCCAATTGAAAACTCTGTTATAGTTATAATCATCTATATCTCTATATCTATATCTCTATATCTCTCTTTAGAACGTTTCAAAAGGCTGTGTCGTCAGGAAACGTATTGGATTTTCACTTTGGATACCATGTCGCCTAGAGGAATGAACGAGGAGATCGAAATCAGCACTGTTATTTGAAAGGTGCTGGTGTGATTTAAATTTTTTTTTTTTCCCCCCGGTCATTCCTCAGTGGGTCGCTTGGTCACTGGTTGGTGGAGGAAACTGGGTATCCACTCAACAGCTCATATTGGGCAATAAACACAAATTTGCCCCCTTTTTCCCTTTTTTTTTTTTTACCACCCCCCTTTTTGTTTTTGTTATTACCCCCTTATTAAATTATATAATTTTTTATTATTTTTGTTACTTTTTATTTTTATTTTGTGTATATGTATGATCATATGTCTGCACACATATGTACCCAGTAGGTATTACCATCATTACCCATTAACCATTTATTATCTGAAGATTCGATTTATCCCTTTTGAGAAGTATTTTTTGTCATGATATAACTTAGAACCTTAAATTTATATCTAGCATAGAGTCCTTTCCTTTATCCATTTTCACCATCTTATTAACTCATTATAATTTATAATAATCAATTGATTACCAATTGCAAATAATTTAATTAATTCATTTTTCAGTTAATTTATTCATAAAAAATTATTCCTTTTAAATCTGTGGTATATGTATACATTTATATGTCTGTATTTAATCAATTAATTAATTATTTTATCGATTTCTTCAAATGTCATAAAATTATCATCAACTCTTAATCAGCAAGCTTTTTACTCATATTTAAATTCACTTCGGTCACCAACTATCTCTTTAAATCTGTCCATTGATTGATGGGCTGGTCAGCCCATCAGATCTCTCTGTTTCTATTTCCTCTGTATTTAAGACTGCCAGGTTTGTCCAGCCAATCATGGTCTGATGAAGAAGCTGTAGCTTCGAAATGCATTACCAATCCTTGCCACTGTGAATAATCACATTCCCTGCTCCTGTGAAGTCACGACCAGCTGCTTCTTGTTTCCTGCTTCCTGGTTCCCAGCATTCTCTGGATCTCTGTAAGATCACCCCAGTGCCCCAGGCTGCAAAGGGAAGACATCTATGAGACTCCAGGACTGGCGATTTTTGACCACATACTGAACTCATCTAATTTAACCTGTGAGTTACTACTTGCTTTTATTAAATATATGATTTATACTGCACTAAGTCTGGCGCCCCTCTGTTCCCACAGTTATGAGTGGTTATACTGGACTGATGCCTGCAGGTTTAGGTATCAACCCCAAGATATTTGCTAAGAGGCATGGTGAGTATTTTGCAGCTCTCATTTGTTTTTGAAAATTAAGAAAGAAAAGGAACATTTCTTTTTTTTCAATTTTTAAAACTTTGTAACAAAAAGCGAGATCTGCAATATGCTCAACATGCCTCTCAGCAAATAGCTAGGGGTGTCTACTTTCCAAAATGGGGTAAGTTGAGGGGGGTTCTGTGCTATCTTGACATATCATGACTTCCAAAACTGTGATAGGTAGTGAGGAGTAAAATCAGCAGCAGAATGTATTTTGGGGTGTAATTTCCCATATGCTATGGCATGTTTGAGCAATAGATCATTTAGTGACAACTTTGTGAAAAAAAATGTAATATTCAATGTGCTCAACATGCCTCTCAGCAAATTCCTTGGGGTGTCTACTTTCCAAAATGGGGTCATTTGGGGGGGGGGGGGGGGTTGTACTGCTCTACCAATATAGCACATCAAGAAATGAGATAGGCAGTAATAAACTAAAAGCTGCGTGAATTCCAGAAAATGTACCCTAGTTTGAGAACGGTATAACTTTTGCGCAAACCACTAAATATACGCTAATTGAATTTTTTTTTTTTACCCGAGACATGTGTCTGAATGCATTTTGGCCTTAATGTATGTTAATATTAATAGAACTACAAAGTTCAATTAAATGCAGACACACAGCACACCTGAAACATTAAAAAAATAAAAGACATAACTATATGTTTTTATTATTTTATATTATGTATTATATAATGTAACTGTAATAATATTTTTTTTGTAATTAAACACATATGTTGTATTGTTATGCAAGAATGGAAGCATTTTTCATCTTTTAATGTTTCCCACTGATTTCTGCAAGTTTATTCATCCCTCTACCATGTTTCACAGATGGGATTACATTTTGGTGTTGGTAAGCAATATGTCTTCTCTAAATATAGCACTCAGCATAATTTTCTTTACTTGTACATATAATATTGTACAAGTAATGCTGTGAAGCATAAGAATGAACTTAACCGCTTCCCGACCGCCTCCTGTAGATATACGTCAACAGAATGGCACGGGCAGGCAAAAGGACGTAAAGAAGGATGTTTGTAAAATTGGCCCAGCTATATCAAACACCTCTCTGCGCCTGCGTGGATAGTGTTATCTAGCGGTTTCTGAGTGTGTATAGTGAGTATATAAATAAATAAATAAATAAATAAATATATACGTTATCAAGTGTGCAACTTTAAAATTAAAATTAAGTGCACTGATGGCAGCTGCTTTAAGAAGATACACATATAAAATTACAATAAAAAAATAGGTAAAACTAGGATATAAAACCAAAACCTATTAAAGTACTGTAGCAGCGCTCAGTATCAGAGAGTAAACACTGATAAGATATATGAATAAAATTCACTAATAAAATTCATATATAAAAGTGGGTGGTCAGAGTATACAAATTGTGGCAATAAAAAGTGTAATTAAATATAAATATATAAAAAAACACTATGAAAAAATTGATATGAAGAGACCAATAATCTGGCAATAGAATTACTAATCTATCATAACAGTTCGTCAACAAAGTCCAGAGTTGGTTGTGATCTGGTGTGAAAAAGTAGTTCACTTATTAGATGTGCCACAGCTGATTAGTCCATCCACCAAAGAAAATTCCACCACGTGCAAGGGGGTTCCCCTTTTGGGGATGCACTCACCAGAGCTAAAAAGATTACGGGCACAAAAAGTATCTTTCACAGGTCACTGCTCCTTCTTTTGATGGTACCCTTCAATTCTCCTCCACAGCCTCTGATTCACCAGCTCACCCAATGCAGGCAGGTCATGTGTGAAAAGAATTGTACCACATAGCGTAATACTGCATAAAAGTTTTTATTCACCCTCCCTTATAACACAAAAAAATTTGTAAAAAAACAACCCCTTTTGTACAAATGCGTACCAGATATATAAGAACAGTATTCAATGACATGAAACTTATGCCCTTTGATCATAAATGCGTACCAGATGTTATAGGTATATCAGCATATTAGGGATAAATGTAAAGTGGTGCACTGTGCCTGGTTCCCTTTCCGGGTCCTCTTAGTCGATTTCCGCTCGTGGAGCGCTGGAAACGACGTCCTGTAGGTATCCGGGGTGATGGAACGCAAGGTGGAGCGCACGCTAGCTTACTTCCGGGTTCTCTGGTCTACGTCCCTGGGACGTAGACCAGAGAACCCGGAAGTAAGCTAGCGTGCGCTCCACCTTGCGTTCCATCACCCCGGATACCTACAGGACGTCGTTTCCAGCGCTCCACGAGCGGAAATCGACTAAGAGGACCCGGAAAGGGAACCAGGCACAGTGCACCACTTTACATTTATCCCTAATATGCTGATATACCTATAACCTATAACCGATATACCTATAACATCTGGTACGCATTTATGATCAAAGGGCATAAGTTTCATGTCATTGAATACTGTTCTTATATATCTGGTACGCATTTGTACAAAAGGGGTTGTTTTTTTACAAATTTTTTTTGTGTTATAAGGGAGGGTGAATAAAAACTTTTATGCAGTATTACGCTATGTGGTACAATTCTTTTCACACATGACCTGCCTGCATTGGGTGAGCTGGTGAATCAGAGGCTGTGGAGGAGAATTGAAGGGTACCATCAAAAGAAGGAGCAGTGACCTGTGAAAGATACTTTTTGTGCCCGTAATCTTTTTAGCTCTGGTGAGTGCATCCCCAAAAGGGGAACCCCCTTGCACGTGGTGGAATTTTCTTTGGTGGATGGACTAATCAGCTGTGGCACATCTAATAAGTGAACTACTTTCTCACACCAGATCACAACCAACTCTGGACTTTGTTGACGAACTGTTATGATAGATTAGTAATTCTATTGCCAGATTATTGGTCTCTTCATATCAATTTTTTCATAGTGTTTTTTTATATATTTATATTTAATTACACTTTTTATTGCCACAATTTGTATACTCTGACCACCCACTTTTATATATGAATTTTATTAGTGAATTTTATTCATATATCTTATCAGTGTTTACTCTCTGATACTGAGCGCTGCTACAGTACTTTAATAGGTTTTGGTTTTATATCCTAGTTTTACCTATTTTTTTATTGTAATTTTATAGGCAAAAGGACGTACCTGTACGTCCCCTTTAATTTGCCTGCCCGGGGGGCGCGGTCGGGAGCTCCGTGACCACGGCCGCGGGACCAGCGGACCCGATCGCCGCTGGTATCCCGCGATCGGGTTACGGAGCGGAAGAACGGGGAGAGGTCTATGTAAACAAACCTCTCCCCGCGCTTCCTACACTGACTGTCAGTGATCGGCGGTTCCCTGTCATCGGGAACGCCGATCAATGACGTCAGACGTACAGCCACGCCCCCCTACAGTAACCACAACACAACACGTCACACTGACTCCTCCCCGCCCCCTTGTGGTTAACCCCCTAACTACAACTGTCATTTACATAGGAATCAGTGCTATTTAAATAGCACTGATTTCTATATAAATGACAAATGTCCCAAAAATGTGTCAAAAATGTCCGATGTGTCCGCCAAAATGTCGCAGTCACAATAAAAATCGCTGATCGCCGCCATTACTAATAAAAAAAAAAATATTAATAAAAATGCTATAAAACTATCCCCTATTTTGTAAACGCTATAACTTTTGCGCAAACTAATCAATAATCGCTAATTGCGATTTTTTTTACCAAAAATATGTAGAAGAATACGTATCGGCCTAAACTGAGGAAAAAAAATGTTTTTTTATATATTTTTTGGGGATATTTATTATAGCAAAAAGTAAAAAATATTGCATTTTTTTCAAAATTGTCGCTCTATTTTTGTTTATAGCGCAAAAAATAAAAACCGCAGGGGCGATCAAATACCACCAAAAGAAAGCTCTATTTGTGGGAAAAAAAGGACGCCAATTTTGTTTTGGAGCCACGTCGCATGACCGTGCAATTGTTAGTTAAAGCGACGCAGTGCCGAATTGCAAAAAGGGGCCTGGTCCTTTGGCTGCCAATTGGTCCGGGGCTGAAGTGGTTAAGTGACCATGAAGGGCAACATTTTTAAAAAATTGTTAACTCCCCTCTCCTTTGGTCCCGCACTGCCCCATTTATCCACCAGCAAAGAAGTACAATGCCTGGCAACTTGGGCATTGCTAAGTATGTGACTATCTCTTTTTTGCTTTTTGACAATGCTAGGTGTCTCCTGTTGGTCCAGTACTGTCATGAGGGACAATGAAGGAGTCTGCAGCCCAAAATGTCTGAAAAGTTGGCTGTGCACCTATACAGAACTTTTTTTCCCAGCATCTAAATGGAAAAGTGCAGGAGCAAGAAATGTGAAATGCTAGGGAAGAAGCAGTGGCGGCTGGTGCTTCAAATTTTTTGTGGGGGGGGCGCAAACAAACTAAAAAATACTGAAACCCCCCCATCATATGCAGCCATTTGTGCCCATCATATGCAGCCACTTGTGCCCATCAAACACAGCCATTGTGACCAAACGCAGCCATTGTGCCCATCAAACACATCCATTCTGTCCATCAATCGCAGCCACTTGTGCCCATTATATGCAGCCACTTGTGTCCATCAAAGGCAGCCACCTGTGCCCATCAAATGCAGCCACCTGTGCCCATCAAACGCAGCCACATGTGCCCTTCAAAGGCAGCCACTTGCCCATCACTCTCTGCGCCCCAAGCCCACCCTATTTTGAAGCCTATTAGAGCCTCTGGCTCTAATCAGGTGCTTAAAAATATACCACCCCCACCATGGGAATCTGCGTCTGGCATCCTGAAAGGGGCCGGGCGCATGGATGGGGGGCGGCACCTGTGCGCCCACAGTGTACGGGCCATCACTGGAAGAAGAATACTATAACTTTGTCCTACATGAGAAAGTAAAGTATAACTTTCAAGGCTGAGCAGGCTAAACAAATTTTGTCTAAGGTCAAGACAAAAGGCAAGTGTAGTCTAACATTTCAGTGTTTTTTGTGTATTTCTTACAGATCTGTGCAGTATTCCAGCATGAAACAACTCCAACACTTTGTTCTGTGCATTAGCTTCCTGTAATGAAGCTGGTTTACTGCTGGTCTCTCTCCTTTTGCAGGGTGGTTGTAGTATTGTAAAGTCATACCCCTCTTGTCTTCTGCAGAAAGCCAATGCTGTGTGGATCCCTTATGCCGCGTACACACAAGCGGATTTTCCGGCAGAAAAATCTTGGATGGTTTTGGACGGAATTCCGCTCAAGCTTGGCTTGCATACACACGGTCAAACAAAAGTTTGCTGAACTTTCGAACGCAGTGAAGTACAACACTATGACGAGCCGAGAAAATGAAGTGCAATGCTTCCGAGCATTGCGTCAAATTGTTTCCGAGCATGCGTAGGATTTTTGCACATCGGAATTTGTACAGACGATTGGAATTTCGGTTTTGAACTTTTTCCGACCGAAAAATTGAGAACATGCTCTCAATCTTTTGCTGGCCGACATTCCGCCAGCAAAAGTCCGATGGAGCATACACACGATCGCTTTTTCTGTTGAAAAGTTCTCATCGGTCTTTTGCTGGCCGATGTTCCGATCGGCATTAGTCTGTCTCAATCTATGCATGCCCCCTGACTTTAATGACCAGGACATATAAAAGAGACATAACTAGGGTGACGTTGCTGCTCCTTACCAGGAAAGCTGGCTCAGCCACAAAGGGGAAAGAAATAATTCATAATACTGTGATAATTTACTATATCACTACAAATACAACATACAAAATAACTAGCATTTTTTCTGTATTGTAGAGCCCATTTACTCAGCTTATCTGGAAGCGCTATTGCGCCACAAATCCAGCAGGAATTTCCAGATGGACGGAGTTCTTCTATGATAGGAGTGACCATGTCGAGGGTAGGATCTTGATCGGCTCCTTTTGCGACTTGATCCACTTTCCCTGCGCCTTGATTGGCTTCTGCCGCGATCTGAGCAGCTTTGTTTATGGCTTGAGCGACTCCTTCTTGAGCGCCTTGAGTGCGGTGATCTGGATGACCTGATAGGGCTGTTCAATTTAGACAGTGTTAATGACAGGCTCTCTTTTTTCTCTATTCGTACTTACCAGTCTTCCCCTCTTACCTATTAGGCTGGCGATGGTCTGCTGGGGCAGCGGCCTCCATGAAGGGTGATTCCTGTAACATAAGGAAGTCAGTGTGCAAGAAAGCAGGTAGGGAGATGTGCAGCAGTAATGGGAAGAGGAATGGAACTGACCTGATTGCACTAACAAAAGTGAGAAGAGGGTGCATCTGGTAATAGGGGGTTAGAACAGGGAGTGATATCTGCAAGATTTTTCTTGAAAATCGTTTTCCTCTCTGTGCAGTGCAGCCACCGCAAAGACGTCATTCTCGCTCATGCACAGAAGCGCTCATCTTGGAAGCTGGCCAATCAGACAGTGGGCGAGTTACTAGCCGCCCGCGCATGCGCCGAAGCGCTGAGACGTTTGGCGGACTGACAACAGGAGACAGAGGTACTAGAGGCCCAGTAGGCGAAAGGTACAAGTTTTTTTTTTTTTTTTTGATGACAGTAGTGATATACAGAACACAGTGCACAAAGACAAGATGGGAGGCCGCTGCATGATAAACCTATTTAAGGTTTGTAAAATGAGAATGTTTTTCTTCTACATACCCCTGAGACCATCAGAGTGGGGTTCCTTTCGTTTAGCTCATTTAGAGGCTGTACAGGTAGGACTTCCACCCAGGAGAGGCTTGAACCTGGCTGGGGCGATAGCGGTAAAAGGTGCTGTTCGGTCTTGTCAGGTGAGGAAAAAAAGGAGCATACTGGGGGGGGGGGGTTTAATAGCTACACTGTCCTATCAGGTTGCAGAGGCGGAGCCACAACCCATATGTGTATGCTGCCATGATGCGACAGGAAACACGGATATAGGCGTGACACACGCTTTTATTGTCCCTCCTGTCCTGACCAACCTGGTCTTTGCATTGGTGAATGTTTCGAAAGCTACCACACACTAGTGGAGTATCAGCATAGGGTACAGCATTGCACAGTCCTAGGGCACACTTGCAAAGGGTCTCAAAATATGAGATGGCCATCACATTTTGAGAGACCCTAATCGGGAACGTTTACAGTTTTTATAAAAGTGCAAAAAAAAAAGCCCAAAATAGTTGTTAGTGGTTTTATTTTTCTTCTCTCTCGATTGTTCTTTCTCTTATGTTCGCTCTCTATTGTCCGCTCTATTGTGCTCTCTATTAATGTTTGTAATGTTCTAATGTTTTATTTTTACTATGTTTTATGTTGTATTTGCTTTGCAGGTTTGGTATGTCTTATGCCGCGTACACGCGGTCAGAATTTCCGATGGAAACAGTCCGATGGAAGCTTTTCATCGGATTTTCCGACCGTGTGTATGCCCATCGGTCTTTTTCTGTCGAAATTTCCGACAGACTTTGGATTGAGAACCTGTTCTTAATTTTTCCAAAAGAAAACCTTTCTATTGGATTTTCCGATCGTGTGTATGCAATTCCGACACGCAAAATTCCGACGCATGCTCGGAAACAATTTGACGCATGCTCAGAAGCATTAAACTTCCCTTTTATAGTGCAGTCGAACATTTTTTAAGGCGTGGTGTTATTGACCGTCGGAATTTGGTGTGACTGTGTGTAGGCAAGACAGTTTGAGCGAAATTCCGTCGGAATTCCGACAGGAAAACCATCAGAGCTTTTTCCGACGAGAATTCCGACCGTGTGTATGCGGCATTACTGTTATACTGTTATGTTACTTTGTTTTATTGTTAACCATCATTTGCTTAGCAGGTACGCTATTCAGCTGCAGCATGGGTTTATTTATTCGGACAGCAACAGCGTTTGCTCCCACGATATGTAAAGCCATGACTCCAGTTTGGGGGGGCAGTAAGGAGTGAAATCAAAAATTTACGCCCTTAGAAAGCCTGAAGCCGGTGATTGGTTTTCGGGGTCCTGTACGCAGTTAGACTGCTAAAAAGTCCCACACATGTGGTATACCCATACTCAAGAGAAGCAGCAGAATGTATTTTGGGGTGTAATTCCACATATAACCATGGCATGTGTGAGCAATATATCATTTAATGACAGCTTTGTGTAATTTTTTTTTGTAATTTTTCAATCACTTGTTACAAAAAAATGTATATTCCATGGGCTCAATATGCATCTCAGCAATTTCCCTGGGGTGTCTACTTGTACTGCCCTGCCATTTTAGCACCTAAAGAAATGAGATAGGCAGTCATAAACTAAAAGCTGCGTAAATTCCAGAACATGTACCCTAGTTTGTAGACGCTATAAACTTTTGCGCAAACCAATAAATGTACGCTTATTACATTTTTTTTACCAAAGACATGTGGCTGAATACATTTTGGCCTAAATGTATGACTAAAATTTAGTTTATTGGATTTTTTTTTATAACAAAAAGTAGTTAAAGTTAAAGCAGCACAGTGCTAAATTGTAAAAAGTGATCTGGTCATTGAGCAGCCAAATCTTCCGGGGCTGAAGTGGTTTAAAATAAATATTGAAGGACACTTCCACTCTGAGTGGCAATACCCCCTCTACTAGGTTTCCACCAAAGATGAAAATATCCCCAATTTATATGCCATGTATAAAATCAACCTTCCATAGACCATATGTCATTCTCTTTCTACCTGAAGCTGGACGGTCCTTCGGGCACCCTCTTTCCTAGCCATAGGGCCTCCATGATCCCCCCTCATAGTCCAGGGCCTCCAGACACCCCTCTCCCAATCTGGGACCTCCAGGCACCCCTCACCTAGTCCACTATCTCTCTTGTATTCCCCTATTCAGGGGCGTTTGCCACACCAACCACCATTTCCTAGTCAATGGCTACTGTCAGGGCTGGGCTCAGCCCTTCCTTCTCTGAGCTGGCCGCTCAGCTGTCAGCTAATTGCCAGCTCCTATCTCTCCACGGTGATAAAAAACAAGATGGAGGAATCAAACAGAAAACACCACATCGCAAATATGAAGAATTACAAATTGAAGAACGGGGCAAAGAGGTAACAAACCTTGGGACTTTATGTGTGTTAGGTATAGAGATCAAGACTTATCAAGTAGCATACATTTTTAAGTTTTATTAAAGAAAAATTAAAAACATGAGAAGGAAAGGTACATCCATATCAAAGGATAAATGAATTATTAAAGCATATACAAACAAGGCACCACTCTCGACATGTTTTACTCGATGGAGTTTCTTTGGGAGATTGATGGTGTGGCTCTTTTTTTACTAAAATAACAAAACAATTGAATAAATATCTCATGAACGCATTAAAGAATAATACAATAACATGAAAAAACATGCAAATTGGCATAGAGTATAGAATAAACTATGCAGAATTTTTTGAAGAAAAAAACAGTAGTGTCAAGACATAAGGACATAGAAACAAGTGGTCACAAGGGAGAACCAAACCTCACCAAAACTGCTTAAATTCCAAAGAAGATGTAAATAAGACAAGGAAATTGATCAGTGTATTTGACATTCCATTAATCCAGCTCAACCACCTTGGCTGCTTGCAGAGAGGAGCTATACTGGTGATATTTGTAAAAATAAATATATAAATAAACCTATGGGGCAAAGGTTTGGAGTAGCCAACAAGATAAATAAGAGTATAGTTCCTAGCCAATAAGGTTGCAGGAAGGGTAATTACCTTAGTTTTCAATGAGGTTGAATCAATAGGAGGTTAGACTAGTACTTAGACTAGCAGATAACTGATTGTTTTCAGGCTGGTAATGGACATCAAAAGCAACAAAGTTAGGACAAGACCAGCTATTTGCTGGATGGACCTACAGATAGTATAAAGTATAGGGTATAAATTTGAAAGTTTTTTTGTATTTAAAAAGATAAGGGACAAGTTGAATGGTTAAATGTACATCAAAGGGCATCTTACCGAAAGATTTATAAGGCAAATCCTCGAGACCCGGGAGGGATATCAGCTCATCCCTATTCGGCTGTCTCTGGCAGGCTGTGGAGGCAAGCTACTGCCACTTACATAGCCCCTCTCCGACTCAGCGGCGTCTGACGTCACCGCCGAGTCGCGAGCACGAAGTGGAATGTCACTGCGCATGCGCCAAGGATGACGGACTGTGCGTGCGCCACAGTGGCGAGGCGTCATAGGAATATGGCCGCCATCTTGGAAAGTCTGATGCAGTCATCAAGATGTGATGAGGACATTGCGTGAGGGTGGGCGAACGTGATCGAACAGCGCATCCAGATCGCATAGGGGGAACTCTTCAAACCAAGCCTGAGCAGATGGGCAAGACCAAAGAAGGGGCAACACACCGGTCCAATGATTGATTGACAAATCAGACAGTGGATGCCCCAGGCGCCCACTTATGGGCGTCTCCATTTTCTTCCCCCATACCAGGGAAACATAGTCCCTGATGCGGTGAAAAAAGGGACGTTTTGTCTTGCCGACATAAAATTCATCACAGTCTCAGACCATAATATAACCACTTCAATACCAGACACTTAGACACCTTCCCGCCCAAGCCAATTTTCAGCTTTCAGCGATGTCGCAATTTGAATGACAATTGCGCGGTCATGCTACACTGTACCCAAACAAATTTTTTATCATTTTGTTCCAACAAATAGAGCTTTCTTTTGGTGGTATTTGATCACCTCTGCGATTTTTATTTTTTGCGCAACAAACAAAAAAAGACTGAAAATTTTGCAAAAAAACAAGTTTTTCTTTGTCACTGTTAATTTTTTTTGTAAATAAGTGCGTTTTCTTCTTCAATGACGGGCACTGATAAGGCGGCACTAATGGGCACTGATGGGCACCGATGAGGTGGCACCAATTAGGGGGCACCGATGAGGTGGCACTGATGATGGGCACTGATGATGGGCACTGATAGGCGGCACTGATGGGCACTGATAGGTGGCACTGATGGGCATTGATAGGTGGCACTGGTATGCGGCACTGATGGGCACTCAGGTGGCACTGATGGGCACTCATAGGCGGCACTGACGGGTACTTATGGGTGGCACTGATGCACACATATAGGTGGCACTGGTAGGTGGCATGGATGGGCACTGATAGGTGGCATGCATGGGCACTGATAGGTGGCATGCAATGGCACTGATAGGTGGGCATGGGTGGGCACGGGTGGGCACTGATAGGTGGCACTGATGGACGCTGATGAGTGGCACTGATAACACTTATGGGTGGCATTGCTGGGAATCCCTTTTTTTACTTTTTTTTAAATTAAATATGATGTGCCAATCAGTGCCCATCTGTGGGCACTGATTGGCATATTTTTTGATTTTTTTTTTAACATGTGGATGGCCATGGGGGATGTACCTGGCCATCCACATGCTGGGGGCTTCCCTGGTGGTCCTGGGGGCTTCCCTGGTGGTCCTGGGGGCTACCCTGGTGGTCTAGTGTGGGCATCTGAGGGGGGGCTGCGCTGATAAACAATCAGCGCATACCCCCCCTGTCAGGAGAGCCGCCGATCGGCTCCCCTCTACTCGCGTCTGTCAGACGCGAGTGAGGAAAAGCCGATCAACGGCTCTTCCTGTGTACATCGTGATCAGCCGTGATTGGACACGGCTGATCACGTGGTAAAGAGCCTCTGCCGGAGGCTCTTTACTGAGATCAGTGTAGCGGTGTGTCAGACTGACACACCGCTCCACCGATCGCCGCGATGCGCGCCCCCACGGCCGCGCGGCTGTTATCCTGAAGGACGTCATATGACGCCCAGTCAGGATAACGAAACCACTTCCCGGACGTCAATATGCTATTGACCGGGCGGGAAGTGGATAAACTATCTCAACAGACTGACAGGTAGCTAGAAATTTGGGCCTGTACAGACGACCATTGGGCAAGGCAATATGCTTGGATGCGTATATATGAAGGCAGAAATTGCACTTGTGGCAAGGCCTAGTGACCCTGGATTTGATCTGGACAAGTGGCGTGGGGGCATAATGGCTGTGCACCAGTGCATCTCTTAGTGACTTGGATCTCTTGAAAGTTATTTCAGGGAAATCCTTGAGGTGTTTGGATACATTTGCATCTCCTTTAAGGAGGTACCAGTATTTTTAGAAAATATCTCGTACTTGTTGATGTTGACCAGAAAAACGTGTAATTACTCTGATCCCTGGGTTCGATTTTGGAGTTTTCTTGCTATGGATCAAAGCAGACCTATCCCGACTCTTAGCCTTGAGGTGTGCTTCTTTAAGGCATTTATTACTGTAACCTCGGAGTCACAAGCGCATCTGTAGTGCTTTTGCTTCAGACTTGAATTGGGCGTCTTCGCTACAGTTCCTTTTGAGTCTAAGGTATTAGATATTTATTCAATTGTTTTGTTATTTTAGTATAAAAAGAGCCACACCATCAATCTCCTGAAGAAACTCTATTGAGTGAAACATGTCAAGAGTGGTAGTGCCTTGTTTGTATATGCTTTAATAATTAATTTATCCTTTGATATGGATGTACCTTTCCTTCTCATGTTTTTAATTTTTCTTTAATAAAACTTGAAAATTTATGCTACTTGATGAGTCTTGATCTCTATACCCAATACCCATAAAGTCCAGAGGTTTGTTACCTCTTTGCTCCTATCTCTCCACAGTTACTCAGCTGTTGCTGATAGCCTCCTCTACACCCCCCCCCCCCAGCCCAGGGCATCCACCTCACCCCCCCAGTCCAGGGCTCCCTCTGCATCCCCCCCAGTCCAGGACCTTCTTTGAAGCCTCTGCTTCTCTGAGATGCCTCACGCAGAAAAGACATAGGCTGTTTGGGCACTGGGCAGGACTAGTAGGGAGACCTCACAGCACCCCCTGGGGGGTGCCGCTTGCACAAGGTGCCTCTGCTCTAGGGTGTCACTGACGCCAGTTCAAGTGTAATGGACAGGCAGCACCCGCTGCGTAGTTTGCCAAATACTGGAGAATCAAATAGGGGGGGGGGGAGACCACACAGGCGCACTAGCGCTAAATCACACCACTCCTCCCGCCCAGCCATCCTATAGAAAAGCATTTCAGAGCAACGTTTCATCTACTGTTGCTTATAAACATAGCAATAGTAGCTGAAGCTTCACTCTGGAATGCCTTTCTATAGAGTGGGTGGGAGGAGCAGAGTGATTCAGCGCTAGTGTACCTGTGCAGTCTCCCTCCTATTTGATTCTCTGGTATTTGGCAAACTATGCAGGGGGCGCTGCCTGTCCATTACACTTAATCGGGTGGTAGTGACACCCTTGGAGCAGCAGTTCCCAGTGCGGATGGGTGTGGCACCCCTGCCAGCACCCCCTAGATGTGTCACCTGCTCTCCTAGTTTTGGCCCTGGCTCTACAGATGCAGAAGGTAGGTATATCCATATGCACCCCTCCTCTGTGATGAATGAAAATGGAAGAGCCAAGTATTTAGTCACTTCCAGAACTGGAGTTCAGCTTGACCAAATTTGTGATGGGATTTGAAGATCAGTGGTTTCCCCTATAATAATTTCTATGCTCTTTGTTAATTGGTCCATATTGAATTTTTTGATGTGAGATGTAGCAAACATTTTTTAACATATTGAAAATAACATAATTCTATAGTAAATAGCTGTGTTAACCAATATGTGTGCCTTGCTTAGTAACTTTACAAGTCTGTATGAGTATTTTTTTTTTTGTTGTTGCTGTATTCTAATCATTAAAAAAATGATTTACTAGCTAAAGTCAAGTGAGATTTCTTTCAATGACAAGTCGTCATCTCCTGCTGATGGATCGACTTGGGTACAATCCGCCTACCCATAGATGGGTTGAATCTCTGCTTGTTCAGCAGTAGGGATGGGCCCGGTGTTCGATTCGAACCCATGTTCGAATCGAACATCGGGCGCTCGCCCGCTCGGCGAGCCCAGAACTATTTGGGCCACTCGCATCAAATTCATGTGATGCGAGCGGCCCGCACTGCACTGCGCCAGTCTCAGTGCATTGCTGGCTGATGATTGGCCAAGCATGCACTGTAACCCGCATGCTTGGCCAATCAAAGAGCCAGCGGTGAGGAGAGCAATAATTAGCCACAGACAGGATGCCTGTGGCCAATTATAGCTCAGGGGGTTTAGTACACACCCCACAGTATAAAAGGCTGCCACGCCGGCTGCCTCGTATATTGTGTTCCAGCGTGTCAGTGTTATGTGCTGCTGACTGCTGAGCTGACATTATCTGCTGTGATTCTGGGGATTAGTGTGTGTGTGCTGTTAGTACAGCATTGCAGTATCACATCTGGGGGGTGTCTATAGTATGCCTGTGAAGGGGCGCATGTTTCCTGTGCTTAGAACTGTCCCTGCACAAAGTGTCATTTTTGCAGGAAAAAAAGCTATTTAAAATCACTCATTGATAAAAAAAAGTCATTGATAAAAAAAAAAAATAAAAAAAAAAAAAAAAAAAAGCGTGGGGGTCCCCCCAAATTCAATAACCAGGCCCTTCAGGTCTGCTATGGATATTAAGGGGAACCCCAGCCAAAAAAAATGGCGTGGGGTCCCCCTCAAAATCCATGCCAGACCCTTGAGGTCTGGGATGGATTTTAAGGGGAACCCCGGCCAAAAAAAAAAATGGAGTGGGGTCCCCCTCAAAATCCCTACCAGACCCTTATCTGAGCACGCAACCTGGCAGGCCGCAGGAAAAGAGGGGGGGGTGAGAGCGGCCCCCCCTCCCTCCTGAACCGTACCAGGCCACATGCCCTCAACATTGGGAGGGTGCTTTGGGGTCCCCCCCAAAGCACCTTGTCCCTATGTTGATGAGGACAAGGGCCTCTTCCCCACAACCCTGGCCATTGGTTGTGGGGGTCTGCGGGCGGGGGGCTTATCGGAATCTGTAAGCCCCCTTTAACAAGGGGACCCTACAAAAGTACCCCTACCATTTCACCAAAAAAGTGTCAAAAATGGTAAAAATTACAGGAGACGGTCTTTGACAATTCCTTTATTAAAATCTCTTCTTTCTTCTGGTCTTCCTTCTTCCTTTCTTCATCCTTTGGTTTCTTCATCTTCTCCTTCCGGCATCTTCTTCCATCTTCTTCTTCCATCATCTTCTTCCTCCGATCCGCTTCTACTTGCTCTGGTCTTCTCGTCCGGCATCTTCTTCCATGGCGTCGGCGTCTCTTCTGGGCCGCTCCACGCAATGGGAGGCTCCCGCTGTGTGAGGCTTTGCTGCGTCTGACAGGTCTTTTATAACGGAGGGCGGGGCCACCTGGTAACCCGCCCCCCTCTGACGCACGGGGACATCATGGGGAATTCCCTATGGCTTTCCCCATGACGTCAGAGGGGGCGGGATCACCAGATGGCCCCGCCCTCCTTTATAAAAGACCTGTCAGACGCAGCGAAGCCTCACACAGCGGGAGCCTCCCATTGCGCGGAGGGGTAATGGTACCCCCTTACCATTTCACACAGTTGGGGGGCGGGATCTGGGGGTCCCCTTGTTAAAGGGGGCTTCCAGATTCCAATAAGCCCCCCGCCTGCAGACCCCCACAACCAATGGCCAGGGTTGTGGGGAAGAGGCCCTTGTCCTCATCAACATGGGGACAAGGTGCTTTGGGGGGGACCCCAAAGCACCCTCCCAATGTTGAGGGCATGTTGCCTGGTACGGTTCAGGAGGGAGGGGGGGCCGCTCTCGTCCCCCCCTCTTTTCCTGCGGCCTGTCAGGTTGCGTGCTCGGATAAGGGTCTGGTATGGATTTTGAGGGGGACCCACGCCATTTTTTTTTTTTTTGGCTGGGGTTCCCCTTAAAATCCATCCCAGACCTCAAGGGTCTGGGATGGATTTTGAGGGGGACCCCACGCCATTTTTTTTTTTTCGGCTGGGGTTCCCCTTAATATCCATAGCAGACCTGAAGGGCCTGGTTATTGAATTTGGGGGGACCCCCATGCTTTTTTTTTTTAAATTTTTTTTTATATTTTATCAATGACTTTTTTTTTTATCAATGACTTTCAATGAATGACTGTTCTCTGTGTTACGGGAGCCGTCAATTCATTAGCCGCGAGTGATTTTAAATAGCTTTTTTTTCTGCAAAAATTACACTTTGTGCAGGGACAGTTCTAAGCACAGGAAACATGCGCCCCTTCACGGGCATACTATAGACACCCCCCAGGTACGAAATTTAAAGGAATATTACACTTTTATTGTTTCACTTTAAGCATTATTAAAATCACTGCTCCTGAAAAAACGGCCGTTTAAAAAAAAAAAAAATATTTGAATTGATACATGTCCCCTGGGGCAGGACCCAGGTCCCCAAACACTTTTTATGACAATAACATGCTTATTAGCTTTTAAAATTAGCACTTTTGATTTCGAACGTTCGCATCCATTGTAACTAATAGGGTTCTTATGTTCGCACGGACTTTAGGTCCGTTCGCGGGTTCTGGTGCGAACCGAACCCGGGGGTGTTCGGCTCATCCCTATTCATCAGGGACCAGCCAAGATTTGATCCATGTATGGCCGGATTTAATCTATCTTTATACAGCAGGGTTGGTCAAACCCATATCTTTATGGGCTAGGACACCAGACTCTTATTAGTTCTTTTAACTATATTATTATATAAAAGGTTTAAATAAGTTTTATCAAGTTTGATTTATTCAAAAAAGATGTATTAGGATTTAATATATTGTATGCTGTATCTTCTTGAATATGAATTTATTTATGCTTCTTTGTAAAGTAGTTTATTCTTGTAAAAATCCATCAAATGCCTTACATTTTCACACAATTATATATGTTTAAGGATAGTTTTATTTTCTCAAGAACTCTTATTGAATTTTGACGATGCCAGAAAAACCTTTACATAACTTGTCTTCTAGTTGGTATATTGTCTTTATATTACAAATTATCTAAGGGCACAGGTAGATGTTTTATTTATCTATGGAAATTTCACTTTAACTATTTTTAATGCTTGTCCTTAAAAAAAAAAAAAAAAAAGGCATATATATGTATGAAAGTGAGAGAGAAAGTGAAAGATTCAGGCACCATAATAAACTGTTCATTATAACAAAAATAGACATTCTTGCATAATGTAATTTCTGCTACAGCTATTTAACCTTTAACAGTAATTTGTTAGCAGGTAGATGCACAAGGAACACAAAATGACATAGTAATGATCCGGCACTAATTAAAATGAAGGCTGCAATATGATGTAAATGCAAGTGAAAACCTTAGACATGATGCATATTTCATGTGGCTAACTATTTAATCTGATTTGAAGAGCACAATAATCAGGAACACGGCAGAATGTAAAACACATCATTGCAGTAATAATCATGGCACAAATCACATGAAAGGCAAAGTGACTGTCGTTAACGGCCACCTGAGACTCATATGAATCAGGGTCACTGATAAAATGGGAACTGAGTTTTAAATACACATGTAAAGTGCCTGCGATTAGCGAAACATTAAAGATTAGAAAAGCGGAAATGACACAGGGTCACAATATGCTGAAATAAAGACACTGCTTTAACACACTTACCGCTGTATACAGTGCTCCTGATTTAATGACTGTATTTAAAAAAAAATCAGCAGGAACCTGGTTACACATATCCAATTATATGAGTAAAAGATGCATAACTGTTAAATATAAATAGGTCTGTGTATGGACAACGAATATCCAATAGGGCATACATATAGAGAAATAAGTTTTGCCTGTATTGCTATATTATGTCAAATTAATATGAACTGTAATGCTATTTTTGGGCAGTTTGACCTGTTCTTTTTAAACCCAAATAATGTATTTTTTTAAATAGGTTTTTTTGAAGTGTATGTTAACCCAAAACGTGTTCTCATATGTTTAAGTTAAAGTGTGGATGATTTGAAACACCTGTCATATTTTTTTTTTTTTTTGCTTGTTTTTTTTTTATTGAGTAATGGAAAACAAAAAGAAATAGAAAACAAAAAGAAAACCCAGAGGGTTACAAAAATTGGTACAGTAGCAGAGCAAACACAATGTTTAACAACATAAGAAATGGTTCTGCTCAAGTACATCAATCAGAAAGTTATTAGTGAGACCGATACGGAAAATAGAAGAGGAGAGAGAACAATAAGGTCATGTATAGTTTCATAGTTAGTAAGGTTGAATAAAGACATCAGTCCATCCAGTTCAACCTGAGTAAGTGTCTACAATCCCTATCCCTGTACATTGCATACTCACATCGGTCCCTACCCTCCGGGAGCCCACAATCCAAGGTCCCCATTCATATACTAGGGCCAATTTTTGGGCAGAAGCCAATTAACCTACCTGCATGTCTTTGGATTGTGGGAGGAAACCGGAGTACCCGGAGGAAACCCACGCAGGCACAGGGAGAACATGCAAACTCCAGGCTGGTAGTGTCATGGTTAGGATTCGAACCAGCGACCCTTCTTACTGCTAGGTGAGAGTGCTAACCACTACACCACTGTGCCGCCCTATGTAATACCAACATATGATCAGGGATGGCAGGTATAGATATACAGTCTTAAATATGAGTCTGGTTAGAATTTTTGGTACAAACAGTAGATTATGATACTTCTTCTTGATACCTTTAGAAACGCTTAGACTAGTAAAGACAAGGGCGATGCTTGTTAGTTGTAATTACAAGCGCACAGTACATGCTGGATGGAGTAGCGAGATATTTCATAGCTTCCAAAAAATTGCGCATGCTCCATAATCTCATATTGCACCTGCATATTGAGATTTTGGAGGAAGGTTGATCTGTCAGGTGGTTCCGTTTGTTTCCATGCCATTGCAATCGCCTTACTGGCCGCAATTAAACTGTGGACTATAATAGGTCTGTGGACAAGATCCCAGAATTCATGATGCAAGAGAAAAAGGGCTGAAGCCGAGTTGCATGTTATGGGGGTATGGAGCACTGTGGAAAGAAACAAAAATACATGTTTTCAAAAAGGTAGTCATTTAGGACAGCACCACCAGATGTGTAGTAGTGAGCAGGCAGAACTGCAGTTTCTCCAACAGTCTGGAGAGGTAGAGGCATTCAATTTGGACAATCTTAAGCCCCATACACACGCGCGGATTATCCGAGGACCAGGTCCGTCGGACCATGTCCGTCATACTTTGTCTGATGTTGGTTTTGCGTACACACGGTCGGACAAAGTTGTCGGAAAATCCGATCATTCTGAACGTGGTGACGTTTGTTGCCTACGACGGGACTACGTAGAGGCTAGTAGCCAATAGCTTTGGTCTTGTAATGTGATCTGAGCATGCGTAGCACTTTGTCCGGTCGGACAACCGTACACACGATCGGATTTGGTGTGATCGGACCGTGTTGTCGGCAAATCTATCCAGCAGGAGATAGGACTTTGTCCGTCGGACAATCCGACGTACACTGTCCGATGGTGCATACACACAGTCTGATTTTTCAACAACATTGTCCGATCGGACAGAATCCATGCAAAAATCCGACCGTGTGTATGGGGCTTTACTAAGGTGTTGTACCAGTGTTGTTATTTTTTTAAGGAAGGAAGGAATGAGCAGCTGCATTGCGGAGATTCACCCTTTTGGTCACGATTGTCACTGATCCAAAAAATAATTTGGGAAACCCAAACTTTAGAGTTGTCAAAGAAATAGGAATAAAGGGGAAATCTTCCAATAAGGTTCTGGTGACAACCCTAATGGCCTGCTCACATTACCTGCAAACTAAAACGCATAATTTTATCATATGGCCTGTTGAATTTTTGCTGGTGGTGATGGAGTGGCACAGTGCACTGTTTCATTGCATCGCTCTGTTTACACTTTTTTACCTTTATTTAAAGTATACAGATGTACACTCCATTCAAGTCTCTGCAAAGCAGTGCAACGTGATGTGCTGTGATGTCCTGTGGTGTCATTCGATGTCCTGCAGAAAACTGTAGCCTGTCTTTATTTTTCCACATTGCACATTACATAAGTGTTGTGGTGGGAATGAGCACTCTTGCTCTGACTGGTGTTGGTCAGATGCAAAAAAGCATCATTGTGTGAATAGCTAAGAGAATATTTTTTTTTCACAGAATTTTTTTTATTGAAAATATCAGTATTACAAGAAAAACATGTTCCAAAAGGTAAGACCAAAATACATGACAAATGTAGCAGTACTCCTGTTCCATGCAGGGGCTGTAATCTCCAGTCGTACATCAAATGATCCTAACACATCAAGGCAAATCTTAGGAAGGAAATACAGTATTGTCCATCATTAATATACTGCATCCCATACTCTTGTATCATGCATTAAGTGTTGAAGTGTGAGGTGACTGAAACGGGGGTGGGGGGGAGGGAGCGAAGCATACGTTTTGAACAGCAACAATATATATAAGGGCAATACCGAGTTGACCGAGAGTTGCCAGGAATCACGGGTAGGTGGCTTAGCTGACTTCCATCTCAAATTTATCTCCCTACTGGCATAGAACAGAGAGAAGGTTATGCAAAGTTTAGTGTATCAATCCCCCTCTACCTCTAAGTGACATAACAATAAGATCAGAGAGTCTAACAGCACCTTTGTGTCACATATGTCACTCAGAGTTGGGGCAGTATGGGACAGGACCAGACTATATGCCATAATGTGCCTATATCCCTCTGACATCTAGGGCATGTTGAGTCCCGCTGAGGGTATATACTGGCCAGTCTCTGCAGGGTATAGTATGCCCTGTGAAGGAACTTGAGTTGTATAAATCTGTCTTTTGCAGCTATCATAAAGGGAATAAAGGTAGAAATGCACTCCTCCCAGTCTTCATCACTGAGTGCCTAAATATCTACCCTCCATTTATGCAGAGGACTAGTCGGTTTTATGCCATGAGCAGATACAAATACAGGGAGGAAAGAGGCTTCTTCATCGTGCTGGAGGTCAGAAGGCACTCGACAGAGTCCGACTCAAGGACTACCGGTTCTACAAACTGAGCCCCAAAGGCATGTCGCAAGGCTTCTTATAAATTACCCTAGCATCCTGCCATACCCGTATAGTGGTCTTCATGGGGGCTGTCAATTATGGACTAGACTTTTCCCCCTCCGGAACACCAAGTTAATCAAAGCTGCGTAGGAGCCTAATATAGTCGCTTCCAAGGTAACAGCCCAATTTTGTCTGGGCTGGGAGAACCACCAACGCATTGTGACAAGGACAGCTGCCCAGTAATACAGTTGGAAATTTGGGAGCGCCAGGCCCCCTCTTGATAAGAGAATGTATAATATTCGCTTTGCCACCCTAGGGTGTCTCCCAGCCCCAAACAAGGGAAACCAACAACCCCTCCAGCCATCTGAAGAAGGCCGTGGGGATATACATTGGAGTGTTCCGTAAAAAGTACAAATATTTGAGTAAGTATACCATTTTTAGTAAGTTAACCCTACCTACAGGTGTCAGTGGGAGAGAACACCAAGCTGCACATTAAGCAGAGAGTTGTGACATAAGGGGGTGTATATTTTTCTCCATATAATCCTCCATCCCACCGCTAATCCTAATGCCCAGATAGGTGAATTCATCCATCCAATGAAGAGGAGTGTGTGTATCAAGGCGGGACCAAGGGGTGCAGCAGGAACAGTACTGACTTATCCCAGTTGATACGTATGCCCGAATAATAGGTAAACTAATGAAATAGGGTTAGCGCTTTTCAAAGAGATGATGAAGCATCTGCAAGGTATAGCAGGGTGTCATCCGCATATAGGGACAGTTTTTCTTCTGTTGTCCCAGGGATAGGGGGCACCCCTGGCGTTTCACACAGCCCAATTAGAATTATTCCAATAGACTACCATTAGTACAGACCCTAGCTTGTGGGATAGCATTTTCAGCAAGGACATAAATTGAGGCCCAAATCCAAATCTAGAGATTTTCCACAGATATCCCCATTCAACTGAGTCAAAGGCCTTCTCTGCATCCAGTGAAGCAACGACTCCCGTTGGATCAGGTTGTGCTCTGGCGATATGAGTAAAGAGCCTCCTAATGTTGATATCTGTGCCCCGACCTGGCATGAATCCCGCCTGATCCAGGTGGATCAGGGCCGTTATGACTGCATTAAGTCTGTTAGCGAGTATCTTGGCCAGTATTATTATTATTATTATTATACACGATTTATATAGCCCCAACAGTTTATGCAGCGCTTTACAATGTATAGGGGGGACAACACAATTACAGTACAGTTCAATACAAAAGGTACAGGAGGGCCCTGCTCGTAGAGCTTACATTCTAAAGGGAGGGGGTGGTGGTACAAAAGGTAATAGCTGCAGAGAATGATTTGATGGGGGTGGCTCAGGGACAATTGTTGTTAGGTGTTTGTGAGATAGGCTTCCCTGAATAAATGAGTTTTCAGGAAAGGTGGACATGGTAGGGGCTGATCGGACAGACTAGGGCAGGGAGTTCCAGAGAATGGGAGAGGCTTTGGAGAAGTCTTGAAGGCGAATATGGGAGGAGGTAACAAGGGAGCTAGAAAGCAGGAGGTCCTGGAAGGAGCGGAGGGGATGATTTGGGCAATATATGCAGATAAGTTTGGTGATGTAGATGGGGGTGATGTTGTGGATGGCTTTGTATGTTATGGTTAGCATTTAGAATTTTACACGGTGGGGTAGGGGAAGCCAGTGAAGGGATCGGCAAAGAGGTTCGGCAGCCACAGATCGATTAGTGAGGTGTATTAGTCTAGCAGCAGCATTCATAATAGATTGAAGGGGGATAGCCTGCTTAAGGGTAGGCCATTAACCACTTCCCGACCGGAGGCCGTCATATGCGGGGGTATATCTGAATGATGCCTGTAGCTACAGACATCATTCAGATATTGCCGTTTTCAGCCGGCGATTCCCTGCACCATAAGAATGATCATAGCGGCTGTTCCGCCGCTTGATCATTCTTATGGGCGGCGGGAGGGGATGCCCCCCCCCCTCCCCCCCCCCCCCTCCCGCCGCCCTCCGGTGCTTCTACCGACTCACCGCTTCCATCGGTGAGTCGGACACAGGATCCGCCGGCCCCCGGATGATCACTATAGAGATTTCCGGCGGACCAGATGGTCGCCGGAGTCTCTATGATCGTTCGGAGGCCGGGGGCGATGTTATGACGTCACGCCCGGCCTCTGCATTCAAATAACGGCGCCGCCTCCGCTGGGAAGCGGTGATCGTTTTTTTTTTTTTTAATTTTAGGCTTTCCAGCCTAGAGGTGAGATGTGGGGTCTTATTGACCCCATATCTCACTGTTAATAGGTCCGATCATGTAATATTCCTATTACAAGGGATGTTTACATTCCTTGTAATAGGAATAAAAGTAATCAATTTTTTTTTTTTAAACTGTCAAATTAAAAAAATAAAAGTCAAATTAACAATAATAAAAAAAAATTTTTTTTTAAAGCGCCCCTGTCCCGTGAGCTCGTACGCAGAAGTGAACGCATATGAAAACGGTGTTCAAACCACACATGTGAGGTATTGCCGCGAACGTTAGAGCAAGAGCAATAATTCTAGCTCTAGACCTCCTCTGTAACTCAAAACATGTAACCAGTAAAAAATGTTAAAGCGTCGCCTATGGGGATTTTTAAATACCAAAGTTTGGCGTCATTCCACGAGCGTGTGCAATTTTGAAGCGTGACATGTTGGGTATCTATTTACTCGGCGTATCTTCATCTTTCACATTATGCAAAATTGGGCTAACTTTACTGTTTTGTTTTCTTTTAACATGAAATTGTTTTTTTTCTGAAAAAAACGTGTTCGAAAAAATTGCTGCGCAAATACCGTGCGAGATAAAAAGTTGCAACGAGCGTCATTGTATTCTCTAGGGTCTTTGCTAAAAAAACATATATAATGTTTGGGGGTTCTATGTAATTTTCGAGCAAAAAAATTATGAATTTTACATGTAGGAGAGAAATGTCAGAATTGGCCTGGATGCAAAGTGATTAAGGAGGGAGTTGCAGTAGTTCCAAGGCGGGAAATAATCAGGGAGTGAATGAGTTGCTTTGTGGTGTCATTAGTCAGGAAGGGTCAAATTCTGGAAATATTGCGGTGGTGAAGGTGGCAGGATTTAGCCAGTGATTGGATATGGGGGCTGAAGGAAAGGTCAGAGTCAAGGATTACACCCAGGACCCTGACCAATGGTTGTGTTGTTGATATTAATGGTGAAGTCACGGGGGGGGGATCGTGAAGGAGGAAATATAAAAGGCTCAGTTTTAGAAAGATTGAATTTGAGGAAGTGGTGTGACATCCATACTGATATGTCATTCAGTAAGTTTGGGGTCTGTGAGGAGATCGAGGGGGTGAGTTGAGGAGTGGAGAGCTAGATCTGGGTGTCGTCGGCATAGAGGTGGTATTGGAAACCATGGGAGGTTATCAACTGGCCCAGGGAAGAGGTATAGAGAGAGAATAGGAGGGGCCCAAGGACGGAACCTTGGGATACCCCAACAGAAAGAAGAAGGGGAGCGGAGGAGATGGAGTTGTAAGTGACAATGAAAGTGCGCTGAGATAGGTAGGTGGAGAACCAGGATAAAGCAGAATCGCGGAGGCCAAGGGAGTGTAATTTTCTGAGGAGGAGCAGGTGGTCAACTGTGTCAAAGGCAGCAGAAAGGTCTAAAAGTATGAGTATGGAGTAGTGGCCGTTGGTTTTAGGGAGTCTGTAGGGAGTCTGTAGGGAGTCAAGAAGGTTGTTGTCCATGAGGTACATTTGGTCATGGACAAGGCGTTCGATGAGCTTGGAGACAAATGGAAGCAGGGAGATGGGTCTTAAGTTATTCAAACAGGTGGGGGTCTAGTGAGGGTTTTTTGAGTATGGGGGTAACCAGTGCATGTTTGAGCGGGGAAGGAAAGGTGCAGGAGGAAAGGGAGAGGTTGAAGATGTGGGTTAGGGAGTTGAGGATAGAGTGGGAAGGTGGTCGCAGTAATTGTGAGGGGACAGGGTCCAGGGAACAGGTAGTGAGGTGGGCCATGGAGAGTAGTTTATCAACTTCATCTGTGGTAACTGGGCAAAAAGAGGAGAGTATTGAGTGTGGTGTTGGACCTGTTGTGTTGGGTAGGGGAGGAAGTTGAATGCTGGATATCTCCTTGCGAATTGTGTCGATTTTGCTATTGAAATAGTTGGCAATCTGTTGAGCGGTAAGCAAGTTGGTGGGTGGTAGCAGTGGGAGGTGAACTAAGGAATTAAGGGTAGAAAAGAGTTGATGAGGTTTGGATGAGAGGGTTTTGATGAGAGTGTTGTAATAGGTTTGTTTAGCAGCATGGAGGCAGAAGTTGTATTTGAGAAGGGCAGATTTGTAGAGGGTAAAGTCTTGTAGGGACTTAGATTTACGCCATGCTCGCTCAAGAGCACGGCTGTGTCTCTTGAGACTTCTGGTGTCGTCTGTTTGCCAGGGTTGTGGCAGATGGGGCCTGTTTCTGCGTGTAGAGAGAGGAGCAAGTACGTCTAGGGAGGATGACAGCTTGTTGTTGTAGATGGAAGTGGTTAGGTCTGGGCAGGACAGGGGTGGGATTTTGACATAAAGGCCATCAGTAGCAGAGTGAAGAAGGGAAGGGTTGAGGTTGTGAAGGTTTCTTTGGGTAGTGGTTTGTGGGTTGGCAGCATGGGATGTAGGAGAAAAGGAGAGAGTGAAATTGATAAGGTTGTGATCAGAGAGAGGAAAGGGTGTGTTCGAGAGATTGCAGGGAGAGCAGCGATGGGAGAATATACGAGGTTGAGAGTGTTACCGTTGGAGTGAGTGGTGGTTTGTATCTTCGCATCTACATTTAACAGGGATATAGGGCAGTATGAGGAGCACAGGGAGGGGTCCTTTTCTGGCTTGGGGTCACCACTATCACCGCTTACCCCATGGAATTCGGGAGTGCCTCCGACCTTGCCGACTCATTCAACATTGTGTGTAGTCTAGAGTTGAGCGGACACCTGGATGTTCGGGTTCGGCGGGTTCGGCCGAACTTCGGAAAAAAGTCCGGGTTCGGGACCGAACTTGACCCCGAACTCCGAACCCCATTGAAGTCAATGGGACCCGGACTTTTGAACACTAAAACGGCTGTAAAAAAAGTCATGGAAAGGGCTAGAGGGCTGCAAATGGCAACAAAATGTTGTTAAGAGCATGGCAAGTGATCTGCAAACAAATGTGGATAGGGAAATAACTTAAAATAACATAAAAAAATAAAAATAAAAATGCTGGAGGCCCCCTTCTCAGCAGAAGAGGTACAGGAAGTCATTAAGAACCTCAGAAACTCAACGGCACGATGCCGCACATATGGTGGGAATACCCCAGAATAAGCACTTTCTGGAAAAAATTAGTCAATTTAATGGATAAGATAGTGGGAAAATAAAATACTTGGAAATTAAAAAAAATGAAAAAATTATAATCTTGACCTAGGAGGACGAAATCCAAATGGGGTAGGAGGTTGAGGTGGCGGTGGATGTGGCGGTGTAGGTGGAAGCGGCGGTGGAGGAGGACGAGGTAGCCAACACTGGTTCAAAAATACAACAATGGCTGGGTAAGGCTAGTGGTGAATGATGTGTCGAATTCTGTCCCCCGTCGCATAGTTTCCGCCCTGTACTGCGCTTGCTCAGTACGTAGGACAAGGGGATTTTGAAACTCTCTGAAGACGATGCGCGGTGACTCCAGGTTCAAGCCACATCATCCGAGGTTGAAGCCTAGCCAAGCGAGCCTGTGAGGGGCCCTGTTACTATGTGCTACCGTATGTCCACTTGAATGGTCGGGCTTGAACCTGCACTCACTGCGCAGGCGACGTTCATCTTTGGAGATTTTGTGAATCTCCTTGTCCTCCGTACTGCGCAAGCACTGCACCTGCGCAGTAAGTGGCCGGCGACTATCCGATGGCAAGACAGTTTTGACCACTCGTGTCTTGTCATCAGCACATTGTCTGAAGAACTGACATGCTAGGGAACTCCTTGGACCTGGCTTTGGTGTGCTCGGTCCCTTGCTGCGTTGGGCAGTAGCAGACGTACTGTCTAGGGGATGGACGCTCCGCTTTTGCACCCTGCTCCCTCTTCTGCTGTGCTGGTGGCTCTGTGCGACCACCGCCGACATCGGCTGCAGGTGCCAACTCTGAACTTTCATCAGGAGACTGGGTGGGAGACAATGTGAAGGAACCGGAGGCACTGTCAGCAGCAACCCAATCTACTATCGCCTGTACTGTCCTGGCCTCAACATTCGTACAGCCTCATTAGGCGTGCCAAAATACCGCTGTAGGCTCTGTCGCCTACTCGCACCTGAGGAAGGTGTTTCACTAGCGCGTGTAGCTGGCACAGAACGACCACGTCCTCTCCTTGCAACAGGAGCGCCACCAGCAGCACCACGACCCGGGCCACGTCCCCTTTTTGATGATCTCCTCATATTTTCAAAATTTATGATCTCACCCTAAATGGGTGTTTTTGTATATAGCAGAATACACGTACAGTGTCTAAAGCGTTTATGAACACGCAGAAAATGCTATTGGGAAAAAAAAAAAACACAGCAAATTTAAATTTTTTTGCAATGTTTTTCCAATATCAGAATAAACGGATAGTGTCTAAAGCGTTTATGAAAATGCAGAAAATGCTATTGGGAAGAAAAAAAACACAGCAAAATTTAATTTTTTTGCAATGTTTTTCCAATATTAGAATAAACGGATAGTGTCTAAAGCGTTTATGAAAACGCAGAAAATGCTATTGGGAAGAAAAAAAACACAGCAAAATTAATTTTTTTTGCAATGTTTTTCCAATATCAGAATAAACGGATAGTGTCTAAAGCGTTTATGAAAACGCAGAAAATGCTATTGGGAAAAAAAAACACAGCAAAATTAAATTTTTTTGCAATGTTTTTCCAATATCAGAATACACGGATAGTGTCTAAAGCGTGTATGTATGAACACGCAGAAAATGCTATTGGGAAAAAAAAAACACAGCAAAAGTACATTTTTTTGCAATGTTTTTCCAATATCAGAATACACGGATAGTGTCTACAGCGTGTATGTATGAACACGCAGAAAATGCTATTGGGAAAAAAAAACACAGCAAAATTAAATTTTTTTGCAATGTTTTTCCAATATCAGAATACACGGATAGTGTCTACAGCGTGTATGTATGAACACGCAGAAAATGCTATTGGGGAAATAAAACACAGCAAAATTAAATTTTTTTGCGATGTTTTTCCAATATCAGAATACACGGATAGTGTCTACAGTGTGTATGTATGAACACGCAGAAAATGCTATTGGGAAAAAAAAACACAGCAAAATAAAAATTTTTTGCAATGTTTTTCCAATATCAGAATACACGGATAGTGTCTACAGCGTGTATGTATGAACACGCAGAAAATGCTATTGGGAAAAAAAAACACAGCAAAATTAAATTTTTTTGCAATGTTTTTCCAATATCAGAATACACGGATAGTGTCTACAGCGTGTATGTATGAACACGCAGAAAATGCTATTGGGGAAATAAAACACAGCAAAATTAAATTTTTTTGCGATGTTTTTCCAATATCAGAATACACGGATAGTGTCTACAGCGTGTATGTATGAACACGCAGAAAATGCTATTGGGAAAAAAAAAAAACACAGCAAAATAAAAAATTTTTGCAATGTTTTTCCAATATCAGAATACACGGATAGTGTCTACAGCGTGTATGTATGAACATGCAGAAAATGCTATTGGGAAAAAAAAAACACAGCAAAATTAATTTTTTTTGCAATGTTTTTCCAATATCAGAATAAACGGATAGTGTCTAAAGCGTTTATGAAAACGCAGAAAATGCTATTGGGAAAAAAAAACACAGCAAAATTAAATTTTTTTGCAATGTTTTTCCAATATCAGAATACACGGATAGTGTCTAAAGCGTGTATGTATGAACACGCAGAAAATGCTATTGGTAATAAAAAAAACACAGCAAAAGTACATTTTTTTGCAATGTTTTTCCAATATCAGAATACACGGATAGTGTCTACAGCGTGTATGTATGAACACGCAGAAAATGCTATTGGGAAAAAAAAACACAGCAAAATTAAATTTTTTTGCAATGTTTTTCCAATATCAGAATACACGGATAGTGTCTACAGCGTGTATGTATGAACACGCAGAAAATGCTATTGGGGAAATAAAACACAGCAAAATTAAATTTTTTTGCGATGTTTTTCCAATATCAGAATACACGGATAGTGTCTACAGCGTGTATGTATGAACACGCAGAAAATGCTATTGGGAAAAAAAAACACAGCAAAATAAAAATTTTTTGCAATGTTTTTCCAATATCAGAATACACGGATAGTGTCTACAGCGTGTATGTATGAACACGCAGAAAATGCTATTGGGAAAAAAAAACACAGCAAAATTAAATTTTTTTGCAATGTTTTTCCAATATCAGAATACACGGATAGTGTCTACAGCGTGTATGTATGAACACGCAGAAAATGCTATTGGGGAAATAAAACACAGCAAAATTAAATTTTTTTGCGATGTTTTTCCAATATCAGAATACACGGATAGTGTCTACAGCGTGTATGTATGAACACGCAGAAAATGCTATTGGGAAAAAAAAACACAGCAAAATAAAAAATTTTTGCAATGTTTTTCCAATATCAGAATACACGGATAGTGTCTACAGCGTGTATGTATGAACATGCAGAAAATGCTATTGGGAAAAAAAAAACACAGCAAAATTAATTTTTTTTGCAATGTTTTTCCAATATCAGAATAAACGGATAGTGTCTAAAGCGTTTATGAAAACGCAGAAAATGCTATTGGGAAAAAAAAACACAGCAAAATTAAATTTTTTTGCAATGTTTTTCCAATATCAGAATACACGGATAGTGTCTAAAGCGTGTATGTATGAACACGCAGAAAATGCTATTGGGAAAAAAAAAACACAGCAAAAGTACATTTTTTTGCAATGTTTTTCCAATATCAGAATACACGGATAGTGTCTACAGCGTGTATGTATGAACACGCAGAAAATGCTATTGGGAAAAAAAAACACAGCAAAATTAAATTTTTTTGCAATGTTTTTCCAATATCAGAATACACGGATAGTGTCTACAGCGTGTATGTATGAACACGCAGAAAATGCTATTGGGGAAATAAAACACAGCAAAATTAAAATTTTTTGCGATGTTTTTCCAATATCAGAATACACGGATAGTGTCTACAGCGTGTATGTATGAACACGCAGAAAATGCTATTGGGAAAAAAAAACACAGCAAAATAAAAATTTTTTGCAATGTTTTTCCAATATCAGAATACACGGATAGTGTCTACAGCGTGTATGTATGAACATGCAGAAAATGCTATTGGGAAAAAAAAAACACAGCAAAATTAAATTTTTTTGCAATGTTTTTCCAATATCAGAATACACGGATAGTGTCTAAAGCATGTATGTATGAACACGCAGAAAATGCTATTGGGAAAAAAAAAACACAGCAAAATTAAATTTTTTTGCAATGTTTTTTCAATATCAGAATACACGGACAGTATCTAAAGCGTGTATGAACACGCAGAAAATGCTATTGGGGAAAAAAAAAAACACAGCAAAATTAAATTTTTTTGCAATGTTTTTCCAATAGCAGAATACACACAGACTATGGTGTATCTCTTACTATATGCAGTGTTGATCCTAATGGTGCACTGAGCTTGCAGGTAAAACTTTTATATTTTGTCTGGCACTGGCCTCATGGCACTGTTAAAAGGCTGTGCACTGCACCCCAGCCAGGGTACAATTGATTTAGGAATCTCTTGAATAATTCTCTCTGCCTCTTTCTCTTCCTTACTAAAGAAACTCTGTACTCTACTCTAGCTATGTAGATCGCTCACTGATCTAACTAATTAGAATAAAAGTTAAGGAATGCTGACTGACTGACTGACTGAATCACACTAACTCCTAAAATCCTCTCAGCAGCACAGGAACCTGTCTATAGTAGAATGACGCTGTGTGCTGTGTGTCTGGACTATATATAGAGGCTGGGTCACATGCTGCACTGCCCAATCACAGCCATGCCATTAGTAGGCATGGCTGTGATGGCTTCTAAGGGCACACTAGTGAAACTACAGTTAATTGGCTGCCCTGCAGCTGTTAAAAAGGCGCCAATACATCGCCGAACACCGGACCCGAAACCGAACTTACAGCCAATAGTTCGGGTTCGGGTCCGGGCCCCGGACACCCAAAAGTCCGGTACGGACCCGAACTTTACAGTTCGGGTTCGCTCAACCCTAGTGTAGACTAGTGGCAAGATCCTCAGCGTATTGTTTGTAAAACTCCACTGGATTGCTATCAGGCCCAGGGGTCTTACCAGACTGCAGAGTTTTGAGCACCTTAAGAATTTCCTCCACCGTGATGCGTCCATCCAATCTATTGTGGTAGGTCGAAGCTAAAATCGGAATGTCAACGTCCTCTAAGTAAGATGTCAGTTCCTCCTCCCCATAAGTCACCCGGGAACTGTAGCAGGATTGGTAGAACGAGACAAAGCACCTATTGATCTTGTTAGGGGCATAAAAAAGATCTCCAATAGGGCCCATGATGTGGGGTACACTAATCCCCCCCCTGATTGCTCCCTAGAGAGCCAGGCCAACAGTCTCCCCGATCTCTCTCCTTGTTCGAAGATACGTTGTGACTGAGCTAACAACCATTTTCTGAGTCAGTGAGGTACGTAGGTGGAGGACCTTGTGGGTCAGGGATTGCATTTGGGCATGATGTTGGGGTCAAGAGATCTAACATATAGTGCCTCCTGAGTACTTGCTGTCGTCTCTGCCCTAGTCAAGTCTGCTCTCCGCTCCCTGCGAATCTTGGCTATAATGGTCTGGTACTGCCTCATGTGTATGCCTTGAAGGCATTCTATACCGTAAGTGTGTCCGCCGAGTCTGGATTGACAGCCCAATATCCCGCCGATGCCCCCCTAAACAGTGCATCTACCGCTGATTCCGAGATTCAGAATCCAGACATCCTCCACAATTTGTACGAGGGACTGACAGAGAGATTCAGACTCAAAAACAGCGGAGCATGATCCGATATGACCCTGGGTGATATCCGAATGTCCGTGACTCTAGGCAGGACAGACCCCCCCTCGCAAAGACCAGGTCTATACGGGAAAAAGTCCAGTGAGAAGCGGAGTGGCATGTGAAGGCCTGAGACTGAGGGTGTCTCCACCTCCATACATTCGTCAGACCATATGTCTCCGCCCATGTTGCCAGCCTTGAACACAAAGGTCCAGCAGCCGACAGTCTGTCCATACCCGAGTCACGAACCAGATTAAAGTCATCGACGGCGTTATCAGAAGAAAACTCTGCAATCTGATTCGACAGTACTGAGGATGCTGGTGGTGGCAAATATAAACTCACTATGTTAAAGAGTGAACCTGTGCGTAAAAATAATAACATATCTCCCATCCGGGTCCAGGGCCAAATCCAGGAGTCTGAAGGGGAGCATCTTAAGCACCAAAACACTGACACCCCTTGCAAAATTAGAGTAGGTGGGAGTGGTAGTGGTGACCCACCCTTGTGTTTTTTGTTTTTTTTTTAGACTTAAAGTTTTTTATTAGATTTCAAGGTAGACTTACATAGAGTTATGGTTAAGAATTTTTCTGCAACATTGAAACATTACTTATTACATATTTCAAAAACATGTAAATAGAGTATAAGGTAGAACAATATAAGGTAACATCAAATATTCTTAGTGACCATACCCTACTCACCCCAAGTGGGCACTAACTGTAAGTAGGGACTGGACACCAAGTAACGTATGAAACATAAGTGAGTATAGTATCGTTAACAGTAGGCTGGATGAGTTGGGTAATGACTTGCCCTAAAAATGTGAGCTGGGAAGACTGATTTTGAGAAATAACAATGTCTGGTACTGGATCAAACAATTGGTAAGTAGACATGTATGGGTATTTGAAGCACTGAAGAAAAGGGAGAAGGCACTATTTGTTAAAGCCTTGTCAATTAAGGGATTTGCTTCTTTGGTAAGCAATCCATGTATTCCAATGTTTGTAAAAGTCTGTGGTGGTCAGTTTGGATTTAGCGAATGCGAACTCCAGTTTAAAACGTTTGTTTAGTATGCGGATATTGTCCATTATTGTAGGTGGATTTACTGATTTCCATTTTTGTGCCAGCACTAAATGGGCAGCTATCAGGATATGAGTTGCCAATACTTTGGATTGCCCAGGCCACGTGGGGATTGATAATCCCAATAGGAGATCCAGTGATGTTGGGGAGGGGGTACGTAGTGCATGTGGAGGAGATCAGGATAGATCCCTGTTGCCAGAATTTATGTGATGTTGGGGCAGTCCCGCCAGATGTGGCGTAGAGTTCCTATCTTATTGCATCCTCTCCAGCACTTCGGTAATGTCGAAGGATAAATGGCAGCGAGCCTGGCTGGAGTGAGGTACCACTTGTGAAAGAGTTTTTGTAGGGCTTCCCAGTGTGAGATACAGTGAGACAGGTGCAGAGGTTAGATCTTGGTGCCATAGATTAGCCACAAGAGAGGACCAATAGTTGGTTGAAGAGGATGAGTGATCATCAGGCGGTGTGGTAAGCAGACTATATGCTAAGGAAATTCCTGTAACTGACAGTTTAGGTGTATAATAGAATTTCAGTATATCATTTGGGAGAGAGTCTTTATGTATCCATTGAATTTTGGACAGATTGTGAGGTGATTCCGTATGTCTGCTTCAAGTATGAGAATGCCACACATGGTTTTTTGAGTACAGGAGTTCTGCTTCCCACTAGGTGGGTCTCTTGAAGCACAAATACAATATGAGCAGGTTTATATGATTTAAGGAATTGGAACACCAGGGACCTCTTAACCGAGGAGTCAGGACAAAATGTTAAGGGAAGACATGGGTGCAGAGAGAAATACAGGGGTAAGGATCATAACATTCAGACCTCCCTGGACATTGTAATGCTGAAATATTGAACACATTTGCATGTAAGCATAAGGTCATGCAGTGTAAATCAAACATAAAACTTAGAAAAATACCAGCCCCTGTAAGGCAACAATTCCCCCCCCACCCCATCCGTCACCCTGAAACAGAGGAGTGTCTCCAACCCAAAACCTAAATCAGCATGTCAGCTACCCATGCCAAGTAGCATACTCCACCTCTCCAAACTGTGTCTGGGGGATGTAGTCAAGCAAACCACCAGTGCTCAGCTCTGTAGGCTTCCACTGGGGCAGTGAAGTAACTGGTAGGGACATAGCATTGTCAGTGAAAAGAAGAAGTTACGTAAGTTCCCTTCAGCAGGCAATAAATATGATCCAGCATATAACACGTAACAGGAAAGCGTCCTCTGCATCACCCCATTTGAGAAAGGGGAACTTACAGTTGAAATCACCTGACAATGTCAGGGGCACATACTTATGTTGCAAAACAGTATAACAGGGCACAACCGTTGCAATACTGTCCACAAGTCACCCAGCAACCTGTTTCATATGCCCATCACCCCAGCCTCTGGACCTCCATTGAGGTGGTCAAGATAGAGAAGTGTCTAAAGCCCCATACACACGGTCGGACTTTTTCATGGATTCTGTCCGATCGGACAATGTTGTTGAAAAATCAGACCGTGTGTATGCACCATCGGACAGTGTACGTCGGATTGTCCGACGGACAAAGTCTTATCTCCTGCTGGAAAGATTTGCCGACAACACGGTCCGATCACACCAAATCCGATCGTGTGTACGGTTGTCCGACCAGACAAAGTGCTACGCATGCTCAGATCACATTACAAGACCAAAGCTATTGGCTACTAGCCTCTACGTAGTCCCGTCGTAGGCAACAAACGTCACCACGTTCAGAATGATCGGATTTTCCGACAACTTTGTCTGACCGTGTGTACGCAAAACCAACATCAGACAAAGTATGACGGACATGGTCCGACGGACCTGGTCCTCAGATAATCCGCGCGTGTGTATGGGGCTTAAGAAGGGAGAGGAAGAGCACAGGGACTTCCTGGGAGAATCAGAGCCAGCAACTGATGGTGTCAGGGCTATTCTCAAAAGGCACAACAGGTGCAGGAGAGGCAACCAGTGAGGCCCAGCACCCTAGGCCCAAACAATAGTCAAAGGCACCCAGGTAGCATACAGGTTATAGCCAAAAAAGGGTAACTCACGGAACTCCAAATCAACGGACAGGTGGTAGAGTGTCAAGCCAAGCAGAAGCCTGTCCCGGCGAGTTGAAGAACTGGGTCGACTCTCCGTCCTGGACCTGCAGGTGCGCTGGGAACAGCACACTGTACTGAATGTTTCGGGCCTGCATCACCACCTTCACCTGGTCAAACGATTTCCGGAGCTTTTGTGTTTCCACCGAATAGTCTGCAAAGATCAGTAGTTTTTTGTTCTGGAAGTGCAGGCCCCCGTGGATCCTAGATGCCTGGAGGATTTCATCCCTGTCATGGAAATTAAGTAGGCGGAAGATTAAAGTCTGCGGGGGGGGCCCTGGGGGTCCGGGTTTAGGCAGACTCGGTGCTCCCATTCCACTGCATAGTGGGGAGACAGGTGGGTGTCAGGTAGGATAGAACGCAGCATGTCTTCCACAAAACTCGTTGGGTTCCCCCTCTCAGCTCCCTATGCTAGGCCCACGATGCAGAGGTTATTTCTCCCTTTTCCTATTCTCCGCGTCTTCAGTCCTATACTATAGGGCCTTAAATTTGGTCTGGAGAGTGTGGATGGCAGCAGTGTTTTATATGACTTCATCCTCTGTGCGGCTGACCTGGTGTTTAGTCTCCCTCACTCTGGAGTGGAGCTGGTCCATGTCTTGCCTCCAGGTGATGCAGAGGTGTAAGGCAAGGAATTACACCATAAGGATCCGGAGAACCCAGCAGAGCTCGAGCAAAAAGCAGCCGCTCACAGCGGCAAAAAGCGAGGGAAAATCTCCTCATTCACATGCCCCCAGGAAGCTTACAATCTAAGGTCCCTAACTCACATTCATACATACTAGGCCCAATCCACCTTACAGCGTGTTTGTAGGGTGTAGGAGGAAACTTGAGTACCTGGAGAAAACTCAAACAGGCACAGCGAGAACATGCAAACTCCACGCTGATAGTTCTGAGGTTGGAATTTGAACCTCTGACCCTAGTGCTGGCAGGTAGAAGTGCTAACCACTTAGCCACTGTGCTGCCAAGTGCTGCAAAAATCCTATTTTTTTATTTTCCTTGCACACGAATTGTTATTCTTTGCAAAGTGAACATGCTCTACTGCTTTGGTAAATTACCCCAACGTCTTGTTACACATGTCCACTCAGAAATGTTAACTGTTCTGAACTAAATAAAAAAGTTAGTGTTGGTTCTGTTCAATGTCTGCCCAGACACCCACTCCCTTATTGGGTAAAGCAAATTAAGCATACCTGGACATGTCACAGAAAATCCATAGAGAAATAGAAATCCATTGTTCCAATGTATTATGCTTAGGTGCTCTTGTTCAGCTTGTTAAGATTTATATTTAAAAAAAGTAAATATATAAGTACAGTAATTACTTATTTACAGTATTTTACTTATTATATAATTATATAATTATGTTATTTATAAATGACATGGAAAAATGACCTGGTAATTATATAAAACAAATTATATTTTGCAGAAGGTTATATGAAAGGAGGCTACATAAGTAATGCAAATTTTAAAGATGAGAATCAAAAAGCATTTTATTTATTAATTTGGACTAAAGGAACAAAATGATAGAGATGATGAAAATACGGTTGGTTTAGTGAAACTTAAAGATAAGAGTAGAGACAAGGCTGATGACCTTGAGTAATGGCGCATATAATTTTCATTTTAATATACAGAGAGATAGTAAACATCATGCAGGATGGAGATGAAAGGGTCACTTGAGTAGCACACATCTGCATAAGGCACTAAAGACATGAACTTTTCTAGCATTCATCTATAGAGAATGAGATAAATCTACAGAGGATTGTGTGTCAATCACTGATGATTTTCATTACTGAAAAGCAAGGCTAACATTTAGAAGGTAATGGTTCATTCTGTCCAATTGTAAAAATAAGGTAAAATGGCCTAACTATCAGTCCTTTGGACCACCCTTTTCATTATTTCCAGCTTTTACATTTTTCTACCATAGCATGGCTGTTGTGACCTATTAATGACAGACAGTAATTATGACACTAAGGAGACATTGAGCCTGTCTTTATTATCTACGTCACTCTAATGCAGACAAATGTTCTTATTATATTTAGACAGTTCACAAAGAAAAGCATATCCCCATTAAATGTCAGACAGGCAGACTATGTCCTTACGTTATTTTGACTATTGTAAAGTCACATAATAATAAGACTGACAAATGATCATTGAATACAGAAAAAATGGCATTCTAATCAATGGTACATTCTTCACTAACAGCACAGAAACTATGTGAAGCCTTATAACAAGCACATTTTGTAGGATTCAAAGATGACTTTAGAAATAGATGTAAAATATAGTGCAAAGAAAAGCAGCATTCTAGTAAATCAGCCACCAGCAGGGGCAGCAAGAAATAAAAGTACTAATGTAGCATCTGGGTACCCCTAGTCAAACAGGGGAGATCATATCCAACATTTGCCTAATTCTGCCAAGGAGCCTAATATCTGTTAGATTATAATGTAGAGGTAAAATAATATTCTGGTATGCCTTCTGGTATGCCTTTGTCCTTCTACTGTCATTACACCAGATCCACACTTAGCAAAGTGTACAGTTCTCTTTGCAAATGGTGTGCAGACTTTGCAAAGCAAATGTGTACTTAGCTTAACACTTTGAATACCCAAACATGCGCAAGAAAAAATATAAAAATACAGACTTTTTATTTGCAGGTGATGGAATGTTTGGAGAGAACACAGATTCAGTAAGCTAAGTGAGCATCCACTTTGCAAAGTGTGCATATACTTTTTTAAGTGAACAACCCATATTCCATTAGAAAATCAAACTCAATGAGTCACATTATGCAGTGCTATGTTTAGGCTATCTTTAAAAATGTTCTGTTCTCTTCTATGACATATATTACAATAAACAATCGACCAACAGCTCTGGTGTATTGACAACTTTGGCTTTTTAAACCCTCAAACATACTATAATGTGTGTCCATACTTATTTTGATGCATTTACAAAATAGGTCTTTTGCAGAGAAAGAGCAATCACAAATACATTTTTTTGCTTTTATTTTTATTTTTTTATTTTTAATCAAAAACAAAGTCTTTATTGTATATATGTATATAAAAAAAAGGGCATACAAATAATGGTGCAACAGGCACCATACATAAAACACATGCAATGACATTATCATACAGAACAGGAGACATTGAAGATCAGTTTGGCTTGCTATACCAAGTTGGGTACAACAATAAGCTATAAAAATAGCTTAAAAATCATAAAAAAATAAATAATTGGAAAAAAAAATGTACTCACCTCTAAATGCCTGTTGCTAGGGGGTCCCTCGTAGTCTGCCTCCTTCAGTGCCCGGGCACTGACATCACTTCCCCTCGGCACTGCACAGTCATCTGGAACCTGTCACGTGTCCCAGATGACTGGGACATTCGCAGTGGCTGCCCACAGTAAGAATGCTGGCCCCACGAGCGGAGCGGGGAACGAGGGGGGGCTTCGTTCCCCTGCATCGCTGGACCCTGGGACAGGTAAGTGTCCGATTATTAAAAGTCAGCAGCTGCAGTATTTGTAGCTGCTGACTTTTAAATTTTTATTTTTAGGGGGCACCCCACTTTAAGGATAGCAAATGTAAGGAGAACATCAATAGCCACGGTACACATGAGTAAGACCAGGTGTGTCCGAACAAGGGTCTAGTTAGAAGATGCATATGGGTGAGTACACTTTACTATTGTGACAGATTTTGCAAGGTGGTGGGTTCACCCCTCCTCCATGCAGGTGGAGGCATCCTACAACCATCTGTCCCAGATTTTATGGGACTTCTTTTGGCATTCTTTTGTATACATTTTTTGTATACATTTCATCTGTCAGTGGGGGAATCCCACTGACAGAGGAAAGAACCAAACCTGTATACATTATACAGTATACATTCTGATGCAAAATAAACCATATTATATAGGCAGTGGATTGCTGGCTTACCCCCAATAAGGCTATACTGGAAAAGAGGGGAAGGTGCACCCTAATTTTGGGCATGCTGAGCCTTGGTAACTGAATATGGAGCTTTGAATGCATTGGAGATAAGTGAACTGTTATTAAGGAGGCACCAACTTGAATTTTAATCTGCATTGAATAACTGCTTAAGCATAAGCATATCCCCCCACTAAACCCCTCCCTCCACAACCCCCCCTTCTTTTTTTTTTTTTTTTGGGGAGAGGGGCCACAATCATAAAAAAGCTGAGGTAAAGGAAGAGCAGCCTCAGAATAGTGTGCACAGGCCTGTTGGAATGGCCACCCGAAAGCGGGCGGCACAGCAGCCGAGCGGAGGGGGAAGGAATACGGCTGGAGGGCTTAGGGCTTATATGACTCCCCAGACCCCACAGTCCCCTCAGAACCCTCAGGGTGGGAGCACGGCAGCGGGACTTAAAAAACAATTAAACAGCTCCCCTGAGGCTGCAAGAAGACAAGGGATGCAGGTGAATGGTGGCAGAGGCTCCCCAGGACTAACATCATACAAAATACAACCCCACAGTAAACTATCTGGAGGTAGAGGTAGACATCTGTTGGAGGTGAGCCTAGCAGAATCAGGGGCGACATATCAGAGAGAACTGGAGGCAGTGATGGAGCAAGAAGGGAACCCACACACAATATGTACCCCTAAAAACACGAAAGATCATGAAGGGAGGAAGGATATATGCTTAAGCATGGACAGAGGTAAGAGGGAATTTCCCGAGCTGGGACATACTCCCTCGGAGGTAGGAGAAGTAGCATTGGAACAACCAGGGGAAGAAGTGCAAGGGATGCACAGGAACACCCCAAACTATCTCACCCATTCCCCCAATCCCCAAGATCTTCAATATGCCATCCCGGATAGGGAAGATACAGATCTACCACAAAGTTTAACAGATAATTTAATTGGAGAACAAAGAGAGGAAGACTTAAGAGGAATGGGGGAGTCAGAAGAGAGGGATATAGGGGGGGAAAACCCCCGGGCGATGGAACCTCTGAAAGAAAAATTACAAGAGCCAATGACAAAACAGACAGACGGGAAGAAAGGGAGAACGGGCAAAGACCGGGACTCGGAATTCACCGAACTAAGAAATCTGATAAAAGCTCTACCAACAAAAGAAGACATACAAGGCCTAATAGCTTCAGTGGATAGGGCATGCAAGCAGTCAGCAGAAGAATTAAAAGAAGAGATAGGGGCGGTGGGCTACCGAGTGGAAAACCTGGAAGCGGAACAGGATGAGATAAAGCTTGCAGTAGGAGAAGTACAAGGGCTTATTAAGAAACAAGAAGACACAATTAACTCTTATAGAGACCAGTTAGATGACTTAGAGAACAGAGACCGCCGCCAGAACATCAGGATAAAAGACCTACCTGAGGCCCATAGTAATAAGGACTTACCCGAAATAGTACAGAGGATCTTTCAACAAATAGTGGGGCTCAACGGGAAGGAGTATATCGAGATAGACAGAGTATACCACATAACTTACCGGGCTACCCAGACAAGACAGAATAAAGAAAGGCCAAGAGATATAATCTGCAAAATACATAACTACACTGAAAAAGAGAAGATCATGAAAGCAGCGCGAGAATTAGCAGTAATTAATTTTGAAGGGGCGGAGATTTCACTATATCCCTAAATCACACGAAGGACATTAATGCAGTGTAGGATGGTACGCCCCTTGTTGGACGCAATGAGAAAAAAGGAAATAAGATATCAATGGGGATACCCTTTCTCACTAATAGCAACAAAAGACGGTAAAACTGCGGTGTTACGTACTAAAGACGACTTAATAAAGTTTTGTGAAACATTGGAATTACCTCAAACAGATTTTGAGGATTGGAGAGTAGACACTAAGATGAACACAAAACAACCCCCCACGCAATGGTCTACTGTAACAAAGAAATAAGGAGGGGATGGGGTAACAGGAGCTATTCGTGCCCCCCCCCCCCTCCTCTCAACCCTTGATCCCCTTGTTTTTTTTTTTTATCTCTCCGCAAGGACTATACAAGAAATTAATGATGGTTTTTGCTGTTAGGGGTCTATACAATGCAATAATATTCTCTTCTCACTGCTGGTATCCCCGTTTAAGGGGTAAGGTAATAAAGGCGTTAGAGGGGGGTAGGGATGGGGTGGGGGGAGGGGAGGGAAGGCGAATGGGAATAATAAAGGGAGAAAAGGCGTATTATAAGAAAACGAATAAAAGCAAAAGGTCCGGGCGGGGAGGGGGGCTCTAGGATAAGGGTGGGTTAAACTTTAATATTTTCAATACAATTAGGACGGTCCGGTGGCCGGACTTGTAATCTGCAGTATGCGGATAAATGGGAGGGGGAGGGAAGGGCAAGGGTTGCCCGAGCAGGGGACCCCCTCTATTAGTGGGCCCGGGATAGGGAAAACGGGCCAAAGGGGAAAGGGAATAGGAAGACAGGCTGTGGAACAGAAACTCTCAGAAAGAAAAGAAAAAAACCCCAAAGGAAAAAAGATAAATAGGAAAACGTATTTCAAAGAAAAACCAGAGGATGGATAAGATGGTGAAAATAATGACATATAATGTGAGAGGGCTGAACTCTCCCAAAAAAAGGGACCGCCTGTGGCACGAGGCGAGTCACCAAGAGGTGGATATAATTTTTCTTCAGGAGACGCACTTCGGGCCAGGACCGATCCCCAAACTACCGGTATTTATATATAATCAATGGTTCCATGCTGTATCCCCAATAGCGAGAACCAGAGGGGTATCCATAGCCCTCGGGAAAACCTGCCCCATGAGGATAACCGAGGTGCAGGCGGACCCGGAAGGAAGGTTTATATTTATAAAAGGGACTCTTCTGGGATCAATTTACACGTTGGCATCTATATATGCACCAAACGTGGGCACGGCAGAATTTTTATTAAAAACCTGGAAAAAGTTAGACGGGTTTAAGGAGGGTTGTGTGATTTTGGGAGGGGACTATAATATAATTATGGACCCCGACCTCGACACCACATCCCAGAGAACGGGACTACCATTCAAGATATGGAAGCGGATGAAAGAATATCTGAAACAAGTGCACTGGGTGGATATCTGGAGAATACTCAATGAGGGAAAAAGAGACTACAGTTATTTTTCTAAGACCCACGCAGTGTACTCAAGGCTGGATATCTTGATGGTAGACCAGTATTATTTGGACCACGTACAAGAAGTGAAAATAAAAGCTATAACAATCTCAGATCACGCTCCAGTAGTTATGAGGTTTCGTCCGATATCCGGAGGTCAAAAGGAAAGAATCTGGAGATTAAACGAGTCATTATTAGATGACAACCAGATATCGGAAGAAATAGAAAAAAAACTGGTGGGATATTTTGAAGAAAATAGACCGGGGGAAACATTAGAACAAGTAAGATGGGACGCCCATAAAGCAGTGGTAAGAGGAGTTTTAATAGCCCAAGGAATCAGGAAAAAGAAAGAAAATAAAAAAGAGTTGGAGGAACTAACCAGAAAGATACATAAAATGGAACAGAAACATAAAAGTAATATGAACCTGGAAGAGGCCAGACAGCTGGAAAAATACAGAGTAGAATATAATTTGTAAAAAAAAGAAGAAAAGTTGCGCTAGTAGTTAAAGCAGTATAAAAATTAATAGAAAATTTTTCAAAATTGCTTAAAGAAAAAAAATTATATGTAAATACAAGGTACACAGTGAATATAATAATTGACCTAATAGTGAATATAATAGTAAATTAATGTGAATTAAATTTTAAAGTCCCAGATTAGAGGTTCTCTATTATTAGTCCACAAAAAAGAGGACAAAGTGTATCAGTGTACAGAAGCGTTAATCCTTCCAGGGAGGTTCAGAGGTGATGAAAGTATTCCTAGCAAATGAATATCTCAGCCTTCCAAATAATATGCTTACCAGAAATAAGCAAAAATTGCGCAGTTGGCTTATACCCAGCCTGGGCCTTTAGATGAATCAGGATCCCGGAACTTTAGGTGCTCGAGAGTGACGTATGCCCCCAGTGGTTATTACCAAAAAGAAAAAAGGGAGGCAGACATAGCGTAATATTGCCAAAAAATTTTTTAAAACAATAATAATAGGAAAAAAGTTATATATAAAATTATATATAACACTTTTCTATATAAAAAATAAAAAATAATTTAAAATAAAAAAGAGAAAAACACCCGGTGTGGTAAACCAAAAGTATAGAGCGTGTTCTAATAGAGACTCCTCCACCATTTGAGTATTGCGCTTACCAGAAGACAACAACAAACGAAACGATTGGCATTATCCCAGCAAGAAGGTGTATCATAAACGTGCAACAGTGATCCAAGAAAAAAACGACTAACACGTATCCCGTCACCACACAGAGGGGCTCCTTACCAGAGACCAACGACAATCAATGCATATAGTCTCCCAGATATGATAGGCCAGTAGTTAGTAGTAAAGGTCCTGGTCCACTTCAAAGATCGGTACTCACTCTCCTAAGCCCAGCGGCTCATATTTACCTTGACACGCACACACTGTTTGAAGAACAAATCAAAGTGAAGGTAGGACAGATCTCTGGCGGAGATCCCAGCATCCGTGTACATAGGACAATCAGTGAATTGTGATGGTACACAACACCGGACTAGCAGGAACTTCTCCCATCACCCCATCATAGAATATAATTTGTACCTGGATAGGAAAACGCAAAACAAATATAGATATGCGGCGCATAAATTTTATGAAAGCGGGAATAAATGTGGCAAGTTATTGGCCAACCAACTTAAAAAGCAACAAGAAATTTCCCATGTACCCGTTATCCAATCCAGGGAAAAATTAATAATAGACACCAAATCAATAGCAAAAGAATTTGAAAATTACTACAAAAAATTATATAACATAAAAATGGAAGGAGGAGACGGGGATAAGAAGGAACAAGCTGAAAGAATTAGGGAGTATATCAGAGAGTCTTCCCTGCCGAACTTGGCACGAGAAGTGGTAGAGGGGATGGAAGTGCAGATAACCGAGGAAGAGGTAAAAAACACAATAGAAAGTCTCCCTAATGGTAAGAGCCCAGGCCCTGATGGGCTGACGAGTGCATACTATAAAAAATTTAAAAATATATTGGCAACACCGTTAAGCGAATACCTTAATCAGATAACAGTCAATCAGAAAATGTCCCCAGAATCCCTGACAGCCTTGACAGTAATCCCAAAACAAGGAAAAGATCTGAAACATTGCTCTAACTACAGACCCATCTCCCTGTTGAATACAGACACGAAACTGTTAGCAAAGATCTTAGCAAACAGACTACAAGAAAAAATAATTTGGGTGGTGCATTTCGATCAGACAGGCTTTATGGTAGGGAGAGAAGCAAAAGACAACACTATAAGAGCTATACACCTGCTACATTGGATGCAAAATGGACCCAAAAAGAGCCCAAGAGTCATTCTGTCAATGGATGCCGAAAAGGCCTTTGACAGAGTGAACTGGGGCTTTATGCTAGAGGTATTAAGGGAAATGGGACTGGGAGAACGGATGATGGGATGGGTAACCGCACTATATACCGGACCAAGAGCACGGGTTAAAGTAAACGGAGCACTATCAGAAGGATTCGAAATAACAAATGGAACAAGACAGGGCTGCCCACTATCCCCCTTACTCTTCTCATTGGTACTAGAGCCTTTCCTGTGCAAAATAAGGGAGAATAGGAGGATAAAAGGAGTAGAAATGGGCATCAAGGAATACAAGGTCTCAGCATACGCTGATGATCTACTGTTCTTCCTGTCAGACCCACAAGAGTCAGTGAGAGAAGTGATGGAGGAGGTGAGGAGATTCGGAAATCTCTCAAATTTTAATATTAACGTAGAGAAATCAATAATACTACCCATACACTTATCCAAAGACCTGAGATCAAAAATACAAACCAATTACCCATTTAAATGGGAAGAAAAATCACTGTTTTATCTGGGAGTACATATCTCAGCAGAAGTAAAAACAATGTTCGAACAAAACTATAGCCCTCTGCTATTAAAGATAGAAGAAGACCTGAAAAAATGGAAAGGAAAGATAATAACTTTATTTGGTAGAATAAACATGATAAAAATGAATATAGTGCCTAGGCTTCTATACGTCCTATACACACTACCAATCCCAATACCCCACAAAAAATTTTTTAAAAAAAAATACGGAAAATATTCACTGCCTTCATATGGGAAAACGGGAGAGCAAGGCTAGCACATAAGACTCTATGTAGGAACAAGGGAGAAGGAGGGGTAGGCTTACCGGACATCTTAAATTATTATAGAGCAATGACACTAGTGAGAATCTTGAACTGGTGTCACAATCAGGATAATAAAGCATGGGTGTTGCTGGAAAAGAATTTGGCTGGCAGAGATTTAGCAGGGCACCATGGATACCAACTAAAGATAGGGGGCTATCGGAATGGACATCACCATTAACGAAGAACACGCTGTCGGTATGGGACAGAATGAATAAAACAGGAAGATATGCCCCGAAAATATCACCCTTAGCCCCATTGGGTGGGTACCCATGGTTCCCTCCAGGCGAGGAAAAAGGAGCGTTAGGACCCTGGGAAATAGAAGGAAACACAATGAGTTTAAAATATGCCCCGGAAGGGGTAATCCTGTCACAGAGGGAATTAGAACTAAGGTTTGGAAGCACGAGCTGGACGGGCTGGAGGTATAATCAAATGAAACAGTTTTACAAGAAAATAGATAAACAAACCCGATCACAGGATTCCTTAACGGTGTTCGAGAAAATGTGTATAAATATATTAAAGCCCAACCATTTGTTATCCCAGATGTATAAAATAGTACTCAGTGAGGAAAAAAATACAATACCACACTTTATAAGGGAATGGGAAAGAGAACTAGGGTATAAATTCACGACACTACAAATAAAAAAGGTAATCGAACCCACCTACTCATCGTCAACAAGCTCAGCCACACAGGAAATGTCATATAAATTTTTAACCAGATGGCATAGAACCCCTGCCCGATTGGCACAAATATACCCAACCGCAGAGAGCTCCTGTTGGAGAGGATGCGGAGAGAAGGGAACTCACCTCCATATATGGTGGACCTGCCCTGAGATAAAGAAATATTGGTGTCAAATAGCCCCATGGATCAGGAAAATGGAAAAAGGAAGGAATGAGATGAAACCAGAAAACTACCTGTTCCATGGGGCTATGAACACCAAGGCAGTATATAAAGAAAATATGATACAGCATTTACTGAACGCAGCCAAGAAACTAATACCAAGAAATTGGAAACAGATCAAGGTCCCAACACTGGAGGACTGGAAAAGAGAGGTGGATAAAATGCAAGAGGCAGAAAGATGGGTATATAAAACAAGAAATGAACAAGAGAAATATGACGCAATCTGGGAGGGATGGGAAGAACAGGCAAAGGTAATAGAAGTTGAAATACAAGCTAGGAAAAACGAAGGGGACTGAAGTAAAAAGACGGGAGGAGACCACAGCCTGGGCAACCTATTCGGGGAATGTATAAGCTTGTCTTTTTTGTGATGTGTTTTTAAAAATAGTAATGTAAAAGGAAAAGCTGAATACAAATTTGATGGAGGCTTGTTGTGGGGGGAGAGGGGCGCTATCGGCGGCCATGGACCATTGGGATGTGGAGCAGATTAAAACCTTTTAAAGGTTTCACTCGTTTTTTTTTTTGTTTTTTGTTTTTTTTATTATCTCACAAATATAAGACAAATCACACGTGACAAGGTAGGCACAAGGAAGGGGTATAAGGAGAAAATAAAATAACACATAGATGGAGTGGTGTGCAGGGGAAGGAGGGGTGGGAGGAGGGGAGAAGTAATGGGGGGAGGCTGAGAAGGGAAACTTGAGAAAGGAACACGGACGGTGGAAATCGGGACATGCACTTTTTTATAAAAAACACTTAGGGAGGAATGAGTCCTCTCCCCCTAATTAAACAAACACATATGGATACACGTAGGTATGTGTATATATATGCATGTATGTGCAGGCGTATATATATATATATATATATATATATATATATATATATATATATATCATATATATATATATTATTTTTTTTTTTTACTTCACAACAAATTCAAGAAAACCACATTTGAGTAAGAAAGCACAAGGATGGAGCCCTTGCACAGAGCACAGAGGGTGGGAGGAGGGGAAGGTTGAGGGGGATGATGGGAGATTTAGAATCGGTTGGGGAAGACTGTAGGACACACACACTTTCATAAGGAATTATTTTAGACACCTTTATTCGGCAGGGGGGATGACACTAAGGACACGTAGTAAAAAACCAACTCCCAATATTTAGGGGAGAGGTATTATAACACCTGAATTAAAGAACTTGAACTTTTTCAGTTTCTTTTTTTTTTTTTTTTTTCCTCTCTCTCTGCTAGCACATCCCTCCGGGGACGGGGGCCGCCGGAAGGGCCAATCTCCAGACCACGGGGGTATTAAATGACGGGACAGACTAATGAAATGTAATCAGCAAAATGTAAATGGTATAAATAAAATTATTAATAAAGATTTAATTATAAAAAAAAAAAACGGTGATCGGTGAAACCCTAGTGCCAACCATTTTGGTAGCACTTGCAGGAGGAAACACATGATTGCACTACAGACTTTAGTGGGAGCAGTTCCTTATTAAGACAAGTTGCCAGGCAAAAGCTTGTACTATTCCTCAAGGGCACATAGCAGCCACTTTCTTTAAGAGTGCTGCTAAAGCACCCTTTCCCAGCACCTCCTCAAAAGGTACACCACCCCATCCTTCTCATAAGCACACAACAGACATTTTGGGCCTGCTAATGCACTCTTTTCCTCCTCCTTCCCAAGGGCACATAGCAGCTATTTTTTTTTTTTATTTCTAATGCACCCAACTAGTGCTCTGTGCTACACTACAGTAACATGTACCAAGCCGTTATCATGTGCACCAGAATGTCATAAGCCAGCACCACACCTTTGCACAGAAGGCCGTTCCTGTCTTCCAATTTACAAAATGCAAAGTGAGTGAACATTTAAAGATATGTGCAGCACTAAAAGGTGAATGGTCTCTGTATATCTATAAGATGATCAAATATGTGCATCAATGGGAAACAGTGTACCATACAGATATATAAATACCATGATTTAGTACATGAATATCATACTAATAATCAATAAACATTAAACTAGATTTGATGATGTGACAAAAATGATAAATATATTCAAGGGCAAAACAATTAGAAAAAAACGAAATCAAAATAAGTTTACGTAAGTCACCACCAGCTTTGAGAAGGCTTAACAAAACCTTGACAAGGCTTAGATGAAACATCCACGCCTCTTACTCCTGGCCAAAATGGGAGATGATCTCTCTTTTCCTTCAATAGCCCAATGTGGTAAAACCGGTAAGGGCTGGCAGCCTCAAACAAAGGATAGGTCAAGTCTTCCTCTTGCACTCATATGTATAACCAGAAAGGAAACAAATGCTCCACATAGTATACAACCGTAGGTGTAACAAAAATTTGTTTTAAAAGTAGGAACACTCACATTTGGATGAATAAAAAGCACCTGTAGGAATATTCAATAGCCGTGTATTATTTCAATGGCATCAGCAAGGCTTGCCTGGCGCATTTCATCTAAAGAGACATCATCTGGAGTGTAAGCCTGCTCTGGTCATTGCGTTTATGTAGAGAGTGTAATCCTCAAAATGAAATATCAACCTATGACGAGATTTCAGCATCATGTGTGTAATCATGCAATCACTTTCTGGTTAGCAAAATTGCACGGGGGAGTGCGTATCAAGACTCACTCTGAGGATCAGGCCGTCAACCGTGTCAGCCACATCACCATACAAACAAAGATTTAGGGGGCACGCCCTAAAAAATGCATCAAAGATGGTGCAGCCATAAGACCATACAGATAAAAAAAAAGTTTACAGCGCACACATACAAAAATGACATTTAACTCCTGCAAGGCTATTTAAAACACCTGAATATATTCAGAAAATATGGGGATTTAGTTACACCATATGGCCATATAGTGCTAAGCTCACTACTACGTCAAAGCACCCCATTATCAGTGGGTCCTACGCTATCCATAGAATGGAAAATCCTGCTTCTCTGAACCATGGGAGAAATACACTCCTCTATATGGGAGAACTAAAGTACTCCTCCTATAACAAAGGTGGACACTAATAAGAGGCTATGATGGGGGGGAATGGGGTGCTCCCCACGTAGTAGTGGGTTTAGCACTATATGGCCATATGGTGTAACTAAATCCCCATATTTTCTGATTTCCTTACAGGAACTGGACGTCCAGTTCCTGTAAGGAATAGAAAGTGACATCAAACCCTGATATAAGCAGAAGGGAAGTAGAGATGCCTGTGTAATCGAGACGCATCGCAAAAGCAGCGCTGTTAAAATGTTGGACTTATACATAATATAAAATCAATTGCGAATTGTAAATCTAAATCGGATTTGGTAATACATAATGTGTTTCCTTTCTGGTTATGAGTGCAAAAAGAAAACTTGACCCATCTTTTGTTTGAAGCTGCCAGCCCTGACCGGTTTTACCACAGGAGTAAGAGGTGCGGATGTTCCTACTCATTTCAAGCCTTCTCAAAGCTGGTGGTGGTTATCTTTTTCATACACATGATCTCTATGTGATTTTTTTGCTGATACCATAAGGAAATTGTTTTCCCCTTGGATATATTTATAATTTTTGTCACATCATCATATCATGGGCTCCACCCACCTCCTCCCGCCATCTTTTTCACCTTGCAGTCTGCAGATCGGCGTGAATACAGGAAGAAGAAGGCTGCGGACAGTGAAATTACTGGATCCAACCAACTGGACCCCAATGCTCCTGCATGGGAGCCCCTCCCCCAACCAGAGCACCAAATTATTTGACTAAATGTGAGTAAAAAAAAAGAATGAATGAATTCATGTGCCAAGTCAAATCGCAAAATATGTGTGCCATTATGTATGAAAACAAATGCCCTTTTAGTCTTGACTTGTTCAATCGTAACCCCTTCAGCTCTGGAACGTTTTACCTCCCCTTCTGACCATGCTATTTTTTGCGCTACTGCGCTGCGTTGCTTTAACTGACTGACAATTGCCTCAAATAGAGCTTTCTTTTGGTGCTATTTGATCACCTCTGCGGTTTTTAAACAGAAAAAGAGCGACAATTGGAAAAAAAAGCAATATTTTTTGCTTTTCGCTATAAAAAAATGTCTTCGTCAGTTTAGGCCGATATGTATTCTGCTACATATTTTTGGTAAAAGAAATACCCAAAAAGTGTATATTGATTGGTTTGCACAAAATTTATAGCATCTACAAACTATGGGATAGATTTATGGCATTTTACTAGTAATGGCGGTAAACAATGATTTTTTTCACATTTTTTATTTATTATGAGAAAAGGTCGCATGGGGACAACGGTACAACAGAGTCTCCACTGAGCGGAACAAGTAATAATAAAGTGACATAAAACAAAAAGAAAAAACACATCGGAAAATGGGTTACAGTATCATGCCAGACACAATAGTGGTTATTCATCTGTTTATGCTTCTTTCTTTTCCTGGTGTGTTCCCGTAATGGTGTACGGGATAATACCTCAAGATGGTATCAATCCAGAACAGGTGACTATATTGATATCCTATGGCTGTTTTGAATATCACCCATTTTCTATAGCAACATCCCTTATCTAGTCGGGCATCTGTGTAGGTCCGTATTCGTTTGTGCCTAGTGTGTGTTACCTGTTGCTCCTGGAACCCAATCTCTTCCTTTTTCCAACTGTTCTAAGATAGCAAGAATATAGAAAATAAGTTTCCTCAGGAGCGGTGAATAGAGAATGCAGAGAGTAGAGAGGGAAGATAAGGAGGTGGGGGGGCTAAAGAGGAGGGGCAGGGGGTCGGGTGTTCCAGGAACATGTGTCCCGGTATCGTCTCATTAAGCTAAATTCCTAGAGGATGTGGTTTGCGTTCAATCCCATTTGGGCATTGTCAGAGAAAGTTCAAATTAGGAGTCAGGGTTACTTCCACGGAGGGCGATCTAGCGTGGACACCGAGGCTTCTCCTGATGTCACCCTCTCAGTAAGGCCCGCAACATCCTCTCTCACCTCCTGTATGTCACAACGATGTGTTTCCTCCAGCTGAAGGATTAAGGCCTCAATGTCTATTCTCGTGGAGAGAGCCTGAAGCATTGCGCGGATGTCTATAGGTCCCGGTTTGGGTGTTTGTGCAGTAGCCGCCATCTCCGTCTGTTGAGCCAATGCTGGTCTCAATAGGCTATCTTGAGAGGGTCCAGTTTCCCAGTCTTGGCCTTTCCGTGAGGGACCACGTGAAGCTGCCACTCTGGCACCAGGGGAGATCCTCTGTATTTGTGTGCAATATTTCCGAATTCCGTCACTTGGTTTACTGGAACAAGCTTCTCTGGTCGCCCGTTCTTGTCTTGTGCCTTTTAGTTGGTATCATACCGGTGTATATTCGGTAAAATGCTGAGAAGGGCAAAACAGGCACAGGAGCTCTTGTAATGTGGGTCTTCACACAGCCATGTCCAGGCCACACCCCCTTGATCAGTGATTTTTAGCAGGACTGCAACATTGCAGTGGACAGATCAGACACCTAACTGACATTTTTGACACTTTTTGGGGACCAGGGAGACTAATAAAGTGATCAGTGCTAAAAATATGTACTGTCACTGTACTGATGACACTGGCTGGGAAGAGGTTAACATCAGGGGTGATCAAAGGGTTAACTGTGTCCCCAGAGGGTGCTTGCTAACCGTGTGGGGGATGGATTCACTAAATGAACAGAGTGATCCATGTTCCTAGTTAGCAGGAAAACAAGATCACTCTGTTCATCTCTGACAGAATGGTGTTCTGCCTTGTGTTTACATCTGCAGGCCACTGTTCTATCTCTGTGGGAAGCGATCACTGGTGGCCGGTGGACATCGCTTCCATAAGATCGCTGATTGGCTGCCTCCTCCTGTCTGTTTGTAATGTAATAATCTAATCTGGAATGATAAGCATGTCACTGTTTTAAACAAGGTTAGGACTGTACGATATGTTAAATACAGTTCTGTAAGCAACACCTTATTTTCTGGCAGTGCCCCTCCCGAAAATAGACTCTGGATCCACCTTTGCTTTGACCTCTGGCTTGTATCCCAGTTATTCTTGTCAGCTGCCTTCCATGACTTTTGGCTTGCATCCTGACCTTCTGTGTCCACAACCAGCATTGACTTCTGGACTTTTCCTGCCATCCTCCAACTTGTGGTCTGCTGGCGCTTAGAGCAGAGGGAATCTGGGGTCATGACCTGGTGTCAGATCACAGCTAAATCCAAATCTACATAAGGGGTTCATTGCATGTCTCTTCTGCAATAAAAAGCATATCTACTTGTAGTTTTGTTATCTGAGATTTTATTACTGCTTTAAACTCCATCCCCTAAAGGATCCCACATCACCTGCTCTCATCATTCCCATATACTCCTGCAAGACCTGCTTCAGCTCCCAGGTCTTCTCTGTTCCATTGTGATTTTAAACCAGTTTACAGGACCTCACACTTCCAGGGTTCTCCAGCATGGTTCCTAGTCTGCTGATCCAGTTCCCAGGTCTAACCTGTGGTGTTCTGTTGCTTTGGCAACCAGCATTGGCATACACTTCTCAGTTAAACCTACCTCTTCGCAATTGCTATACCTTACAGCGTGGCTAGATGGTCCACATCAGCGCATTGATCACACTGGACCCTGCTAGTTTCCCACTGCCCCAAGAACATCCGACCCAGAGACTATGCTAAAGACATTGTCTATATGTCAATTAGACTCAATTAGACTCATGTGATGAAACACCTGCAAGAATTGCCACATGATTTGAACTTCTCAGGCTTCTCTAGTTCTTCGGGTGCGGCAGCCTCTACAGAAACATACTGCTCCGCCTCCAATTATGGCTAGGCCTTTTTTGCACTTCCTCCATTACACTTCTCTGGGGCCCCTAAGTCCTGCAGGGGGTAAGCAGCCACTGTGCCATTCACTTTGAGCTGCAACCTCAGAATTTTCCATTAGATCTGGCCAAAGTGACCTTTACTATCTCCCTTTTGGTCAGAGAAGCCTTGACTTGGGTTACCTCAGTTTTGGAGAGGAATGATCTGGTAATTTCCAACTTCTCTGACTGAACCTCTTAAATCTCAAGCTGGACAATCATCATTTGCAGCTGGTGCCCTCTTACATCTGCATCAGGCATCCTCTACATTGCTGCAACACTCATGAGCGCTATGGTAGTATTCTTCCTGTTAGTGCGAAACTGCCTACCCATACAATGTATAGGCAGACAGCATACACTGACGGTCTGTAGGAGTCTTGCATGCCACCCGCGATCTGCTGATTGTTGGTGCAATGCTTCCCAGCTCCTACAAAAAAAATGGGAAATGATCATTTTTTTATGCGCAAAAAAAGTGCATTTATTTATTTATTTATTTTGAAAAGTGAACTTATCTTTTAACCACTTGCTTACTGGGCACTTAAACACCCTTCCTGCCCAGACCAATTTTCAGCTTTCGGTGCTCTCACACTTTGAATGACAATTACTCAGTCATGCAATACAGTACCCAAATGAATTTTTTGTCCTTTTTTTTCCCACAAATAGAGCTTTCTTTTGGTGGTATTTGATCACCTCTGTTTTATTTTTATTTTTTGCGCTATAAATGAAAAAAGACTGAAAATTTTGAAAAAAAAAAAACACATTTTTCTTTGTTTCTGTGATAAAATTTAGCAAATTATTAATTTTTCGTCATAAATTTTGGCCACAATTTATACTGCTACATATCTTTGGTAAAAATAATCCAAATTAGTGGCTATTATTTGGTCTTTGTGAAAGTTATAGACTCTACAAACTGTGGTGCGAATCATACAAAATTGATCACACCTGATGCACTGGTGGCCTATCTCATTTCTTGTGACCCGAACAAGCCAGGAAAGTACAAATACCCCCCAAATGACCCCTTTTTTGAAAGTAGACATTCCAAGGTATTGAGTAAGAGGCATGGTGAGCTTTTTGATGTTGTCATTTTTTTCCCACAATTCTTTGCACAATTCATTATTTTTTTATTTTTTCCACAAAATTGTCATTGTAATAGGTTATTTCTCTCACATGGCATGTGTATACCACAAATGACACCCCAAAATACATTCTGCTACTCCTCCTGAGTATTACAATACCACATGTGTGGGACTTTTCCACAGCCTAGCCACTTAGAGAGGCCCAAAATGCAGGGAGCGCCATCAGGTGTTCTAGGAGCATAAATTACACATCTAACTTGTTGACTACCTATTACACTTTTGAAGGCCCTGGAGCACCAGGACATAGACACGTGACACTGACGTGGCACTGATGACAGGTGGCACTGATGACACGTAACATTGATGTGGCACTGATGACAGATGGCACTAATACGGGGCACTGATGACACATGACACTGATGACAGATGGCACTGATACGGGGCACTGATGACACGTGACACTGACAGATGGCACTAATATGTGGCACTGGTGACAGATGGCACTTATACGTGGCACTGATATCATGTGGCACTAATACGTGGCACTGATGAGAGATGGCACTAATACGTGGCACTGATGACAGATGGCACCGATACGTGGCACTGATGACAGATGGCACTGATATGTGGCATTGATGACACGTGCCACTGATAACAGATGGCACGTGACACTGACAGGTGGCACTGATGACAGATGGCACTGATACGTGGCACTGATGACAGATGGCACTGATATGGCACTGATGACAGATGGCACTGACGTGGCACTGATGACACGTGCCACTGACGTGGCACTGATGACAGATGGCACTGACGTGGCACTGATAACAGATGGCACTGGGGACAAGTGGCACTGGGGACAGGTGGCACTGGGGACAGGTGGCACTGGCAGATGGCACTGGGGACAGGTGGTACTTGCAGATGGCACTGGGGACAGGTGGTACTGGGGACAGGTGGCAGCGGGGACAGATGGCAGCGGGGACAGATGGCAGCGGGAATAGATCACTTTATTTTTAATTTATTTTTATTTTTTACTTACGGCGCCGCTGCAGCCGTTCATCTCTCCATCCTCACACACTGTCTGTGTGAGGAGGCAGAGCGGCGCTGAGAGATGGTCTCATATGTTTGCATATGAGATCATCTCTCATTGGACACGCCGATCTCGCTGTAAACGGCCGCTGTGATTGGCCGTTTACAGCGATCTGTGACTGGCTGTGTCCGAGGGACACGGCCAGCACAGAACTTCCCCGATGCGCGCTCTCAGGAGCGCGCATTAGGGAAGTAAACAACAGGACATCCAGGGACGTCCACCCGGCAGGGAGCGTCCACGCTGAAGCCGTCTTCCGGCTATGGCGTGGGCGCGTAGTGGTTAAGTAAAATGATTGAGGGAAGTCTTAGGCCTCATGTACATTGCAGCTGGTAATGAAATGTTTAGGAGCATTTGGTCATTTTTTTCAGCAGTCCCTGAACTCTTTCTAAATGATATCTTATGAGTACATGTACACTGAGGCATTTATAGTAGTTTAGAAGCAGTTGAGGTCAGAAGCATTTTTTTGAAAGCAGAAAATTGCATTCAGGATGGTAGTTTGCTTGTAACAATGTGTAAATGCCTATAAACGCTAGAGAGGGATAGAGAGAGAGCGAGAGAGAGATCCCTGCATTGTGGGCATTTAGGAGGGTCTACTGATCTGTAAAATCAGTTATCTGTAAAAAACGCTTCTAAACGCAAACGCTCATGAATGCCGCTAAGCGCGCATAAACGCGGTACACTGATAAAAATGATTCCGTTGGCTTGTAATTTTAACATAAACATTTTATAATTTTCAACATAACAATAAATGTTAATTAATTTACTTTGATATTTTAAGTACCTTACTTAATTTTCATTAGTTCTTCAAACACACCTTTTACATTTACAAAAATAATGTATAATATTGAGTGATCTAGACAAAACTTTTAAGGTATGTGCATTTCCATATTTTAATTGAGTTACATTTACTTAAAAAAAATTATCTATTCATTTGACTGAAATTGCGGGACGTATAAGTTTGCCAAACGTGCAAACGCACAAGTTTTGATGTTGTATATTTTAAAGAGTTTGACGTCTTTTGGAACTTTGAAAACCTGCACAAGGCAGTTCCCATAGATTTGAGACCCATCAGGACAAAAGAGCGCTACCAGTGACAAGAAGTTTTCCAAATCACAACAAAGCCAAGATGCAGGGTGAGGGAGCACCAGCTGTTAAGCTTAAAAAAGATTTTGTGCCACAAAAATGAATGTTTCAGCAGGTTCGGTTTTTGAGATATTGGAATTCAAATTGAGATTATGTAACATCAAGCCCCGCCAACTTTGCACCCAATGTTATTAAAATTTAAAAACAGAGATATCATTTGTTTGGCCTGCATCTGTGCTGTTTTGTGCTGCAAAAAGGGCCATATGTGCTGGTTTGGTTTCAGAGATATTGCGCATTATATTTGTTGAAACCTCTCCCACATTGCACCACATGTTATTACATTTTAAAAACAATTATAAAATTTGTTTGTGCTACGTTTGTGCTGATTTGTACCACAAAAACAAACGTTCTGTATGTTCGGTTTTTGAGATATTGAACATTCAACATTATATTATGTAACCTAAAGCTCTGCCCACTTTGTTATTACATTTCAAAAACAAATATACCATATTTATGCTGCATTGGTAGGAAAAACAAACATATTGGTATATTGTATTTTTTTCATATAGCACTCTCATTTTGTATCAGAAAGAATGGTCATGGGACTTTTATGGGGCATTTATGCTTTTATACGTTTTTTAGAAGCTCTTTTTAGAGCTAGATGTGGGGAATCTATCCTCAAATGTTCACACTTTAACCGCTTGCCAACCATCCACCGTCATTATACTGTGGCAGGTCGGCTCTCCGACGGTAAACCACCATAGGTGTATGTCGGTCTTTGCCCAGAAGATATCGGGCGTGCGTACGCCCACCGCGTGCCGCGGGAGCACGCCCACAGGTCCAGCGGACTAAATGTCCGCCAGCAACCCACGATCGCAGTGTACAGAGGCAGAACAGGGATCTGCCAGTGTAAACAAGGCGATTTCCCATTCTGCCAGATGACGTCAGAGATCTTCTGTTCCCAGTGATCGGGAACAGTGATCTCTGTCATGTCCCTGGCAGCCCACCCCCTCTACAGTTAGAACACACCCAGGGAACACACTTAACCCCTTGCTCGCTCATAGTGTTAACCCCTTCCCTGCCAGTGTCATTTATACATTGAGCAGTGCATTTTTATAGCAATGTAGTAATGTCACTGGTCTTAAAAAGTGTAATTTGGGGTCAGATTTGTCCTCCACAATGCCGAAGTCCTGCTAAAAATCCTGCTAAAAAACATAGTTTGTAGACGCGATAACTTTTCCGCAAACCAATCAATATATGCCTATGTAGAAGAATATATATCGGCCTAAACTGATGAATAAATTTGAATACATTTGTTTTTTTTTATATATCTTTTTTTGGATATGTATTATAGCAGAAAGTAAAAAAAAAAATAGTTTTTTTTCAAAATTGTGTTTTTTGTTTATAGCGCAAAAACTAAAAATTGCAGAGGTAATCAAATACCACCAAAAGAAAGCTCTATTTGTGGGAAAAAAGGGACGTAAATTTTGTTTGGGTACAGCATTGCACGACCGCACAATTGTCAGTTAAAGCAATGCAGTGCAGTATCACAAAAAATAGCCTGGTCATTAACCACTTGCCGACCGGCGCACGACGATATACGTCGACAGAATGGCACGTACAGGCAGGAGGGCGTATATATACGTCCCTCCTTTAGCCTGTCCGTGCTATCGGGAGCGCGCCGGGAGCGGCGCGCTCCCGCGCCGGTCGGGACCCCCGTGAGTCCGGCCACGGTCCCCGCGGACTCGATCGCCGCGGGGACTCCCGCGATCGTCTCACGGAGCGGCTGAACGGGGAGATGCCGAGATAAACAGCATCTCCCCGTTCTGCCTAGCAACTAGTGACGCCGATCTCTGCTCCCTGTGATTGGAGCAGAGATCAGCATTCACTAGCTGACAGCCACGCCCCTCCACAGTAAAAAACACACCCCTAGGCATACTTAACTCTTTCACTGCCCCCTTGTGGTTAACCCCTTCACTGCCAGTGTCATTTATACAGAAATCAATGCATTTAAATGCATTAATTGCTGTAAAAATGACAATGGTCCCAAAAATGTGTCAAAAATGTCCGATGTGTCCGCCATAATGTCGCAGTCACAAAAAAAATCGCAGATCTCCGCCATTAATAATAAAAAAAAATTATTAATAAAAATGCTATAAAACTATCCCCTATCTTGTAAACGCTATAACTTCTGCGCAAACCGATCAATAATCGCTTATTGCGATTTTTTTTACCAAAAATATGTAGAAGAATACGTATCGGCCTAAACTGAGGAAAAAAAATGTTTTTTTATATATTTTTTGGGGATATTTATTATAGCAAAAAATAAAAAATAATGCATTTTTTTCAAAATTGTCGCTCTATTTTTGTTTATAGCGCAAAAAAAATAAAAACCGCAGGGTGATCAAATACCACCAAAAGAAAGCTCTATTTGTGGGAAAAAAAGGACGTCAATTTTGTTTGGGAGCCACGTCGCACGACCGCGCAATTGTCAGTAAAGCGACGCAGTGCCGAATCGCAAAAAGGGGCCTGGTCCTTTGGCTGCAAATTGGTCCGGTCTGAAAGTGGTTAAAGCAGAGTTCCACCCAAAAATTGAACTTCCCCTTTTCGGAATGCTCCCCCCCTCCGGTGTCACATTTGCCACCTTTCAGGGGGGATGGGGGAGCAGATGCCTGTATAATCCAGGTATTTTCTCCCACTTCCGGACATGGATCACCGCAGTATCCGAGGCGATCTACGCCATGTCCGGCCCCTCCTCCACCCCCCCCCACTGCCTTCTGGGAGACACACAGGTCCCAGAAGACAGTAGGGACCAGTGAGATTGCGCAGAGCGACTCACACATGCGCAGAAGGAACCAAGCTGTGAAGCCGCAAGGCTTCATTTCCTGATTCCCTTACTGATGATGCCGGCGCCTCCGCCTGGGAGCAGAGGGACAGATTGGCTTCGGGTGAGGACATTGCGGGCGCCCTGGGCAGGTAAATGGCTTAATATTAAAAGTCAGCAGCTGCAGTATTTGTAGCTGTTGACTTTAATTTTTTTCAAATCCTTCCGGGGCTGAAGTGGTTAAAGTGAAAATTACGTTCCTAAAAAGCTTAAAAAAACATTTACATTTGATGCTGCTTTAATAATATTACATTTGTAACACTTTCTAAATAATAAATATTAATTTGTTTTGAAAGCCTGTGTTTCATGAGACTATTCCCTTTTTTTAAACCATATTATTGTATTATTTTTATATAAAAACCTTCAAAGTATCAAATACATTTGGAAAATATGTTTTACGAACTTAAAAAAATTGAGTAAGTTACAAGTTAATATCACTTAAAACTAAGTAGCTAAGTAATTGAGGCCAGGGACTGATGTGAATGTTGGTGTGCTCTGTAAATTGATGGTGCTATATATGTACTTGAAATAAGTAAGTTAATGTGTTCCTATTCCTAACTTAAACTTTTCTAGAAACTGAAAAATATTGAGTTTATAGACTGGAAAAATTGAGTTTGCTTTACTTGAACTTATGGTCTATAAACTGAAAAAGTTGATTGGCTTTACTTAAACCTATAGTTCCAGACAAGTTAAGGTATGTATTCCTAACTTAAAACAATATGGTCTATAAACTGAAAAGCTTTACTTAAAACAACAAAGTTGAAAACATGAAAAGTCTAATGAGTCAGACAAAAATAAGTTTAGTTGACAGTACTTATAAAGCTCTTGCAAATAGTTGCCTCAATTTTTTGGAGTAGACCCAGCACAATATTTTTTAGTGTATTTAAAGCGGGATTCCACCCTAAAGTGGAACTCCCGCTTTTCGGAACCCTTCCCCCCTCCGGTGTCACATTTGGCACCTTTCAGGGGGGAGGGGGGTGCAGATACCTGTCTAAGACAGGTATCTGCACCCACTTCCGGCATAAACTCCCGTGGGAGTTTACGCAAGTTCCTGTCCCGGCGCGCTGTCTGCTGGGACACACACGTGTCCCGGCAGACAGCGCTGAAGATTCTCATTGCGCCGCGCGACTCGCGCATGCGCAGTAGGGAATCGGGTAGTGAAGCCACTTCCTTCCCTCACCGAGAATGGCGCCGGCTACAGCAGAGAGCTGAGCGAGCGATCGGCCTCTGCTGCCGACACCGCTGGAACCAGGGACAGGTAAGTGTCCATTTTTTAAAAGTCAGCAGCTGCAGTATTTGTAGCTGCTGGCTTTTACCTTTTTTTTTTCAGTACAGTCCCGCTTTAAAAGTGTCAAAACGGAAGTTTTTAACCGTTGGTTAATAGCTGTCAAGTTCCAGCGTTCAGAAGAGGTTTTCAAACATCCTGTGCACATGAAGCCTTAAACCTGTCTGAAAAGTAGCGCTGTAGAATGTACTACAGCTAATGGGACATTTAAAAAATACCATTAAAATTACTTATTTGCAAACAAAGCAGCCAGAGTTCCCCTCAACCTCCGTATCAGACCCTTATCCTCAGTGGGCATCTGTTATGTGTTGCACGGGCGAACCTACAAACATACAAAAGAATAGTGTGGGTCCCTCCTATAGATCCATACCAGGCCCTTTTCCAGTGCCTACAAGCCCTACCTTTATTTGCCTATGCGCTTTATTAGCACCACTACCTATCCTTTCCAGCACATTGTCAATATGACTGCTGGGAACCCTATCTTATAGTTACATTGTTAGTTTGGTAGAAAAAAGCAACAAGTCCATCCAGTTCAATCCACAGAAAAAATAAATAAAAATACACACACACAAATAGAAATCCTTTACAAAAGAAAACAACAAAGCATGGTCCAATTTTCTCCAGTGGAGGAAAAAATCCTTCCTGACCCCTCAAGAGGCAATTGGATATTCCCTTGATCAGCTTTAATGAATATTAGTATCCAGTTATATTTTATGCATTTAGGAAAGAATGCAGGCCTTTTTTAAAACAATATACTGAGCTGGCCAGGCCCAGCTCTTGAGGGAGTATATTCCACATCTTCATAGCTCTTACTTTGAAAAAGCCTTTCTGTATTTGGAGGTTGAATCTCTTTTCCTCCAGATCTAAAAAGTGCCCCCCTGCCTGTGATGACCTTAAAGTAAAACAAGTCTACACCAAGTTCACTCTATAGACCACTTACATATTTATACATGTTGATCATATCCCCCCTTAATCTCCTCCTCTCAAGAGAGAATAAATTAAGTTCAGCGAACTGGTGCACAAAACTAAACTGCATATTCTAGATGAGGTATTACTAATGATTTGTACGGGGGCAAAATTATGTCTCTCTCTCTCTGCAGTCCATACCTCTTTTAATACAAGAAAGGACTTTGCTTGCTTTGGAAACTGCAGCTTGTCATTGCATGTTATTATTAAGTCTATGATCTACGAGAACACCCAGATCCTTTTCCACCATTGATTCCCCCAGTTGTACTCCCCCTAGTATGTATGATGTAATGCATATTTTTAGCCCGAAAATACAAGAGAAGAGGCGTCTCTGGGTGTAGACTTAAAACCAATTTATTCATACAAATCAGGCAAAGCTTAAAGCTTGACGAAGGAGCGCGGCTGTCTTGCCATCTCAGCCCGAACACTCACGAAACCGGTCGCATGCCAGTGACGTCATCATCCTCTGCCTGCGTTCCACCCCTCGCTCTGTCTCCATGACCAGCGCTTCTTCCACAGCAGCTTCCTGGATATGACAGCTCTAGCATCCCAGCCGGCAGGAAGATTAGACCGATCCGATGATCCCTACTGCTTGGATTGTTTTTAATCAATGCTCATTTTAATCTCCAAAAATGTGAGTTGCCTGATTTTGCCTTTGTATGATTAAATTGGTTTTAAGTCTACACCCAGAGGCGCCTCTTCTCTTGTATTTTCTTGCAGCTCTGGAACATGGTTTCTGTTTCCCTTGAGGCTGCCCTGTGTGTGCGAACCCCCTGTTACTGGATCCCCATCCTTTTTTCCTGTATGGACTATATATGATATGGACTTTGTTTTGACTAACAGTTTATTTATATAGTCTCAGGTAGGGATAAGCCGAACACCTCCGGGTTCGGTTCGCACCAGAACCTGCGTACGGACCTAAAGTTTGCGCGAACATTCAAACCCTATTAATTACAATGGACGCGAACGTTCAAAATCAAAAGTGCTAATTTTAAAGGCTAATATGCATGTTATTGTCATAAAAAGTGTTTGGGGACCTGGGTCCATGCAATTTTTTTTTTTAAAAAGGCCATTTTTTCAGGAGCAGTGATTTTAATAATGCTTAATGTGAAACAATAAAAGTGTAATATTCCTTTAAATTTCGTACCTGGGGGGTGTCTATAGTATGCCTGTGAAGAGGCGCATGTTTCCCGTGCTTAGAACTGTCCCTGCACAAAGTGTCATTTTTGCAGGAAAAAAAGCTATTTAAAATCACTCGCGGCTAATGAATTGACGGCTCCCGTAACACAGAGAACAGTCATTCATTGAAAGTCATTGATAAAAAAAAGTCATTGATAAAAAAGCGTGGGGGTCCCCCCAAATTCAATTACCAGGCCCTTCAGGTCTGCTATGGATATTAAGGGGAACCCCGCTTCAAATTTAAAAAAAAATTACGTAGGGGCCCCCCTAATATCCATACCAGACCCTTGAGGTCTGGGATGGATTTTAAGGGGAACCCCGGCCAAAAAAAAAATAAAAAATGGCGTGGGTTCCCCCTTAAAATCCATACCAGACCCTTATCCGAGCACGCAACCTGGCAGGCCGCAGGAAAAGAGGGGGGACGAGAGCGGCCCCTCTGACGCACGGGGACGTTATGGGGACTTCCCTATGGCTTTCCCCATGATGTCAGAGGGGGCCGGGTCACCAGGTGGCCCGCCCTCCGTTATAAAAGACCTGTCAGACGCAGCGAAGCCTCACACAGCGGGAGCCTCCCATTGCGCGGAGCGGCCCAAGAAGAGACACCAACGCCATGGAAGAAGATGCTGGACGAGAAGACCAGAGCAAGAAGGAGCGGATCGGAGGAAGAAGAAGATGGTAGAAGATGGAAGAAGAAGATGAAGAAACCGAAGGATGAAGAAAGGAAGAAGGAAGACCAGAAGAAAGAAGATTTTAATAAAAGGAATTGTCAAAGACTGTCTCCTGTCATTTTTAACCATTTTTGTCACTTTTGGTGAAATGGTAGGGGTACTTTTGTACCCCCTTACCATTTCACACAGGGGGGATCTGGGGGTCCCCTTGTTAAAGGGGGCTTCCAGATTCCGATAAGCCCCCAGCCCGCAGACCCCCACAACCAATGGCCAGGGTTGTGGCGAAGAGGCCCTTGTCCTCATCAACATGGGGACAAGGGGCTTTGAGGGGTCACAGACCCCCAAAGCACCCTCCCAATGTTGAAGGCATGTGGCCTGGTATGGTTCAGGCCTGCCCGCTCTCATCCCCCCCCTCTTTTCCTGCGGCCTGCTAGGTTGCGTGCTCGGATAAGGGTCTGGTATGGATATTTAGGGGGACCCCTACGTCATTTTTTTTTTAATTTGAAGCAGGGTTCCCCTTAATATCCATAGCAGACCTGAAGGGCCTGGTAATTGAATTTGGAATTTGAATTTGGAATTTTTTTTTTTTTATCAATGACTTTCAATGAATGACTGTTCTCTGTGTTACGGGAGCCGGCAATTCATTAGCCGCAGATGGCTGCCTTAGATGACACAACAGGCCAGAAGGGTAAAGGTGGTTTAATGTGATACTGCAATGCTGTACTAACAGCACGCACACACTACACTAATCCCTAGAATCACAGCAGATAATGTCAGCACTCTGAATAATGTCACTGACATCGTCACTGACTAACGCCGGAACACACTACATGAGGCCGCCGGTGCGGCGGCCTTATATAGTGTGGGGCGTGTACTAAACCCCCTGAGCTATAATTGGATGCCTGTGGCCAATTATTGCTCTCCTCGCCGCTGGCTCTATGATTGGCCAAGCATGCAGGGTCACAGTGCATGCTTGGCCAATCATCAGCCAGCAATGCACTGCGACTGGCGCAGTGCATTGTGGGCCATTCGCATCACACGAATTTGATGCGAACGGCCCACATAGTTCTGGGCTCGACGAGCGGACGAACGGCCGATGTTCGATTCGAACATGGGTTCGAATGGAACACCGGGCCCATCCCTAGTCTCAGGTTATCCCGCACTGTGTGTGAAAAAATGTCTTTGATTTTACTGCGCATTTACTTGTATACATATTTTTAGCCCCCAAGTGCATCACTCTACATTTATCAACATTAAACCTCATTTGCGACATAGTCGCCCAATTAAACAATGCATTAAGGTTGGCTTGTAAGTTTGAGACATCCTGTAATGATGTTATTCCACTGCATAGCTTGGTGTCATCTGCAAAAACTGAAATGCTACTTTTAATCCCAGACCCTATATCATTTATAAATATTTTAAAAAGTAAGGGTCCCAACACTGAACCTTGAGGTACACCACTGATAACCTTAGACCATTCAGAGTATGAATCGTTAACCACTACTCTCTGAATTTGGTCTTTTTAGCCAGTTTTATAGCCATTTACAAACTGATTTCTCCTGACACAAGCATGACAGCATACACAAATTGTATAGGCTCTGCCTCTCACCCAATCAGGACTGGTTATACTATATATAAATGAGTCGCCTCCCCCCAGGCGGCATTCTCTTTTTTTCCCTCAAACTGGTTATAGCTATTGAATCAAAGATTTATTTTTATTTTTGCCCTCACCTTGCCGGATTCATCTGCCCAGCCGTATAGGTTCAGCCTCTTTCCTTTGACAAAGCCCCTCTATTCGGTTGTAAAATTTCCATACGATGGAGACCCCCCTCCCCCCAGGTATAGATACTGGGGGGCTGGGATACTGATCTCTGGGTGCAGGTAAAACCGTTCTGCCTTGTGGTTGGGTTGGGACTGATCCAGTCTCTCCTCCCTGGTGAGTTGTGGCCCCAAACACACATTTTTGTTAGTCTTGCTTTGAGTATGTTTATCAGATGGGTGGCGTGCTCATGGGCAAAATTCAGAGGTCCAGAATTTTACATGATACCAACCAGGTTCATATACTACAAACCATTTTTTTTCCTATTGCAAAGTAAATTAAGCAACATTGGAAGCAGGCGAGTTGACTTCAGTTCTAAACTAATCTAATGAGTTGATTCAAATGCTTCAGAATGGCCCTCCCTTATAGGTTTTGTTGGTGGGCTACATCCTATCAGTGTATGCTGTCATGCTTGTGTCAGGAAAACGGAAAATTGTATATTTACCTGACGGTAATTTTCCTTTCCTGATGCAAAGCATGACAGCATACAGGTCCCTCCCTTGTGCGTTTCGCATTTGAGTATAGTTACGAGAATGACGCCTGGGGGAGGCGGCTCATTTATATATAGTATAACCAGTCCTGATTGGGGCGAGAGGCGGGGCCTATTCCATTCGTCTATGCTGTCCTGCATTGCATCAGGAAAGGTAAATTACCATCAGGTAAGTATACAGTTTTCCGTTTTCCAAGCCTGTAGACTTTACCTTACACATTAGCCATGTGTGAGAATCTGTGTCAAACGCTTTTGCAAAATCCAAGTATACTATATCCACAGCCTCTTCCTTGTCTAAGCTTACCTCCTCATAAAAAGAAATCAGATTTGTTTGACAACTTCTGCTTTTCATGTGTCCATGCTTTCTATTGCTTTCTATTGCTATACTTTTTTTTTCTAGCAAAAAATCATCTATGTGATCTTTTATTAAACTCTCAAGTATCTTCCCAATTATAGAAGTTAAACTAAGAGGTCTGCAGTTACTTGGTAAAGACTTTGATCCCCTGTTAAATATAAGCACCACATTGGCCTTACACCAATCCAGTAGTACTGTCAGTCATTAAAGAGTCCCTAAAAATTAGAAACAATACCAATTTTTAGCCATAGTGGTTCATTTGGGGTTATGTCATAATCATCCTCTTGAGCTCCCTCCATGCTCCTCTTATATCGTGTGTGGGGGGATCAGATAACAAAGTTACATTTTTGGACATTCTAAACCACCAGAGCTAACCTCAAAGGCCAAGTGCATTAATGGTAGTCATCTACTGAATAGTTTGCTGTTTTACTGAATTGCGAACAAGCTGGTTATGCCTCAAACCCATGCTGAACCCAACCCTGAAGCTCATTCCTAGTAATGAGCTTACATATATTGATAATAATACAAACTGATACCTAATGTGTTTTGTTTGTTGTGGGAGCAAGTGAATATACATTTAAAATGCATAACAGCCAAGCATTTTGCATGCACAATTTAAGTTCCTATATTTTGTTCTTTAGGATGTTGCTGTAGATAAAGAATACCTATTTTGTATGTTGGTGCCTTCTTTTCCTGCTTTTTATTACTGACCTGGGCCTTGTATCTTGTCCTAAATATATTTTACAAATGATCATTTTTGATAGGTAAATATAGGAAAACGTGCTTTTCAGACTTCAAGCTATGTTTTAGATTTGGTTGAGATCTGCCACGCATTTTTCCATTTTTATAAAATATTTGCTTGGATTATTATAAATCCTACATTAATATATTTTTTTGCTTTGTCATTTCAGTTAGATGTTTCTGTGATTGTGACCCTTTCCTAAGCAGACATATGTAACATCAAGGTAGTGTCAGTGCAATGCAAATCTTAGGATGTTGTCATGACCATCTTTCTAATATAACTAACAAAACCGCAGTTCTACATTTACTTAACATTGAAAGAAAGTCTGCACAATGGTAACTCACATCTCATTATGAAGTTTTAGGACGTGGCATACAGACAATGACAATACATCTCCATATTTGCATCATAAATAAGAGAATTTCTGCCTCCCAGGCATTCTATTGTGCTACTTCATGAAGTCACTATTCTAGACATAGTACAATGATGATTTAATCAGGTTTATTTTCTAGCAAGAATCTCTGAGAGGTAAAATACAAACTGACACGATGTCACCTTCAATGAAAAAAAAAAGCGAATGCAGTATAGTATATGCAGATATATTCATGCAGTGTAAGCTGCAGGGCTTGTGTTGATAGGCAAATGTAGGCTGCTTTCAGGTACATTCTTCTTGAATTTGTGATCAGTTGGAGGCACTTCTGAGATCATTCAGAATTCATTGAAAGAGACATTTGATCCATAGTTACCTTCTTCTGACCTGCAATTGACCTCCTTTTAAACGGTACCAACTTGCTTCAAACCTCTTTTATAGTGCTATTGACTTGAATGGGGAGAGAAGCTATTCGGACACAAACAAAAATTGTCAACACCAATTCTGACGGTGCTATATAATGGTAAATGAACCAAAGATCAGTATACTGGTAGTTTACTGAAGGAAGGCACAGTATATTGACAATAGAGAATAAAAAGGTAAAGATGTATGCAGGGAAACACAGAACAGAGTTAAATGGAAAATGGAAACAGAAGCTGCCAGTAGTTCCTAAAGAGGGTGTTAGATGACAATACAATAAAGGTTAATGTGTATGTTACCCCAACATTCCTGACATATGGCTGTGTTACCATCTACTTGTGTTAAAAAGTATCTTGTATCTCTTTGTATAACTTCCTTTGTGTGCACCCGGTGATCCTGCCAGTCCCTCTGCTTTCCTATTTCAAACTTACCACACAGTCCATCCATCCTACTGTGAAAAGAAAAAAAGGTATTTATAAAAAAATGTATTCATATACAAAAATGTACTGCTTTTCATTTTAAATGAGTGCCGTCTCATCGGTGCCCATACCTGCAGCCTCATCTGCACACATCAATGAAGGAGAAAAATTACCTGAATGTATTGTTTAAAAAAACACATTTAGGGCAAAAAAATGTATTTGCAGCGTTTCCTGCATATCTGTACGTGTGAGATACACACTTTAGATACTGTTCTTCTATTCTGCTATTCAAATTTTTTTTTTAGGGCAAAACATTTTTTTTAGGGTGCGTTTTCTGCATATCTGTACCTGTGAGATACACCCTTTTAGATACTGTTGCTCTATTCTGCTATTCAAAAAAAACACATTTAGGGGAAAAATCTTAAAGTGCGGCCTAGTCTGTATCTGTACGTGTGAGGTACACCCTTTAGATACTGTTGCTCTATTCTGGTATTAAAAAAAAAAAACATTTAGGGTAAAAAAAAATTATTTGCAGCGTTTCCTGCATATCTGTACGTGTGAGATACACACTTTAGATACTGTTGCTCTATTTTGCTATTCAAAAAAACACATTTAGGTGAAAAATCTTAAATTGCGGCCTAGTCTCAGTCTGTATCTGTACGTGTGAGATACACCCTTTAGATACTGTTGTTCTATTCTGCTATTCTAAAAACACATTCCTGTGTGTTTCTATACCGCTGCTGTTTGACTGAATTTTTAACTGTGAGTGTTTACTATTTGCTTCAATAAATTGTTTGTAAATACTGCACAATGGAGTCTTTCCTTCCCTCCTTCTGCCCCTATGCTGATTGATGTGTTGGAGAGGAGATGAGGTGCATGTGAGGACGCTACTGTGAAGGATTCATTGGAAGAGGAGATCTGGCTGTGTCAGTGTAACGCTGTTTAACCCTTACCTAGAGGTAAGAGGCTGGGGGAAACACCAAGGATTGACACACCTAAATGCATGAAGAAATCACTGGTTTTAGCCTAAAGTGTCTATAGCTGCCTGGAGGACTCACTACATATAGAGATTGCAGTGGACAGTTTTTATCTTAGCACAAATTACTTTGGACTATTGCACTTACCAGCATCGCTTGCAATCGCTGCACTTTTCTTTTTGATATTATTTGCACTTATTTATTCTGGACTATATTTTAATGACTGCACATTATTTTTGATATTTTTTGATATTTTGATACACAGATATTTTTATTTGTTTGGTACCATTTGCACATGCTTATTTTGCACAAGCATTTTTTCATTATACTTTAATTATGTTTATTCAATACGGTTTGAATTTTTCTTTTGCACTGCAATAATTTTTTGCATGAATTATTGTTTATGATCCTTGAAATACGGTTCACTATCTACGAAGAGTGACCTTTCTATACAAACAAATTTGGATCGCACTATTGGATGCACTTTATTGTTTATTCTGCACAAGAACTATTTGTTTTTGCACAGGAATTTTTATTCCATCACTGGATGCACTTTAGTATTGATTGTCTACTGATTGATTGGATGCACTTATTATTGATTCTATATTGATTGATTGGTATAGCACTGTTTTTATACTTTGTCGCTATACAATTTTGGTTTAAACCATTAACTCTAATGTCCCATACACAAGCTTGGATTTTCCGATGACTAGTTCCGTCGGATCATTTCCGTCGAAATTTGTCCGATGCTGGTGTTGCGTACACACGGTCGGACAACGTTGTCGGAATTTCCGGTCTTCAAAAACGCTGTGACGTAAGCCGTCTTCCACGAGACTAGAAAAGGGAAGTTCAGCACCACGTCCGGCACCCGTTGGGCTCCTTCTGCTGATTCCGTGTTTATCGCGTGTTAGTAGAAGTTTGGGGACTTACGATTCGCGCTTCTAAGTTTTCTGACTCAGATCGTTACTGCTCTTCAGTTTGTGCTTGTCGTGCGTATCTGTTTATTAGTGCGTGTAGTCAGTTCGCATTTGTTGGTCATTGCGGCCTATATCTTGATATAGGACACTTTGATTTTCACTGCTTATTGTCTGCTCGTTTCTGGTATTCATTTCGTTCTTTTGGGCCTTGCTGTTTATCGGTGCTTTCTGTTTGTCCGTTCTGACCAGCCGACCGTTTGTTAGCGATGTTTCCTGTACGTACTCGTCGCTGAGTTCGTGCTGTACAGGGACTTGGTGTCGGGCTTTTAGCTTTGACCCAAGACCCGTCCATGAACAGAGCGAGGAGGAGTATGTGGACCAAGAATTGGTTGCTTCAGCGTGACCAATTCTCGCACATGCCTTTGCTTCGTGAGATCCGGGAGAATAATCCTGATGATTTCAGGAACTTTCTCTGGATGACGGACCCCGTTTTTCACCGTCTTTTGGCTTTGCTGACCCCTTTTATCAGCCAGCAGGATACCTGCATGAGACAAGCCATCACTCCGGAGCAGAGGCTTGTTGCCACGTTGAGGTACTTGGCGACAGGGAGAAGCCTTCAGGATCTGAAGTTCTCCACAGGTATCTCTCCCCAGGCTCTGGGAATCATTATTCCAGGGACCTGTTCTGCCATAATCCAGGTCCCGCAGGAGGACCATATTAAGGTAACATTTCTCCTTTACTATTCCCTTCTATGTAATGGTATCAGGCATTTGGCTGCTGTTAGTAAGTGCCTAGATAGGGACTTTTTGTATTTGCTAATAGAGAAGCAGTTTATGTGTAATAGGCAAGCAGCTGCGTCTAATACAATTTCAGTTTCCGTGATGTGTTTGATCAAAGATATAATCTTATTCCAGTAGCCAAGGATTGGGGGACACTCCCACCAGACATGTAGGAACGTCCCTGTTGTCTTCTCACAGCGCCAACAAAGATCTGAAGATTCAGGGGACCATTTTTTCGTCTTATCTGGGGTAATGTACCACATCGTAAGAAGTTTATAAGATATTTCCTGGAACCTCGTGCTAAGTGAACACTTATGGGCAAATATGCAAGCCTTTTCCCATTGTGCGTTGGGTATGATTGAGCCCAGTTCTGATTCCCATCTTGCTTTATGCTTATTTCTTTCCTGGTGTAGTGGTTCGTTTAGCCATGCGTATGCAAGGGAATTTGTGTGAGGGGTTTGGGTTCCTTTGTAGCAAATGTCTTCTAGTGGTGTAAGTTTTTGGAAGAAGGCTGTTTTATTTTTATTGTTCAGCAGGAAGTCTTTAATCTGAAGATAGAACCAAATGCTGGGGGAGGAATCACCAAACTCCGTCTTGAGTGATTCAAATGACTTAATCTTATTACCGATCATGCAGTGTATCGCTAGGAATATTGAATTGTGGCCAGGGGTTGGGGTTTTCTTTTGGTTGAGGCCGGGAATAAAGTCAGGATTGTTGGTTAGTGGGGTCAGTGGGCCCGGAATGGTGGCCAGGTTGTATTTTGTGGCTATTTTGTGCCAAATGTTTAAAGTGTTTGTTACAAGGGGATGCGTGATCCCCCTAGTGCCTCTAGAGTGTTGGGACCATGGATAATAAAGTAGACTCCCTCCGTCAGGTTGATGTTCTAGTTGTACCCAGTCTTTCAATCCCCAATGACAGTGCCAGTCAATGATCCTAGATATGTGGGCGGCATAGTAGTATTTTTTGAAATCGGGAAGGCCTATTCCACCTCGGGATTTGGGCCAAGTAAGGGTTCTGAAGTCTGTTCTGGGTTTTTTGTTGGCCCATAGAAAGTTTCTCTGGATGGAGAGCAGTCTGGAGAAAAAGGAATTTGGTATGTGAATGGGTAGGACGTTGAAAAAGTATAATAACCTGGGTAAGACCGTCATCTTTAGTATGGAAGCTCTGCCAAACCAAGAAAACTGTCCGTGGGTCCAACGTTGGAGGTCGTCCGTGATAGATTTTAGTAATGGGGTGAGATTAGCCGAAAAGAGGGAGTCGATGTCTGGGGTTAATTTGATTCCTAAGTATTTGAGAGCGTTCTGTTCCCATTTAAATTTAAAATTGCTTTTGATGAGCAGAAGTGTGTCTGGAGGGATCCCTAGATTAAGAGCTTCGGACTTGGATTGGTTTATTTTAAAGTTTGAGATGTAGCTAAATGTCGAAAAGATTTTAAACAGATTTGGGAGAGTCGTGTGGGGGTGAGTAATAAAAAAGAGAAGGTCATCTGCGTAAGCGGCTGTTTTGTATATCCTGTTGTGTATATTGAATCCAGAAATCTCAGGGGACTTGTTTATCATACGGATAAGAGGTTTGAGTGTGAGGATGAATAGAAGGGGCGAGAGTGGGCATCCCTGTCTAGTGCCATTATGAATCTGTATCGGGTCTGATAGGGTGTTGTTAATTTTAATTCTGGCCTGTGGGTTCTGGTAAAGGGCCCTGATCCAACTCATCATTTTGTCCCCTATGCCAATATGGGCGCAGGTGTTAAACATGTATTCCCACGATACTCTATCAAAGGCCTTCTCGGCATCGGTTGATACCAGAAGGCCCTCGATTTTCTTTTTTTGTGCATGATGTATTAGGTTTAGAGATTTAGTGATATTATCTCTGGCTTCTCTGTTGGGCATAAAGCCTACTTGTTCTGGGCCTATAATCTTGTATAATAGTGGTTTCAGTCTATTGGCTAATATTTTGGCTAGGAGTTTAATGTCTATATTCAGGAGGGAGATAGGTCTGTAATTAGCACAGTCTGTATGGTCTTTGTCAGGTTTAGGGATGATAGCTATATGGGCCATGAGTAGTGTGTTTGAGTCATTGTCCTGTTGGGCAAGGTGGTTGAAGGCTGAGAGTAGTGGGGTGGAGAGTAGTTGTGTGAATGTCTTATAGTATTGTGATGTGAAGCCGTCTGGACCTGGGCTCTTTCCTGGTTTAAGAAGTTTAATGGCATCTTGCAGTTCTGTCATGGTAATCGGTGTGTCTAATGTGTCTTTGTCAAGGTCTGGTAGGGAGGGTAGATTGCTGTCCTTCAGGAATTTTTGTATTGTTTCTTTTCTAGTGTGTTGCACGTGTGACGGTTTATGTTGTGGGGGAAGATTGTAGAGTTTGGAATAGAATTCGTGGAATATTTCTGCTATCTTCCCCGAGCTGTGCTCTAAGGTCCCTATTTTGTTACGTATAGCATGTATGTGTTTTGCGCTAGTGGTATCCCTCAAGGCTCTAGCTAGTTGTTTCCCGCTTTTATCTCCATGTTCATAAAATATGCTTTTGCGGAAGAATAATGCTTTTTGGGTTTGGAAATGGAGAATCTGCAGGAGGGATTTCCTGCATTGAGATAGTTCCTCAGCAGCTGTAGCCACAAGGGATTGTTTGTGTAGTGTTTCGAGTTGAGCTATTTTGTGTGACAAAGCCAGGATCTCTTTGTTTCTTTCCTTCTTTTTTCTGGAACCCCATTTAATGAATTCCCCCCTGATGACACTTTTGTGGGCTTCCCAATTGTTGAGTGGGTTTGTATCGGTGTCCCTGTTGTTTCTGAAGTATGCTGCGAGGTGTTCCTACCGAAAGGGTAGGGGGTGGATGTTTGTGGGTGTGGGGATGGTAGGGGGGGTGGGCGGGAGCGAGGGGGTTATAAAGATGAAATGGTATTGAGTCTTGGTTCAGTGGTGCGTCAGGTTGACGCTGAACCAAGTACTGCGTCAGTAAGACGCTTACTGCGACTCTGTGGGGTTGGTGGGAGGCACGCACGCATCCACGAGTGGTGTGAGATGTAATTAATTGGTCTTCCGGGAACCTAGTGGTCCAGGAGGCCCAAACAGTTTTTTCTATGAGAGGTGTTTCTTTAGGCTTTGGTAAGCAAGATATATTCCCATCTGTCTAAAAATAGACGTGTGGGGGTTTGTTTGTAAATATAAGGAGAGAGGTGTCACATGTAGTATTATTATTGTTAAACCTGAATTCAGGGGAAGGTAAAGGCAACCAGTCTACTTTACGTCTACAAGTAATATAACTTAGGGTAGCAGGTATCCACCATAACAACAGTTAACAAACATGGAGGTGTAGCGCCGAGCGTCTCCACGGCAGGCCCGCCACCCACCTGGCCTGCCGGTGAGACAACCGGCACCCAGCACCAGAAGTTCACCCCCAAAAGACCTGAGGTACATTTACAGTTCTATGCAAGTAAATAAACTACTTAGTATTCAAAGTACAGCCGATTTGTGCCTGTGAAAAAAAAAACAAAAAAAAAAGAAAGAAAAACAGCAATTCTATGAGATAATCTTTCTATTGTAGATATGTTCTCAAGCTATTAAGGGTGCCTCTAGGTGTCCTTTCTGAGTATGGTTAACCCAGGGTAACAGCCCTGAAGTTTCTGTCCTTTGATTTACATCCTGAGCTGCACGATGGTGTCCGCTGTAGGAGAATACCTCCGGGGAGTTTAGGGTGTAGAGAGACCCAACAGCTCCATGTAATCACAATTTGAGGGGAAGATCTCCCCTATGTTCCGGTATCATTACCCCTGGCAAGCGGAATAGAAAAGAGCTTTCCATGGGCCAAGCGTTATCTGTGTGTGGTTGTTAAGTACATATGCGTGCTATTGGCGTTATGTCGCATACCTCTCAAGGCAGGACCTCTACAAGTTCGTGGTTAATGTCCGCCTCAGGTGGGCTTGCGAGTGTATAAACTTCAAGGTTTTACTAACCTGAGTGTCCAAGTTCCGCACTTCTTAATTCGACATGCGTATGGGGTGGTAAACAGGTGGAGAGCTCGATTAGGTCCACTGTCTCAGTCAGTTTACCAGGGCCTTAGATCTGACCCATGTTGGCCGACATGTAGGGTAGCTCTAAATTGCAGACTCCGCTCATGTTAAATGTCTCAATCTCTGTTGCAGGAGAAAAAAAAAAAAACATAACACTTGTAATGAAGAGGGAATAAAATAAGGAGTTAGGGGATGTGCAACAATGGATTAATGTTTGACAATGTACGGGAGCAGTTCAGATAAATGTTGACCGGTTGCATGAGGCTCCTCAAGGTTATCTGATCATATATCTGGGGGCATAGGGGTTGTTCAGAGTAGTTGAGGCATTTTCAGGCTAGTGATATAGTGGAAAGAAACGTAAGTTGTGTCATCATTTCTCGTGGTTTCCTTGTGTAATGCTTGCTTGCCATCTAGTGGTGAAAAATATGAATTGCGTTTGCTCATAGATACTTCTGCATTTTGTCTTGGAACTGAGTGGGGGATCTGAAGTCGTGTACATGTTGAGAGATCCAGGTCTGTTAGGGGGCGATAATGTCCCATGACAACGTGCACAACTCCAACTTACAAATTTTTCCCGGGGAGGGGCAATTGGGAGCCTAAGAAAAGTATGAACGGTGGATCAGGAGAGAAAAATAAAAAGTAGACGTGTTGTAGAACAGAAATGGGTGATGTCAGGTTCGCTGGATAAGTTACAGTCTGGGACCTTTGCCAAAGGGAGAGTTATAATTGTGCCTGCTGGGATTCCCCTTGATCTTTCCTTGATGGTAAGGGGATTTGGCAGGGGAAGGCCCCATTGGTGGCGTGTTGTTAATGTAGGGAGGTAGCCTGTAATCTGCGTACCAGTCAGGTAATTCAACGGGGGCAATCTGTAGGTTTTCACAGAACCTGAGGAGATCCTCTGGCACCCTCAGCATGAACTGCTTGCCATTGTATGAGGCTTGTAAGGCAAAGGGGAATTTCCATCTATACGGAATTCTCTTTTCCTTCAGTATCTCTAGGAGCGGTCTCAGGGCTCTTCTGTTCCTCAGTGTGATCGGGGAAATGTCCTGGTATAGCTGAACATGCACGCCATTGAACGTTACCTGCTGATTTAATCTTGCTTTCTGGAGTATCTCCTCTTTTAAGGGGAAGTTGGGCAGGCAGCAGATGATGTCCCTAGGAGGGTTGTCGTCAGGTGCTCTGGGCTTGAGTGCTCTATGCGCACGGTCGTATTCGATGGGGGAATCTGCAGGCCGTTCTAGTAGGCCGTTAAAGATGGAGGACAGGGCCGGTTTGATTTGCTCTGGGACAACAGATTCGGGGACACCTCTCACTCTTATATTGTGCCTCCTTCCTCTATTATCGAGGTCTTCGATCTGTCTGTTCATCTCCAACATGTGTTGGGAGTGGGTGTCCGTTATGTCGTCCAGTCTAACTAGGGCCCTGTCTCTCCTCTTCCCCGCTCTCTCAGACACTGCCAACTGCTCCGTGAGCCTGAGGAGTTCCGTCTTGATGTCTGTGATAGCTGCAGAGAACGAGTTCTTAATGTCTGCTGCTATCTCCGTCATGGTAGAGTAGGTCAGGGGAGCGTCGTTAGCAGCGTTACCTCTTGATGAGTCCTCTGATGCCGGTAAGGATATCTCGTCGTCCTCTCTGTCTTCTCTCCCGCTTGCTCCGTATGTCGGCGCCATCTTGGGACTCGCGTGGTCGCCGCTGTAGCGGTATTTGCTGAGGCTTGCTGCGGAGATTTTCCCTTTTGGGGTTCCCGCGGACCTGAGGGAGCGATTGTGAATCCCCTTCTTGTTGTAGGTGGGCATATTCTCCTCTCCCTGTAGCCGTTTTTTGCCTCCGGGCCTCCTGTCTCACCGGAGCTCACTCAATCAGCGTCCATGCACGCTGCGCGCCAAGCCACGCCCCTCTTCCTCCTATTATTAGCTTGATAGGTAATTGCAGAATGTCAAAATGTGCTTCCCTTTTTTTTTTTTGGGGGGGGGATTAGGAAGCTTCTTTTATCTTTCCTGTGGGCTGCCAATAGTGTTAGGTAAGGAGGGTCTGGCCAAACTAGCACACATTATTGAGCCATTTGGCTATCAATGAAGTGGAGAGGGTTACCTGTCCAATCCCCCCCCAAACCCCTAGTTATTGTCAATGGCCCATCAGAAGTGGGGGGGTTGATGGGGGGTGAGTAATATGCTAAGGGGACCTTGTACTTTGGGGTGCAAATACTTTCAAGGTTCCAATTTAAGTCTGATCTTGTTCCAAGATGTAAGTGTCTAATCTGCTTGCAATGTTTATGTGCAAAGTGACTCATTTTTTTTCTTGTTTGACTCCACAGTTCCCTTCCACGCCACAGGAATGGCAGACTGTGGCCTCCCACTTTGCCAGCCGTTGGGACTTTCCTAACTGCCGAGGTGCAATTGATGGGAAACACGTCCGCATTGTCCAACCCCCAACTCGGGTTCATACTATTATAATTACAAGGGGTTTAATAGTGTAGTGATGTTGGTGGTGGTGTCGGCGACATACGAGTTTTTGTATGTGGACGTGGGGATGAATGGCCGGATCTCGGATGGTGGTGCCATTGCGCACACGGAGTTCTACTGGCGTCTCCAGAGTGGCAGTCTGTGCTTGCCACCTCCAGAGGAGAATGCTGAAGGACTCCCCTTCGTCTTTGTCGCGGATGAACCATTTGCGCTGACAACCCATCTGATAAGGCCCTTCCCGATGAGGACCCTCACCCCAGACCAGAGGGTCTTCAATTACAGGCTGTCCAGAGCCCGCAGAGTGGTGGAGAACAACTTTGGGATCCTGGCCAGCCGCTTCCGCCTCTTTTTGACGGCTATTAACTTGGCGGAATATAAACTCAACCACATAGTTCTTTCCTGCTGCATATTGCACAACTTCCTCAAAAGACATAGCAGCAACTATGTTGTGCCCGTTGGCCCGGATGTGGACGGGCCTTCCAATGCTGACCTCACAGCCCTTCAAGCTGCACGTCCTGGCTTGCCCCCTCTAAATGCCCGCGAGAGATATATGGACTACTTTGTGGGTAGGGGGGCCATTGCTCTGCCTGACGATGTGTGAGAGGCATTTTTTAATAAATATATTTTTTAACCAGACCTAGGATTTCTTGTCATTTACTGCTTGTGTTTCTTGTAGGTGTGTTCTAGCTTATTTGTATTTTAAATTTTGGCCCTTTATCTTCAACAGTGGGAATGCACTTTCTGGGCAAAAGGAGGTTACAGTCTCTTCTTCCCAAAAAGAATCTTCTCATGTTGTGTGTGTGATACCTAATATTTTGTCTAGATAAGGTTTGTAGTGCATAACTGACACCCAAAATACTCCTTTTCATCACCATGACAGAAATGTGTGTATTCCCGAAAATGGTGTGCTACGTGTTTTATTACAAAGCACTGTGGGTGTCATTTACAAAAGCCAAATCCACTATGCACTACAAGTGCACTGCAAAAGTGCCCTGGAAAATACACTTGCAGTGCAAACTGGAATAGCCTTTAGTAAATAACACCCATTGTCACCAAAATCATTTACTTTTGCCATAAATAATGCTTTTGTGTTTTTAAATAAGGAAGCCACACATTTTTTAGATGTCAAAATTTTACTTACAACACATTCACAAGTGCCTTTCAAAAATGCTTTTGGAAACTGAAAAGATCTTTGTTATTTAGAACATTGTTTACTAACATTGCGCATTTGGTAAAACCAGGCATGTAGCAAAACATAACAGACTGAACATAGGAACTTGCAAAGTTCAACTTTCAAAAGTGAAGACAAGATCAGACATGACTATATGTTCAAAGTGTGTTTGATCGTGCCTTCATCACATGTGGTGTCACCCCTGGAAAAGTGAAATTTAGAACATGCACACAATTTGGGTATCAAAATGGGCATTTGATGCTAAAACACATGCCTAGAATGATCAAATGTGCAATCTCCCATCATGGGGATCAATGGACGTGTTTTGGGGGTGCAACCCCTTCACCTCACCCACTTTAGTAGTTAGTAAAGTGGTTGCACCCCCAAAACGTTGTCATTCATCCACCATGATGGGAGCTAGCACATGTTGACACACTGTGTGCATCTTCCAAATTTGGCACAGTTATTAAGTTAAAATTTTTGTGAGAAACAGACACAAATGTGTTATAATTACTTTGTGCATTTTCAGATTTTCGCTAAAACATCAATGATGTTCTTCATTTTTTGTTGAACATCATTGATGTTTTTCTTGATCTCATCTAGATCTCGATTGCACACCATTATCTCCCCAATGAGTACGTGTGCACTTTCAGTGGTAAAGTGCGATTCTTCTTCCACAACATCCACATCACCTAAAAAAAAACACAAACAAAAAAAAAAGTGGCTATTGTAAAAGAGGCAGGCATACATTGATTAGCTTACCAGTAGCTGGGTTCTCCCACACTCACCTGTTGTGGTGACAAGTTCTCCAAGTTCGATGATCTCTCCTTCCTCCTCCTCTTCTGCTTCTGGTGTTGGTATTTCCCCTTTTTTGGGAGGTGTGGGTTTCCTGGTGTCCTCAGACGTCCCAAGTCTTCGCTCCCCTATGAGAATGTACAAAAGGAATACTTAGCACAACAATCTATTGAGGGCAGAAATAGGAAATGTCAAACATTGCTTGGAAGTGACGGACAATAGTTGTTTGTGGCCAGGTTCAAAGGACAACAACATTAATGTAGTCACTTTGTAAAGGTGCAAAACTTACTACCTTTTTGGTTGACGTTTATCAGATGGAGACACCCCTATAGTATCAACTGGAGCACATGTGTGGAACAACATAATAAAAAGGGGGTTTGGGTGTCCCAGCACTAGTGCTCTAGAGTCCAGATGGGTAAACAGCTACTGAGTGACCTCTCCTTTACATTGAAGAAATTTGCTTTACATTCTTGATGACATCTCTATTGACAACAAACTTCCATTCACTAAAAACTTCACCAAACATCGTATTATAAGTGGCCGAATGATCGAGGTTGAGTACGATCGAATTGACACACGAACATGAAAGTGGCCATTTTCAAATGTACAACATAGAAAAAAACAACCACATGGAGCAGTATGCAAGCAAGAAAAAAAAACACAAAACACGACAACTACTTACTTTTTTGAAGAACTCGATTGATCTTTATGTACTGATCGGGCTCCCTCAGTTTCAGGTCTGACCAGCGTTTCCTCAGTTGTTCCTTGGATTGTTGTACCACAAAATTATTGTACAGCCTCCTCACAACTTTAGACATGATCTTGGCCTTTCTGACATTTGGGTTGAGGTAAGGCCCATACTTCCCATCATAGTCGCTCCTCTTCAATATGTCCACCATCTCCAACATTTCTCCAAAAGACATATTGGAGGCCTTAAATTTAAGCCTCCGGGATCGGGACGTTTCTGCCTCCGGCCTTTCCTCGTCCTCCTCCTCATTGCTGTAATATTTAGGGCGCACCTGCTGTGTCCCCGCCATGTGCTTTCCCCACTGCGCCGTAAAGAGAAGGGGTGGGGAATAGACGATAAAGATCGTCAGGGGCGGGCGGAGTTTCACGCATGCACACTGTATATAAAACGTCACACGCGTGTGTCGTAGCGACGATCTGTGAGCCAAGGGGAGAGAGAGCTGACGCACGACACCAGGGGTGCCCAACCTTTTTAAGAGTGAGGGCCACTTAAGCAACTTGGTAACCAGTCGCGGGCCACAATGAGCGGAGCGGGCATATGACAGGTCACGGCTACTCTATAGGCCCTCCGATCCGATCCACACAGATGGAAGGGGACTCCCCTTTTTTTTAAGAGGATCGGATTGGAGGCAGGCGGGAGTAAACGGACAAAAGTCTGTTTACATCTGCCGCTCTGTAGAGGTGAATTGAGGGTCCGATTGGGTAGGGCCGATCGCGTGAAAAGGGCCTAAACTGCTTTCACACTGATGTGCTGTGGTTTACCCACGCTGCGGGTGCAGCATAGTGCTCCTGTGTCTATCCTGCAGGTTAACTGAACGTTGCCATAGACTCTGCCTGTGGCAAAAGCCGGCGCTGTACGGGAAGCATCGGCTTATGGGGCTCTACTCTACAGCCGCTTTCTTCCTCTACCACCAGCTTCATTCACAACACTGATGCTGTGGTATGCTGGGTCGGCAACCTGCGATCTGGTCTTGCTAACCCACCATTCCAGAACAGGAGGTTGCGGGCCACATCAGAGGGCTCCGCGGGCCACATGTGGCCCCCGGGCCACTGGTTGGCCACCCCTGCACGAGACGATCGCTATAACAAAGGTACAATTTGAACTTGGTACATCACTAGCCTAGACTGCTTAGACCTTGAGACTTATTTATGGAGAAGATTAGGAGAGTTTAGCCTGACATTATTTAGTGTTTTGTGTGGTGTAGTGTCTTGCAGAGAAGATGGATGGCTTCAATGACGTCAGTTTTCTCCCCCTCTTCATTGATAAATATCGGGAATTGACCCTTTTGTGGCAGGCAAAACACCCGGAATACAGCAACAAACCAAAGAGGTACGCAGCGATGAAGAAACTTCTGGAATTTGTATTGCCAGTGATCCCCAAGGCAACCGTTGAGAAGTTAAGAACAAAAATTGGCAGCCTGAGGAGTACATATTTCAGGGAGCGCAATAAGGTCCTGAAGTCCCAAGCATCTGGAGCTGCAGCAGATGAGGTATATGTCCCCAGGCTGTGGTACTACGACAGGCTCCATTTTCTCAAAGACCAGGCTGATTTCAGGGAGTCACTCTCGACTCTTCCTTGCACGCGTCCTTCCACGCGTCCTTCCACGCATGCCACCCCTGATGAGGCTTCCGAGGACCAACCTGGGCCTTCCAGTCAGGAAGAGGTGGAGGAGCCCAGCTTGAGCCAGGTATAGTATTTTTGTACCTATTTTTGGGAAAAATGAATGATGTTCACTTAATTCAGGATCCCCAATTGCTTATTTACTAACGTGTTTGACATATCAACAGACAGTAGTGTTGGAGACATTTGGGGCAAGAATCTAAACTGCTGGGCTGAGAATTGTATGGTTTTCTATTTGTAAACATTTTGCAACAGTCAATAGATGAAAATTGTGTGTGTTTGATGAACAAATAACTCAAACTATGTCCCTTTTTCATACACAGGAAGACCTCAGCCAGGAGGTGGCTGTGGAATGTGGCAGTCAGGAGGAGGCAGGGGTTAGTGGCAGCCAAGAGGTGGGTAGGCCTAGGAGCCTGACTGTATCCCAAGTCCCTCCCCTCAGAGCTCCGGCTGATAAGGGAGGCTTCAGCGGCACTACATGCCACACCCACCTACGAGGAGGCCTTTGGCTCCTTGGTTGCCACTAAACTCAAGGATATGGAGGCGGGGCAACGCAACATGTGTGAGGAGGTCATCCTCAAGGTACTAAATAAGGGGGTGGCTGGGGAGATGACCCCAGCAACACATGTTTGCGAGAGTCACCATGCTCCGCCTCCTCCTCCTCCTTCTGCCACACCTCCAGCACCACAGCCACCACGTGGAAGGAAGCGTGTAAGGAAGACCAAAGTGTGACGACCTGGATTCAGTCTGGTCTGAGAGAAGATGGAGCCTCTCGTATGACCACAGCCTGGGGACATAGATGGCATCTGCTGCAGTTCCGGATGTTTTGGACTTCAGGACCAGATTGCACTCCCTTATTAAGATACGTACTCCTCAGGCCACCAATTTTTGAACATAAAAAAATGATGTTTGCTGTGGGGGTCCAAGGCTTTGCAAATTTCACAAGTTTCTCCATCGCTGCCTTCCTCTTTGGTTTGTTGCTGAGACCTAAATAAAGGTATTTTTGATTTCAAGAAATCCTTGCCTATGTGTTTTACTTTTCAACAATGTCAGTTTATTTGTCCAATTAACAAGGGGCAACAACAACAAACAACCTCCGAGTGAATTTAGGCTACAAATACAAATGATAATAATGGTGTTTGGATAAGTTGACACACACAACCCCCCCCAAAAAAAAAAATAAAAAATAATAAAGGAAATCTGGATTAAAAAAAAAATAGAAATAAAAATATATCATATATCAAAAAAATATCAAAAACATTCTTAAGATCTGACGAAGAACAAACATCTAGCCAATAAATCATGAAAAAGAATAAATAAAGAAGTTTGTGAGAAGTCAGTGTGAATAGGAGCAGCTAAAAAACATCATTCTTCTTGCATTGTAAAGAAAAAGAGAATGCGCTGCATTAAACACATTTTAACATTGCAGCGTGACGAATGTGCTGTGTCGATTAGGAACCGTAGTTTTACCTGACTGAGTGCTTCCGTCACAGAATTTCTTCTGAGCATGCGTGGCACTTTGTCCGTCGGACTAGGCTACACACGATCGGAATTTGTGTGATCGGACTTTGTTGTCGGAAAAATTGAGAGCAGGAGATAAAACTTTGTCCGTCGGAAAATCCGATGGAAAATGTCCGATGGAACCTACACACGGTCGGAATTTCCGACAACATTGTCCGATAAGACATTTTCCATCGGAAAATCCTACCGTGTGTATCTGGCATTAGACGCTTTTCCAGGAACCATCCTTCGGAGTTCCCCCCTAGGATTGGTATCCTTCCTTCCATTAAGTGCCACATTTTTATTATTATTAATTAATTTTAATATTTATCTTAATTGAATTAATTATTTATTTCTGCTTCTTATATATTTAGTGGTCTGGATTTAGAACCACTTATTTCCAAATATTACTCGTTGCTATTAGGGATGGGCCCGGTGCTCGATGCGAACCCATGTTCGCATCGAGCACCGGGTGTTCGCTCGCTCGGCGAGCCCAGAACTATTTTGGCCGCTCGCATCACGTTCGTGTGATGCGAGCGGCCCCGCAATGCATTGCGGCCGGCGCGGCCGGCGCAGTGCATTGCTGGCTGATGATTGGCCAAGCATGCACTGTGACCCTGCATGCTTGGCCAATCACAGCGCCGGAAACTCGAAGAGCCATAATTGGCTACAGGCAGGACGCCTGTAGCCAATTACAGCTCAGGGGCTTTAGTACACGCCCCCTCTTATAAAAGGCCGCCACGGCGTCGGCGCCGGTCACATGCGTTCCGGCGTTAGAGAGAGCAGGATCATTCTGTGTCACTCTGCTAGATTCAGTTAGAAAGATTTAGTTAGAGAGATTTAGTTAGAAAGATTCATTTAGAAAGATTCATTTAGAAAGATTCATTTAGAAAGAGGGGCTTGTAGTGTGTTCGTGGCAGGCAGGCACTGGCAGGCAGTGGCAGCAAACAGAGCTCCTATATTTTGTTCCCAGAAGCACCTATAGGACTTGTAGTGTGTTCGTGGCAGGCAGGCAGTGGCAGCAAACAGAGCTCCTATATTTTGTTCCCAGAAGCACCTATAGGACTTGTAGTGTGTTCGTGGCAGGCAGGCAGTGGCAGCAAACAGAGCTCCTATATTTTGTTCCCAGAAGCACCTATAGGACTTGTAGTGTGTTCGTGGCAGGCACTGGCAGCAAACAGAGCTCCTATATTTTGTTCCCAGAAGCACCTATAGGACTTGAAGTGTGTTAGTCCCATCACACAGAGCTATATTTTCTTACCAGAAGCACCTATAGGACTTGAAGTGTGTTAGTCCCATCACACAGAGCTATATTTTCTTCCCAGAAGCACCTATAGGACTTGAAGTGTGTTAGTCCCATCACACAGAGATCATATATTTTGTTCCCAGAAGCACCTATAGGACTTGAAGTGTGTTAGTCCCATCACACAGAGATCATATATTTTGTTCCCAGAAGCACCTATAGGACTTGTAGTGTGTTAGTCCCATCACACAGAGCTATATTTTGTTCCCAGAAGCACCTATAGGACTTGAAGTGTGTTAGTCCCATCACACAGAGCTATATTTTCTTCCCAGAAGCACCTATAGGACTTGAAGTGTGTTAGTCCCATCACACAGAGATCATATATTTTGTTCCCAGAAGCACCTATAGGACTTGAAGTGTGTTAGTCCCATCACACAGAGATCATATATTTTGTTCCCAGAAGCACCTATAGGACTTGTAGTGTGTTAGTCCCATCACACAGAGCTATATTTTGTTCCCAGAAGCACCTATAGGACTTGAAGTGTGTTAGTCCCATCACACAGAGCTATATTTTCTTCCCAGAAGCACCTATAGGACTTGTAGTGTGTTAGTCCCATCACACAGAGATCATATTTTTGTTCCCAGAAGCACCTATAGGACTTGAAGTGTGTTAGTCCCATCACACAGAGCTATATTTTCTTCCCAGAAGCACCTATAGGACTTGTAGTGTGTTAGTCCCATCACACAGATCATATATTTTGTTCCCAGAAGCACCTATAGGACTTGAAGTGTGTTAGTCCCATCACACAGAGCTATATTTTCTTCCCAGAAGCACCCATAGGACTTGAAGTGTGTTAGTCCCATCACACAGAGATCCTATATTTTGTTCCCAGAAGCACCTATAGGACTTGAAGTGTGTTAGTCCCATCACACAGACCTATATTTTCTTCCCAGAAGCACCCATAGGACTTGTAGTGTGTTAGTCCCATCACACAGAGATCCTATATTTTGTTCCCAGAAGCACCTATAGGACTTGAAGTGTGTTAGTCCCATCACACAGAGATCCTATATTTTGTTCCCAGAAGCACCTATAGGACTTGAAGTGTGTTAGTCCCATCACACAGACCTATATTTTGTTCCCAGAAGCACCTATAGGACTTGAAGTGTGTTAGTCCCATCACACAGAGATCCTATATTTTGTTCCCAGAAGCACCTATAGGACTTGAAGTGTGTTAGTCCCATCACACAGACCTATATTTTGTTCCCAGAAGCACCTATAGGACTTGAAGTGTGTTAGTCCCATCACACAGAGATCCTATATTTTGTTCCCAGAAGCACCTATAGGACTTGAAGTGTGTTAGTCCCATCACACAGACCTATATTTTCTTCCCAGAAGCACCCATAGGACTTGTAGTGTGTTAGTCCCATCACACAGAGATCCTATATTTTGTTCCCAGAAGCACCTATAGGACTTGAAGTGTGTTAGTCCCATCACACAGAGATCCTATATTTTGTTCCCAGAAGCACCTATAGGACTTGAAGTGTGTTAGTCCCATCACACAGACCTATATTTTGTTCCCAGAAGCACCTATAGGACTTGAAGTGTGTTAGTCCCATCACACAGAGATCCTATATTTTGTTCCCAGAAGCACCTATAGGACTTGAAGTGTGTTAGTCCCATCACACAGACCTATATTTTCTTCCCAGAAGCACCCATAGGACTTGTAGTGTGTTAGTCCCATCACACAGAGATCCTATATTTTGTTCCCAGAAGCACCTATAGGACTTGAAGTGTGTTAGTCCCATCACACAGACCTATATTTTGTTCCCAGAAGCACCTATAGGACTTGAAGTGTGTTAGTCCCATCACACAGAGATCCTATATTTTGTTCCCAGAAGCACCTATAGGACTTGAAGTGTGTTAGTCCCATCACAGACCTATATTTTCTTCCCAGAAGCACCTACAGTGGTGTGAAAAAGTGTTTGCCCCCTTCCTCATTTCCTGTTCCTTTGCATGTTTGTCACACTTAAGTGTTTCGGAACATCAAACCAATTTAAACAATAGTCAAGGACAACACAAGTAAACACAAAATGCAATTTGTAAATGAAGGTGTTTATTATTAAAGGTGAAAAAAAATCCAAACCATAATGGCCCTGTGTGAAAAAGTGATTGCCCCCCTTGTTAAAACATACTATAACTGTGGTTGTCCACACCTGAGTTCAATTTCTCTAGCCACACCCAGGCCTGATTATTGCCACACCTGTTCACAATCAAGGCATCACTTAAATAGGAGCTGCTTGACACAGTAAGGTCCACCAGAAGATCCTTAAAAGCTACACATCATGCCGAGACCCAAAGAAATTCAGGAACAATTGAGAAAGAAATCAATTGAGATCTATCAGTCTGGAAAGGGTTATAAAGCCATTTCCAAAGCTTTGGGAATCCAGCGAACCACAGTGAGAGCCATTATCCACAAATGGCGAAGACATGGAACAGTGGTGAACCTTCCCAGGAGTGGCCGGCCGCCCAAAATTACCCCAAGAGCGCAGCGACGACTCATCCAAGAGGTCACAAAAGACCCCACAACAACGTCCAAGGAACTGCAGGCCTCACTTGCCTCAGTTAAGGTCAGCGTTCATGCCTCCACCATCAGGAAAAGACTGGGCAAAAATGGCCTGCATGGCAGAGTTCCAAGGAGAAAACCACTGCTGAGCAAAAAGAACATCAAAGCTCGTCTCAATTTCTCCACAACACATCTTGATGATCCCCAAGACTTTTGGGACAACATTCTGTGGACCGATGAGACAAAAGTGGAACTCTTTGGAAGGTGTGTGTCCAAGTATATCTGGCGTAGAAGGAACACTGCATTTCAGAAAAAGAACATTATACCAACAGTAAAATATGGTGGTGGTAGTGTGATGGTCTGGGGCTGTTTTGCTGCTTCAGGACCTGGAAGACTTGCCGTGATAAAAGGAACTATGAATTCTGCTGTCTACCAAGAGATCCTGAAGGAGAATGTCCGACCATCTGTTCGTGTACTCAAGCTGAAACGAACTTGGGTTCTGCAGCAGGACAATGATCCTAAACACACCAGCAAGTCCACCACCGAATGGCTGAAGAAAAACAAAATGAAGACTTTGGAGTGGCCTAGCCAAAGTCCTGACCTGAATCCTATTGAGATGTTGTGGTATGACCTTAAAAAGGCCGTTCATGCTCGAAAACCCTCTAATGTAACTGAATTAGGACAATTCTGCAAAGATGAGTGGGCCAAAATTCCTCCAGGACGCTGTAAAAGCCTCATTGCACGTTATCGCAAACGCTTGGTTGCAGTTGTTGCTGCTAAGGGTGGCCCAACCAGTTATTAGGTTTAGGGGGCAATCACTTTTTCAAACAGGGCCATGATGGTTTGGATTTTTTTCACCTTTAATAATAAACACCTTCATTTACAAATTGCATTTTGTGTTTACTTGTGTTGTCCTTGACTATTGTTTAAATTGGTTTGATGTTCCGAAACACTTAAGTGTGACAAACATGCAAAGGAACAGGAAATGAGGAAGGGGGCAAACACTTTTTCACACCACTGTATAGGACTTGAAGTGTGTTAGTCCCATCACACAGACCTATATTTTCTTCCCAGAAGCACCCATAGGACTTGTAGTGTGTTAGTCCCATCACACAGAGATCCTATATTTTGTTTCCAGAAGCACCTATAGGACTTGAAGTGTGTTAGTCCCATCACACAGACCTATATTTTCTTTGCAGAAGCACCCATAGGACTTGTAGTGTGTTAGTCCCATCACACAGAGATCCTATATTTTGTTCCCAGAAGCACCTATAGGACTTGAAGTGTGTTAGTCCCATCACACAGACCTATATTTTCTTCCCAGAAGCACCCATAGGACTTGTAGTGTGTTAGTCCCATCACACAGAGATCCTATATTTTGTTCCCAGAAGCACCTATAGGACTTGAAGTGTGTTAGTCCCATCACACAGACCTATATTTGCTTCCCAGAAGCACCCATAGGACTTGTAGTGTGTTAGTCCCATCACACAGAGATCCTATATTTTGTTCCCAGAAGCACCTATAGGACTTGAAGTGTGTTAGTCCCATCACACAGACCTATATTTTGTTCCCAGAAGCACCTATAGGACTTGTAGTGTGTTAGTCCCATCACACAGAGATCCTATATTTTGTTCCCAGAAGCACCTATAGGACTTGAAGTGTGTTAGTCCCATCACACAGACCTATATTTGCTTCCCAGAAGCACCCATAGGACTTGTAGTGTGTTAGTCCCATCACACAGAGATCCTATATTTTGTTCCCAGAAGCACCTATAGGACTTGTAGTGTGTTAGTCCCATCACACAGAGATCCTATAGTTTGTTCCCAGAAGCACCTATAGGACTTGAAGTGTGTTAGTCCCATCACACAGAGATCCTATATTTTGTTCCCAGAAGCACCTATAGGACTTGAAGTGTGTTAGTCCCATCACACAGACCTATATTTTCTTCCCAGAAGCACCCATAGGACTTGAAGTGTGTTAGTCCCATCACACAGAGATCCTATATTTTCTTCCCAGAAGCACCTATAGGACTTGAAGTGTGTTAGTCCCATCACACAGACCTATATTTTGTTCCCAGAAGCACCTATAGGACTTGAAGTGTGTTAGTCCCATCACACAGAGATCCTATATTTTGTTCCCATAAGCACCTATAGGATTTGAAGTGTGTTAGTCCCATCACACAGACCTATATTTTCTTCCCAGAAGCACCCATAGGACTTGTAGTGTGTTAGTCCCATCACACAGAGATCCTATATTTTGTTTCCAGAAGCACCTATAGGACTTGAAGTGTGTTAGTCCCATCACACAGACCTATATTTTCTTTGCAGAAGCACCCATAGGACTTGTAGTGTGTTAGTCCCATCACACAGAGATCCTATATTTTGTTCCCAGAAGCACCTATAGGACTTGAAGTGTGTTAGTCCCATCACACAGACCTATATTTTCTTCCCAGAAGCACCCATAGGACTTGTAGTGTGTTAGTCTCATCACACAGAGATCCTATATTTTGTTCCCAGAAGCACCTATAGGACTTGAAGTGTGTTAGTCCCATCACACAGACCTATATTTTCTTCCCAGAAGCACCCATAGGACTTGTAGTGTGTTAGTCCCATCACACAGAGATCCTATATTTTGTTCCCAGAAGCACCTATAGGACTTGAAGTGTGTTAGTCCCATCACACAGACCTATATTTTCTTCCCAGAAGCACCCATAGGACTTGAAGTGTGTTAGTCCCATCACACAGAGATCCTATATTTTGTTCCCAGAAGCACCTATAGGACTTGAAGTGTGTTAGTCCCATCACACAGACCTATATTTTGTTCCCAGAAGCACCTATAGGACTTTAAGTGTGTTAGTCCCATCACACAGACCTATATTTTCTTCACAGAAGCACCCATAGGACTTGAAGTGTGTTAGTCCCATCACACAGAGATCCTATATTTTGTTCCCAGAAGCACCTATAGGACTTGAAGTGTGTTAGTCCCATCACACAGACCTATATTTTGTTCCCAGAAGCACCTATAGGACTTGAAGTGTGTGTTAGTCCCATCACACATAGTTCCTATATTTTGTTCCCAGAAGCACCTATAGGACTTGAAGTGTGTTAGTCCCATCACACAGAGATCCTATATTTTGTTCCCAGAAGCACCTATAGGACTTGAAGTGTGTTAGTCCCATCACACAGACCTATATTTTCTTCCCAGAAGCACCCATAGGACTTGAAGTGTGTTAGTCCCATCACACAGAGATCCTATATTTTGTTCCCAGAAGCACCTATAGGACTTGAAGTGTGTTAGTCCCATCACACAGACCTATATTTTGTTCCCAGAAGCACCTATAGGACTTGAAGTGTGTTAGTCCCATCACACAGAGATCCTATATTTTGTTCCCAGAAGCACCTATAGGACTTGAAGTGTGTTAGTCCCATCACACAGAGATCCTATATTTTGTTCCCAGAAGCACCTATAGGACTTGAAGTGTGTTAGTCCCATCACACAGAGATCCTCTATTTTCTTTGCAGAAGCACCCATAGGACTTCTAGTGTGTTAGTGGCATCACACAGAGCTCCTATATTTTCTTCTCAGCAGCACCCACAGGACTTCTAGTGTGTTAGTGGCATCACACAGAGCTCCTATATTTTCTTTGCAGAAGCACCCATAGGACTTCTAGTGTGTTAGTGGCATCACACAGAGCTCCTATATATTCTTCTCAGCAGCACCCACAGGACTACCGACTACAATGGCTGGAAGACCGCCAAGGGGAGGCAGAGCGTGCAGAGCCAAGAACACAGGGCAGGCAGGCTCTGTTTCTAGTGGACGTGGCCGTGGCCGTGGACGTGGTCGTGCATCGTCATCAGCACGTGGCCATGGGACACGCGCGTCTTTGTTTTCGGCAGCTGGACATGTGGAGCCGCATCATGCTGAAGGCTTGGTAGAATGGATGACCAAGCCCTCCTCATCCTCCTCATCCTCTCTCACCCAGGCTCAGGGTACTGGCAGAGCAGCTGCCAACGCGTACTCAATGGCATCATCAGCCACCCCTTCCCTAGACCCACCATGTCCTCCTGAGGAGTCCCCCGAACTCTTTGAGCACAGTGTTGGGTACATGCTCCAGGAGGATGCCCAACGATTCGAAGGCTCGGATGATGATACCCAGCTTGAGGAATCTGGCAGTACTGTTCCACCAGCTGCAGCTTACTGCCAGGTTTGCTCTAGTGGTGAAGAGGGAGGGGATGATGAGGTCACTGACTCCACGTGGGTGCCTGAAGGGAGAGAGGATGAGGAGGAGGACGAGGAGGAGGAGGATGCGGCGTCACATGTCCAACGAGGCAGGATGCCCCCTGGAGGCCAGGTAGAGGCCAGCACAGCAACTGTACAACACCGCAGAGCTCCGCCTGTGCAGGGCGCTGCCTCTGCACGTTATCAGAAAAGTTCTTTGGTGTGGGCCTTTTTTGAGACGAGTGCATCAGATCGCACCACTGCTATTTGCAATATTTGTCTCAAGCGTATCTCGCGTGGCCAAAACATCAGCCGCTTGGGCACCACAAGCATGACCAGACATATGTCGACCTGCCATGCAGCTCGTTGGCAGGCACACATAAAAGACCCACACCAAAGAACTAAGCGGACCTCTCCTTGCTCCTCATCAGCTGGGATCTCCATCCCCACTACACCTTCAGTCCTCTCTGAAAGCTGCTCTGAGAGGACTGAAGGTGTAGAATTAGGTGTGTCACAACCAAGTACTTGCAGTACACCGACGTCCGATTGCAGCAGGCAAATTTCCCTGCCCCAGCTGCTGGACCGTAGAAAGAAGTACACTTCCAGCCATCCACATGCCCAGCGGTTGAATGCTAGCTTGGCTAAATTGCTAGCACTTCAACTGCTGCCTTTTCAGTTGGTAGACTCGGCCCCCTTCCGTGAGTTTGTTCAATGTGCGGTTCCTCAGTGGCAGGTTCCCAAACGCCACTTTTTCTCATGGAAGGCGATTCCGTCTCTCTACCGGCATGTGGAAGGCAATGTCCATGCCTCGCTGGACAGGGCGGTCAGCGGTAAGGTGCATATTACCGCTGACTCATGGTCCAGCAGGCATGGACAGGGACGGTACCTTTCTCTCACGGCCCATTGGGTCACTCTATTGGCAGCTGGGAGGGATGCAGGACAAGGTGCAGTAGTGTTGGAGGTTGTTCCGCCACCACGCCTCCAAAACGCTACTACTGCTACTGGTTGTAACACACCTCTCTCCTCCACCCCCTCCTCTTCTTCTTCCTCCAGTGCTCTGTCCTTGGAACCAGCGGTGCTCCGTAGGCGTACAAGGGGCTACGCAAGTACGCAGGCAAAAAGATGCCATGCCGTGCTTGCGCTGGTGTGTTTGGGGGACAGGAGCCACACTGGGCCACAGGTTCTGGCAGCTCTGCAGGGGCAGGCCGAGAGGTGGTTGACGCCACGTCAGCTTAAGCCAGGAATGGTCATTTCTGACAATGGCACCAACCTCCTCTCCGCCCTGCGACAGGGGCAGCTCACCCATGTGCCCTGCATGGCTCACGTCCTCAACCTGGTGGTGCAGCGGTTCTTGGGCAGGTTCCCAGGCTTACAGGATGTCCTGAGGCAGGCCAGGAAAGTCTGTGTGCATTTCCGCCGATCTTATAATGCCAGTGCTCGGCTGACTGAGCTGCAAAAGGAGCTGAACCTGCCCAAGAACCGCCTAATATGTGACATGCCCACCAGGTGGAACTCAACGTTGGCCATGCTGCAGCGACTGCACACGCAGCAGAGGGCCATCAATGAGTACCTTTGCGACTACGGCACCAGGACAGGGTCAGGGGAGCTTGTTTTTTTTTTTTTCCCCACGTCAGTGGAGCATGATCAGGGATGCATGCACTGTCCTCTCACCATTTGAGGAGGCCACGAGGATGGTGAGCAGTGACAGTGCATGCATCAGTGACACTGTACCTCTTGTCCACCTGTTGGAGCATACGCTGCGTGGGATAATGGACAGGGCACTTGAGGCAGAACAGAGGCAGGAAGAGGAGGACTTCCTTGCCTCTCAAGGCCCCCTTTATCCGGACAGTGTTCCTTCTGTCCCACCCATCACACAGGAAGAGGATGAGGGAGGAGGAGGAGGAGGAGGAGGATTGTGTGAGCATGGAGGTGGAGCCTGGCACTCAGCAGCAGCAGTCTTTTAGGGATGATGTACAGTCCCAACAAACCAGTGGACTTGTACGTGGCTGGGAGGAGGTGGCTGGCGATCATGTCATCCTCAGTGACCCAGAAGACTCCGGACCGAATGCCTCAGCTAACCTACGCTGCATGGCCTCCCTGATCCTGCAAAGCCTGCGGAAGGATCCTCGTGTTCTTCGGATCAAGGAGAGGGACCATTACTGGCTGGCCACTCTCCTTGATCCACGGTACAAGGGTAAGGTTGCGGACCTTATCTTGCCGTCGCAGAGGGAGCAGAGGATGAGACATCTCAGGGAGGCCTTGCAGAAAGGTCTGTGCAACGCGTTCCCAGAAACTGGGAGGTTACAAACTCCTGGTCCTGGGCGACGAGTTGCTGAGGCTTCGGTCAGTAGCAGAAGGAGCGGTGGGGAAGGTGGACGTCTGACCGATGCGTTCAGACAATTTTTTAGTCTGCAGCCCCAAGGTATGATCGGTTCCAGCAACCATCGCCAGCGTCTGATATACATGGTGCAGGAATACCTTGGGGCAAGGTCAGACTTGGACACCTTTCCCACCGAAAATCCTCTGGCTTACTGGGTCCTGAGGATGGATCACTGGCCAGAGCTTGCACAGTATGCAATTGAGCTACTGGCCTGTCCTGCCTCCAGCATTCTTTCCGAACGCACATTCAGTGCTGCTGGAGGATTTGTCACCGATCATAGGGTGCGCCTGTCCACCGCCTCGGTTGATCGACTGACCTTCATCAAAATGAATCAGTCTTGGATCACCACCAGCTACCAGGCACCTGAAGCGGATATAACGGAATAATTTATAATGTCACATCCCTTCAAGACTGCCTATGCTGATGCTGAGTGACTGTCCTCTTATGTTCACTGACTATCCTCTTCCTCCTCCTCAATGATCCATGCCACCACACCAGTGCCTAAGGCACAATTTTTCAGCCCCTGTTTAACAGGGGCGTGTACATACAATTTTTATAAAAAAATGCTTCGCAACACGTGTGACTGCTGTGCTCCAAGTACAGTATCTGTGAGGGGTTGCAGTGTTGTGGCACCAGCACCAGTGCCTAAGGCACAATTTTTCAGCCCCGTTTAACAGGGGCGTGTACTTACAATTTTTTAAAAAAATGCTTCGCAACACGTGTGACTGCTGTGCTCCAAGTACAGTATCTGTGAGGGGTTGCAGTGTTGTGGCACCAGCACCAGTGCCTAAGGCACAATTTTTCAGCCCCTGTTTAACAGGGGCGGGTAATTACAAATCTTGATCTAATAGTTCACAGCAGGGCCCATTCCTGCGCCCACCAAGAGTAACTATGAGGGCCTACAGTCTTGTGGCAACACCGTCCACCACCACCGCCAAAGGCCCAATTTTTCTGCCCTGTTCATCAGGTGCTTGCAATTACAAATCTTGATCTAATAACTCACAGCAGGGGCCCATTCCTGCGCCCACCAAGAGTAACTGTGAGAGCTTACAGTCTTGTGGCAACACCGTCCACCACCACCACCACCCCCAATTTTTCTGCCCTGTTCAACAGGTGCATGCAATTACAAATCTTGATCTATTAACTCACAGCAGGGCCCATTCCTGTGCCCACCAGTCTTGTGGCTACACCAACATCTAATAGGGCAAATTTCTGCAGAGTATATACGCCAGGCCCCTACTTTCAAACATCCAACTTACAAACGACTCCTACTTGCAAATGGAAAGAGAAAACAGGAAGTGAGAGGAAATCTACCCCTAGGAAGGGAAATTCTATCCTGTTAGATTTAATTTGGGAAAAAGGTATCTCCTCTCTACTGATACTTTATCACCAATCCTTGTTTCAATTAAAACCCCACTTTTCCAAAAACATTTGTCATTGGGACGGAAAGTGAGGTGACATGTTCTGAACAGATGTGCAAAGACAGCAAATGTTACAGGGGTGATAACCCCTCCCTATGTTCTCCAAAAAGCTTAAAAATAGATTTTTTTGGGATGGAGCTACACTTCATAATGTACCTGTTCAGATTCTACTTAAGAACAAACCTAAAGCCGCAAGTGGTTTTAAATGGCTTCTTTTTTTCCTTTACAAATGTCATTTTGTGCAAGGACAGTTCTAAACACGGGAAACACATGCCACTTCACAGGCATACTTTAGACACCCCCCAGGTACCATATTTAAAGGAAAATTTCACTTTTTTTTTTTCACTTTATGCATCATTAAAATGACTGCTCCCGAAAAAACGTTAGTTTTTAAAAGTTCTTTTTGCATTGATATATGTCCCCTGGGGCAGGACCCGGGTCCCCAAACCTGTTTTATGACATTAACATGCATATTGGCCGTTGTAATTAGCACTTTTGATTTCGAACGTTCGCGTCCATTATAACGTATAGGGTTCGAAAATTCGCGCGAACTTTCGGTCCGTTCGAAGGTTCTGGTGCGAACCGAACCCGGGGGTGTTCGGCTCATCCCTAGTTGCTATTCATTATTTTATTTGCCTATTGCTAGCGCCCCATTTTATATATACTTTATATATCCATTTTTACTGACTGTTGGTGTGTGAACACTCTGATGGTGGCCGCGGCAGCTGTTGTTTTACATTGATTCGTGTTTTTACCCTTTATTGGTTTGCGCAGTTGGTCCCCCCCTGCACACGCATTCTCTCAAAGGTCGATCCTGGAGGCAAACCTCTCCCAACAGGGATCCTCTCGCGAGCCCATACATACATCTTGCTGCTGGAGGTGACCGGAGGGGTGATGCCCTTGGAACATCATTCCTCTCCTCCCCCCCCCTTTTCTTGCCCCTGCCCCCTTCCCCCGCCATCTCCTCCCTCTTCTGTTCCTACCCCACCTGCCCGGACTATACCATGCCACATACACATCTCCATTTATGCGTTAGCCCTGGTGATTGACTGTTACCCCTACTTTCTACACCAAACTAAATGGCCAAGATGACCCCCCCACACAACCTCAACCCACTTTAAGAACCCAATCCTTCCTTACTTACTCAGATATAGATAGATGTATACAGGGAAACCAAGAGTTACCACTATAAGAAGCCCCACACCTCGTAAGCCGTGATGAGGGTAACCGTCCTGTTTGTATTTGCTCGCAGACCTCTGGTGACTAGGGATTCTTGAAACTTTGGTTATTTTATCTGTTTAGCTATGTTCTAAAAACAAGATCACACCAATTCTGTACATGTTCGTGATGTTCAATCACCTTCTGTTTGTATAAAAATGTGTATTGACACTTTATTCTCAATAAAAACTTCATATGGAAAAAAAAAAAGAAGAAAAAAGAGCAAATATTTTGAAAAAAATAAAAAGTTTTTTTTAGTTTGTTATACAATTTAGCAAACAGGTAATTTTTCTCCTGTTGTGCGCTGATGAGGCTGCACTGATGATGGGCAATGGTGGACTGCATGGCTGGGCACTGATGAATCGCACTCATGAGGTGGCACTGATGGGCACTGATAGGCTGCACTGATGGGCACTGATGAGGAGGCACTGGTGGGCACTGATAAGGAGGCACTGATGAGGCTGCACTGATAGGCGGCACTGATAGGCGGCACTGATGGCCACTGGTAGGCAGCACTGATGAGCACTGATAGGTGGTACTGATGGATAATGATAGGCATCATTAATAGGCAACACTGCTGATGAGGAGGCACTGATAGACACTGATTGACAGCACTGGTGACCACTGATTGACAGCACTGGTGGACAGATAGGCAGCATCAGTGGGCACTATTGTGACTGAACTGATAATCAGGACCCTGATAATCAGTGCTCTGATTATCAGTGTAGATGTCCCTTTTACACAAGCCGGTTATCGGCTCTCCTCTCATCACACTGTCAGTGGGGGGCATAGAGTAGAACAATTACTAATGGCAGTAAGTATATCCAAATAACCCAGTAAGTGGCAGTAAGTACATCCAAATAATCCAAATAATTACTATGCAAGGTTTCCAAACTGAGGCAATGCTACAATAGACATGTAAATCCATGTTGCCAGAATAAGGCTATTATCAGGAAGAGAAGAACTGACCCACCAATTTATGATAAACTCCCGCTCAATCTCCCATTTTTATCCTTACCATATCTTGTTAAAGGAAAGGTGTTTAACAAATATGCAGGAAGGAGTCCAAATTTAGCCAAACCACACAGAGCCTATTTACATTTTTATGAGTTAAGCTACCTTAATGGATGAAGAAGTTAGCCCCCACTGCTCCCAGATTCTAGTGCTTGCTGTTAGTAGTAACTGCATGTCAAGTAAGAAGACAGGTTAGATATAGTTCACAGATTTCTTTAATATTTTTTATTATGCATATTATGCATTATGCATCCATCACTATGATGGATGACATTACTGGTCATTAGTACAGTTGAAGGGTCAGAGCAGTATGCAGGGGCCCACATGGGATGGCTCAGAGGTAGAGGCTGCTTGTTTTCCCCTCCCCTTTTGTATTTTACAGGTTGCTGCTGGTTTCTGCCGTTACCAAGGGCAGCAACAGCGATGTGATTGGTGCAGTAATGCTGTCTGACAATTGGCTAATTCGGGCGGTATCCAGAGCCCGCGCTGAGGAAGCCTATTTAAGGATTGAGAGCACTGAAATTTCACTGACCGTCTGACAGGACAAGCGACGGAGTGGAAGTACATCTCTCCCAGCATGAAGCGCCGTTCGCCAGGAGTTCGTGAGGCGCTGCTATGCCGCCTGCTCGAGAAGGCTGAGACGAGCGGCGGTAAAGAATGGTTACTACGCTGCCTAGAGGAGGAACAGACCTCGGCTCCGCCTGCGGTGACGCCCCCACCTGTCGCCATGACGGATGGACAGTCTGCCTCAGCCGGAGGCGGGACTCGCCAGCAACCTACCAGGAGGAAGAAGAAGACTAGAGCAGGGGCTTCCCCTCAACTGATTGAGGCGAGAGCTATAGAAAACGTGTCACAAGGGGCTCCTCTGCTGAGAGGGAGCAGCGCTACTCAGCTTCAGGTGGAAGAGAGTGAGCAGTCCGCTTTTCATTGTGGTGAGCATGTGATACATTCTCCTGTGTCTGAGGTGTCTTTGCTGGTAAATTCCTTATATAATGTGTTACATCAATTTAAAGGGGCACAGGCTACTGGTGCAATGTTAAATAGAGAACAAGGGGCACAGGTCACTGGTGCACTGTTAAATAGAGAACAAGGGGCACAGGTCACTGGTGCTGGGAATGTGTGTCAATCACCTCACAGGAATGTCACTGTTTTTAAAAATACAGGAGCGCACACAAGTGGCGCTGGTAATGTTATCAGGAGAACACAGTTATCTGGTGCTCATGATTAACAACAAAACATTGTTGATGTTGATTCAGGGGCACACTCTAGTGGTGCTTGTGGGAACTCCATGCAGTTTTCAAATTACATGGAGGATGCTAATGCAGTATGGCAAAATTTGGGTGAGTCTCCTAAGGAGGACTGTGCTATGGCAGAAAGGTCACAATTCATGAGTCCTTTGTGTTTTAACCCCTTGTTGCCCATCAGGCCCTCTGCGGCTACAGTTGGAGAAACATCATTTAAGGAACCTTTGCCGTGCGAGCTTTCCCCTTTGGGTTTCCACCTGCCAAAATCAGTTAAAGACAAAATCTGGAGAGGAGAATTCCTAGACATCTTATCACTTCTGCCAGCTTCCAAGGAATTTTTGGCTAAAATTGATAAGCAGTCAGGGGAGGAGGATAGACGTCGGGCTATCCCCAAGACATTTCAGAACTAGTTGCAAGCATTCTGCATATATGCTGCAGTTATGGGTGAGCGTTTTCCTGCAAAGTGCTCAGGCCTATTCCAGCATTTGGATATCATTGCCGAGGCTTTTCGTCACTTCGGTGGTTCTGCTTGGTTTACATATGACGAGAACTTTCGTCAGAAATTGGCAGTCCACCCTCATTACATTGGGGATCTAAGGACGTGGGTTTATGGTTGAATCTCATGCTTCCACCAAAGCAGCAATTTGTTCCTCGGCCGACCCCTAGTCCACATACTTTTCGTAAAGGATTCTGTTTTTCCTTTAACGAAGGACAGTGCAAGTTCCTTAACAACTGTAAGTACAAGCATGAATGCTCGTACTGTTCTGGTACCCATTCAGCGAATAGATGTTTCCGTAAGGCCGCAGCATCCAGCTTGCAAGCTATGCCCGGGCACAGCGCTGGAAAAGGCATTGACCCCAGTGAATCTACAAAAAATGCTTCCATGGTTAGAACGTTACCCCGACCGCAAGATGGCGGTTCTGCTAATTGAAGGTTTTAAGGAAGGTTTTTTGGTTCCCCAATATTCTGGTATGGGTTGCACGTTAGTAAACAATTTGAAGTCGATTTACCTGCAGCCATCAGTAGTTCAGGCAAAAATTGCATTAGAATTGGCAGAAGGGAGGATTGCAGGCCCCTTCTCTGCTCCTCCCTTTCCCAATTTCAGACTTTCTCCTGTGGGTTTAGTACCCAAAAAGGAGGTTGGTTCCTTCCGCATCATTCACCATTTACCTTATCCACCGGGGACTTCCCTAAATGATGAGGTTATAGGTATTGACGCCCCGGTTAGTTATTCCTCATTCGATGAGGCTTTGATTATTTTGAGGAATTTTGGACCGGGCTCTCTTTTAGCCAAAGCAGATATTAAATCAGCCTTTCGCTTACTGCCAGTCCATCCTCAGGGTTTCAACTCTCTTGGCTTTCATTTTCAAGGTCAATATTTTTTCGACAAATGTATGCCTATGGGTTTTTCTTTATCTTGTTTTTATTTTGAGGCTTTTGCCACATTTTTACATTGGGTTTTGTCTGAAACTTTCCCGGGTGGGGGGTTCCTTCATTATTTAGATGATTTTTTATTTGTTGGCCCCCCCTTTTCATCAGCTTGTTTACAATCATTAAATTTATTCTTTGATATGTGTGCAACTTTTGGGGTTCCCCTGGCAGCGGAAAAAACTGTTTTCCCTTCTTCTTCAATTGAGTTCCTAGGCATTACCATAGATTCTGTATTAATGGAATTTAGGTTACCCCCTTTAAAATTGGATAAGATGAAGTCCATGATTGGGTCGTTTCTTGAGAAGAAGAAAGTTCTTTTGAAAGAAGCTCAATCATTACTGGGTCTATTTGCCTTTGCGGCAAGGGTAATTCCTATGGCACGTGTTTTCTCCCGCAGATTTTCATTGGCAATAGGCGGTTTGTCCAACCCTTATTGCCATGTTCGACTTTCTAAGGGCATCAAGGAAGATCTCAAGGTTTGGGATGCCTTTTTGAACAACTTCAATGGGTCAACGATATGGCAACAGGATTTTGCCTCTAATGATCAGCTGAATTTCTTTACAGATGCGGCTGGATCTGCTGGTTTCGGCGCCTTTTTGAATGGTCATTGGTGTTCCGAGGTATGGCAGGGGGAGTGGTTGCAGAAGGATATCCTACAGAATTTGGTCCTTCTGGAACTATTCCCCGTCATAGTGTCCTTAGTAATTTGGGAAGAACAATTTGCTAATCGGAGGGTATTTGTTAGGACAGATAATAAGGGTGTTGTGCATGCAGTTAATTCCCTTTCGTCCAAATCAGACCCGGTAATTAAATTGTTACGCTTCTTAGTCTTACATTGTATGCGTTTTAACATTTGGTTAAAAGCAGAACACATTGCTGGCTGTAAAAATAATATTGCTGACGCTTTGTCTCGTTCACAGTTCAAGTTTCGGGAATTGGCTCCAGCGCCGGATCTTTTGGGAACCCCGTGCCCAGCTTTCCTCTGGGTCTTAATCTGGAGCTGATGCTCAGGAACCTCAAGAACTCGGTATCGTTAAAAACTTGGGTGGATTATCGCCTTTCTTGGTCTAAATGGCTATCTTTTTGTCAACTCTACAGTATAGATACGTTGGATGTCTCCTCTTATGTTGCGTTGTCTTTCGTATCTTATTTAATGCAGGCCAATCTGAGCCCGGCATCTATTAGCAGAATTCTAGCAGGTGTTTCCTTTTTTCTCAAATTTGCGGGTGTTTCGGCTTTGACGTCCTTCTTCCAAGTGAATCAAGTTCTGAAAGGTTTCAGAAAGGTTAGCCCTTCTAAGGATAATAGGCGCCCTATTTCGGTATCCATGTTAGTGGATCTAATACGGGTTTTGGGCGAGGTTTGCGTTTCAGAATATGAGACCGCATTGTTTAGGGCTGCTTTTTCGGTGGCTTTTTTTTTGGTGCCTTGAGGCTGGGAGAATTTACTGCCCCTAATAGGATTTCAGCATCCTTTCTGCTATGGGGCCATGTCTTATTGGAGGCCCAATCTGTTAACCTTTTTCTCTGTCGTTCAAAGACTGCACCATCTGGTGTGGGTCATTGGATTTCCCTATCAAAATCGGCTAACCCATTAATCTGCCCGTTTTTATTGGTTTCCAGTTTCATGGCTTTGCGGCCAGTCTTTTCAGGTTCATTTTTTATCCACCAGGACCTGTCCTCCTTGTCCAGGTATCAGTTTTCGGCTGTCTTGGCTGCCTGCTTAAAACGGCTTAATTTGTCAAAATTTTGTTTTTCTTCTCATTCTTTCCGTATTGGGGCAGCCACAACAGCCGACACTTTAGGCTTTTCTGCTGATGGACTAAAGAAAGTAGGCCGTTGGGTAAGCAATAGATATAAGATATATGTTCGTCCTGATATGCTAACTCTGTGACTTTCTTTTTCAGATTCCAATAAATCGGTCATCTGGATTGTTGGTCACTCTTACATTTTTTGTGCGGCCAAGCATGCGGATTCCAGGACCTATTCCGCCAATTTAGGACTAGATTCAGGTTCCTTTCAAATCTTATGGTCCGGTGTTAGGGGTTTTCGTTGGCGTAATTTAGAACCTCACTTAGTCCATCTAGCAGAATCATGGCCTCCGCCCCGGGTATTGGTCCTACATTTGGGGGCTAATGACTTGGGTAAAGTTGGCACTTGGGAGCTACTATGCGAGATGAAGAGGGATCTCAAGGCTATTAAGTCAATGTTTCCTTACGTCACATTAGCATTTTCGGAAATGATTCCTCAGCTATTATGGGCTCCTTTTGGAGGCCTATTTTATGTCGACAGAATCAGAAAGCGTCTCAATAGGACGGTGCATAGCTTCCTAGTATCATCCGGGGATGTATCCTTCCGCCATGTGGAATTGGAGGGTTTTATTCCTGGTCTGTTTCGGGAGGATATGGTTCACTTATCGGAGATCGGTTTGGATATATTTAATATGGGCTTGCAGAATTTGATAGAATCAGCCACGGTGTTGGGGGGGGCCTCGGCCCTCGGTTCCCAGTTGGCCTCAGCCGGTGGGGAGTAGTCGTCCAATATTTTGGATGGACATCATGTGATTTAATTAAATTTTGGCCAGAATGGCTTGATATTAATTTATATTTACTTAATGTTGAATATTTAACCCCCTCCGGGATAACACCGTGGCCATATATATCCCATAATAAGGGTTTCGTTTGTTTAAATTTCATGGTGTGGTGTTTCTTTCTTAAATACATTACCTCTGTGCTAGCCCATGAAGGGTCAGAGCAGTATGCAGGGGCCCACATGGGATGGCTCAGAGGTAGAGGCTGCTTGTTTTCCCCTCCCCTTTTGTATTTTACAGGTTGCTGCTGGTTTCTGCCGTTACCAAGGGCAGCAACAGCGATGTGATTGGTGCAGTAATGCTGTCTGACAATTGGCAAATTCGGGCGGTATCCAGAGCCCGCGCTGAGGAAGCCTATTTAAGGATTGAGAGCACTGAAATTTCACTGACCGTCTGACAGGACAAGCGACGCCCACCCGCCCGCCCTAAAGTTTTTTCCCTTTAGACTGAAGTCATGATGTTGTCCCTATGGGGGAGTAGTCGTCCAATATTTTGGATGGACATCATGTGATTTAATTAAATTTTGGCCAGAATGGCTTGATATTAATTTATATTTACTTAATGTTGAATATTTAACCCCCTCCGGGATAACACCGTGGCCATATATATCCCATAATAAAGGTTTAGTTTGTTTAAATTTCATGGTGTGGTGTTTCTTTCTTAAATACATTACCTCTGTGCTAGCCCATGTTGAAGGCACAAGTAACCTAAACTTATGAGTACATTATTTATATGAAATATATACATTTTTATGAAATATATATATTTTGTATACTTGAGAGGGGAGGACAGTAAGCATTCTTTATCAAATTTGCTGTCCAATCTTCAAGTCAAGCAGTACCTTCAAAATGCAATGTTTAATATATGCTGACAGCTTCTGATTTTCCATTGGTGGCTTCCAGTCAAAAATTGTCATCATACAGTACACATTGTAAAGTGCTTTACCCTGCAGGAAATGGAGAGACCATTGACAGTTACTCCACACTGCTTAACAAGCTTGGAGGGGCATACTAAGAATATGTCATCTGTATATGTTATAAGGAATTTCAATAAATAAACACACTTGGAGGTTTGGATGTGGCTTGTGAGAGAGAAACAATTTATAATGTAGTGATTCTAAGAAGATGAAAGCAAAAACGAAGCAATGATAATAAGTTATTAGGGCATATACAGTATGATTTACTGCAGCTATATGCAACTTTGGATTTTTTCTGTTTCACTCCAGTACTGTAGAGTTTCTTTTGTTACACATTAACCATTGGCACATATAAAAACGTAGCTAAAATAATATCGATCAGAACCCAAGCTACAGGTAAAATCCTTCCTGGCACAGACCTCAAGGTAAAATACACTGACACAGTGAAGATAAAAAAGAAAATAAATGAAAAACACACAATCTCTGGTCTGCAGTCCTTCAGTACGAGGTTGGCTGCAAGAATACAACAAGAGCAGAATTTTAAGCAGATCAATGCCGTGGGCGTCATGTAAACAAAGAGAGAATCACAAGGTGCTGTTTTATTGCTACAGCCTACAGACTCTCATATCTTGAGTCTATCTGTGGACCAATAATGTCCACTATGTAGAGGTGTTTGTTCAGCCCATGATATCAATTATTTAAAGATTGCCTTTGGTGACAAAACATAAAAACATCTCAGATTCTAGCAAAAATCCCCCACTGTCCTTTTTTTTATATATCAAGTCAAAAGGAAGTATTTTATCCATCAATCATATAAGATGTGAAAATTGAAATTCTTTAAAAGATGTTAAGTAACAAATATAAAAAAAAAGCATTAGGCTTAGGAAGAGAAGGTAGCTGCCCCTATGTACAGAGAGATTCTGGAAATCCATTTACAATGTTGAGCACATATCTCCTGCTGTAGTTTTTGCACTGAGCTATGAATTCCAGGGAGCAATCACGTTGTGTTAATAAATGTTTACATGGGGCATGTCCGGATGTGAGCGGCGGCTGACGTCTTTGTGAGGAACTCAGAGAATCCTGATTCCAATCCACAAACATCCGTGCATATACTGACCTGTTGGGAGCCAAACGCCTTACCAGACTGCTTATTCAGGTGCCCTGCAGTGTTCTGTGCCAGTATTTCCCAGCGATTCAGCTTGTAACCATCCGAGGGACATCATCTCCAGTCACCCGCGGCCGCCATCTTGCCGATCTGAGGCCTCCCGGGGACACTGTCAATTCGGACGGATCGGGAGGTAAGGGACTCTCATCCGTCCTCACATCCTGTTCATCCACCCACCTGGTATGCTCCGGAGGCCCGGCCAGGCTCCGGGGATGTCCGTGGCGGCCGAGGCCTGGTCCGGCCTAGCGCGGCATAGTGAGGCCTGTGGATCCCCGCCATTTCCTACGGCTGCTGCCCCGCAGGGAGGCACCGCGGCCCGTCCGGCCTGGCTCGGAGGTGCAGGCCTCCTCTCCATCTGACCTACCAACCATACAAGTTCCTGCCAAAGCCTGGGGAGTTGTTAGAGACTGCCTGTCAGAGCTGGGGTGTCCAGCGGCCTGGTGTGCCTCTTTTTGCTGCTGCCTGTGCTCCACTGTTCTGGGCCCTTCACATCCTGGCACTTCCAGCCCCACATCCTTCCTGTATTGCTGCTGCCTGTGTGTCTGCTGTGAGGGGGAGGCTGCTGGTGAGCACTGACTACCTATCCACAGTGCAAGCATCAGGGACTGGAGGTCTGGGGACAGCCCCTGGATAATAGCATCTTCTCAGCACCAGTGTTCGGCGGCCCTTGATACTGGGAACAGACAGCACTTGCCCTTGTCCCTCCATCCATGCCAGCAAAGAGTAAAAACGCTACCACGAACTCCAGTTAAAAGCACCCGTCGGTGCAGGCAAAGCGTCCAGACGCCATCTTAGCTGACAGGCTTCATGTGCTGCTGGCTGAGCTGAACATGGCAGCGAGCCAAGAGAGCCCGACCATTCCGGAAACCTCAACACGGCGGTGATCCTGCTAGCCATTGAAAACAGTAGATCCTCACTGCTGACCTGTATCGACAAGCTCACGGAGGAATGTAATTGTATAAGGGCTGATCTGGATAAGTTCAGAGGCCACTTCACAGAATCTGAATCAGCCACGGAGGACCTGAACACCAGTCATGACCACCGCATTGAAGTGCTAGAGAACACGGTCAAATCACTGGTAGCTATCCGACGACGCCGAGAATCGCCTCAGGAGGAACAACGTGAGAGTGCTTGGCCTGCCAGAGGGCTCCAAGGGTGAGCGGCCTGCAGAGTTCACCAAAGCTTTCTTCAAGGACATCCTCGAACTAGCACCTGTCTCACCGACCTACGTGGTTGAACGAGCACATCGAATTTCCCACTGGCCGTCATCCCCCTGGGGCCCCACCTCGTCCATTCCTGGTAAGGTTCCTCAATTATTGGGATCGTGACCCCATCCTCAGTGAAGCCAGGAAACATTCTCACCTCAAGTATGAAAATGCTGACATTCACTTTTACCATGAGGAAGACCTTTCAAGACATACGCAGGCGCCTCAGAGAAAAAGGCCTGCCTTACAGCATGCTGTACCCGAGCCACCTGAGAGTTGTACATTCTGGCACTGCAAAATTCTTCGATTCTCCAGAGGAGGCCGACTCCTGGTTCTCTACTCTGCGGTAAGCTGTTATTGCCTGAAACGTCCCATGGTGTTTGACCAGTACAGTAACATACCCTAACAGGTTTAAACATTCTGGCGCATGATTAGGTACTCTCCTGTTTACTCCTTTTGTCATCCTCTAATAACTGGAGTAACCGGAGCAATACAGAATGGAAGACCTTTACACCTTTGGACGTTACCCCCCCTTTTGAGTCTGTCTCCACTATAAGTACTGTCATCGCACCACAAAAGTATAAGAGAAATATGACTGCCTAGTTTCTCTCGCCCTAGCGATTAGTTTGGATTACAGACTGTTCCAGTTTTTTGTTTAGGGATGAAGCTGACCTGTCCTAACGGTTTTGGCAGGTTGGCAGGAGTTGTTTGCTTGCTGCTATATTGCTATTCATTGATACTATCTATCTGCACATGTGATTATGACATTGGGCACATACATGTAATCGTTCTCTTATCCTTCTATGGGGGTGGCTGGTCCGGGGGAGGGGGGCGGAGTGGTCGGCTCTTTCCCCCCTCCCTCGGTGGGCTGTCCTATTTCACATCTATATGTTAGATGGAGCTTAGATTGGTGTCATGGAATGTGCGTGGTTCAAACAGTCGTTTAAAAAGAGCACTTATGTTTAAGTATCTGCAAGCACATAAGCCACATAGCCTATTTCTCCAGGAGACCCATCTGACGGGCAGTAGACATTCGGCCCTCCGCAGGAGATGGTTGAGGCAATCTTTCCACGCCACATACTCTAACTATGCCAGGGGGGTGTCCATTCTCCAGAACAGATCTCTTAACTGCCAGATGGAACACGTAATTTCAGACCCTGGGGGACAGTTTGTCATATTGCTGTTGTCTATAGAGGCCCAGATGTTTGCTTTTGTGAACATATATGTTCCGCCCCCTTTCTCAACATCTGTACTTTATGTGATGTATGACAGACTGGCTCCCTATATGGTCACTAGACTCATTCTAGCAGGGGATTTTAATGGCATTCTGGACTGGACTTTGGACACCTCCAATCCAACCAGGCTGCTGGACCCCGAATTGGGGCAATGGGCCACGGCCCTGCAGCTCACAGAGGTCTGGAGATGGAAACATCCACAAGCACAGCGCTACTCCCATTTATCTGCGGTCCACCGATCGGGCTCCAGAATAGACCTGGCTTTTTACTCTCCGGCTATACTTCCATATGTGACCTCAGCAACTTACCTCCCAGCGGGGATTTCAGACCACTTTCCCCTAGAGTTCATTCTGCAGCTTGGAGGGGGGGAGCGCAAGGGTTGCTGGCGGCTGGCAATACGCTGGCTACAGGATGAAAAAGTAGAAGAGAATATGCAATGGAAAATTGCCCAATATTGGGATTGTAATGACAATGTGACCAATGCACAGGTGACCTGGGATGCCTTTAAGGACTATGTCTCTGAGACTAGAGTCTTGTGTGAGTACGGCAGAGGAGGTGTTTGCATCAGATTCTTCTCCTGGGGAATATTCCTCCCTGGCACAGGCTCGAAGGGCACTCTCTCTACACCTCTCTGGTTCGACTGCCTCTTCGGAGAGGTTGCTCAGGGCCAGAATATTTGAGTCTGGGGACAAGAACAGGAGGCTTCTAACCAGTCTGGTGGCCGACCCCAAATTTCAAACAGTTATACCCACAATACATACCGATGTGGGGGGGGGGGTCACTTCAAACCCGTCTGATATCCTTAATGAATTCAAAATATTCTACACCTCGTTGTATAGATCCACCACCTCGCAGATATCCCCTGAACACCTCTTGATTCTCCACGGGCTGACTCTGACAGCTCTGACTGGGGAGGACATGGCCTCACTGGAGGCCAAAGCCTCAGTGACCGAAATTGACAGCAATTCGCTCACCCCCCCTAACAAGACGCCAGGCCCTGATGGGCTCCAAGGAGACTGGTACAAAATGTATATAGCTGACTTGGCCCCACATCTCCAAAAGTTGTATGCCCTTAGTTTAGAAGCAGGAAGCCTGCCTAAATCAATGTCGCAAGCCCACATAGTACTCATACCAAAGCCAGGAAAGGATGCCTCATATTGTTCAGCATATTGACCCATATCCCTTCTTAATTATGATTTAAAGATACTAACAAATGTGCTAGTCACCAGACTGATGGGGATCCTCCCGTTCTTAGTTAACATGGATCAAACTGGCTTCATGCCAGGAAAGTCGACAGATGTTAATATCTGTAGAGTGTTCACCCACTTGCAAATCCCTCCTACAGAACAGAATACCAGAGTCTTGGTTGCCTTGGACCTGGAAAAGGCATTTGATTCTGTTGCCTGGCCCTACATGGAGGAGGTACTCAAGATATATGGTTTCGGCCCCTATTTTTAGGAAGTGGATTCAGCTCTTATACCAGTAACCGACAGCACAGATTAAACTTGGAGGGGTGTTATCCTCTTCATTCCCGGTGGAGCAGGGTACCCGACAGGGGTGTCCTCTATCCCCTGCCCTCTTCTCCCTGATGGTTGAGCCCCTGGCGGTTGCGCTACTGTCCTTGGACACTGTTGGGGGGGTGCGGGTCGGATCCCTGGAGGAAAAAATAGCACTCTATGCTGATGATATTATAATTTTCCTCCGGGCTCCGGAGACCTCCCTCCGGGCAGCGTTAGAGTTCCTCTCACACTTCACTGACATGTCGGGACTGAAAGTCAACTGGGACAAGTCCCAGATAATGCCAGTGGACCCGGGTGCTAAACAGTTGGTGGATCCGTCACTTCCACTGCAATGGGCTGAGAGTATAAAATATCTTGGAATTATTATTTCCCCCAGAGTATAGGACTTTTGTAGACTTAACCTTCTTCCTATCCTACAAATTACTCAAAATAGGCTGAAAGTGTGGGCTAACCTCCCCCTCACGCTGACTGGACGGATCAATTTAATTAAAAGGAAATGACTCCCCCCTTTTCTATACGTGGTGCGCCATTCTCCAATGTGGATACCCAAAGTACTTTTTAAGCAGCTAAATTCTCACATATCCAGTTTTCTGTGGGGCTCCGCCCTCCCCGTTTCCGATTGTCTATACTCCAAAGACCTTGGACCCTTTCCTTTATTTTATTGCGGCGATGCTTACTCATGCCCACAACTGGCTTACATCGGATGCCACTATTGCAACAGTTGCCTTGGAGGCTGCAGTTGTGGGGTGATTTGAAGCACTGTGGAATGTTTGGTGCGCTCCCCAAATACTCCACTATGGCTTAATCCTTCTCTACCTGAATTCCATTCCATCCCGGACCCGGTCATATGGGCGTCACGGGTATTCGATATCTACACCATATCTGTGAGAATGGTGAACTACTGACATTTTCTGTGATAATTGACAACATGTCTATTTCTGAATTTCTATATTGACAACATGTTGAGGTAACTTATGTACACAAGTTCTCTTAAAAGTTGCATATTCTTGCATACAGAGACTATAGAATACCTTTTAATATATATGTCTTCCAGTGGACTGACCATGTTTAACCCTCTGAATTACTGCCCAACCTAAATACCCCAATTTAATCTTCTCCATACTAATGCCCTTTGGGACATCTAATCTTTTCTTATGTTTCTTTTCCAAGAATTTTATTAGTATTTTTTGGATCTTTTCTTATTTTTCCGCTAATGTTAGATTGGCAGGCATCCCTCAATAGCCCACTGTCCAATCTTCATGTAATCATGCAATACATGCTAAATCTATCTATCTATCTATCTATCTATCTATCTATCTATCTATCTCGCAAAGTTAAATCTCCTAACTGATACAACACCAGTAACATTTCTTCGGACTGATTAATCACCTGATCATACCATGATCATACCAAATCTCCCTCTCATCCAACTCCCTTTCTCAAACTCTTATCACTCAGTGCAAATAAGTGTTGATTAAAAAAAAGAAAAAGGGTCAGTGCACAACTCCAGAACAATTATTCCCTCAGTGCTATTACAATTATAAAGATTGTTATTATGTGTCTACAATGAAATCAAATTATATCAGTAAATACACATCATGAAAAAGGCTTTGGTGTCAGTCTGTGTCTACTCAAACACACCTAAAATGAATTAAAGCTGATTTTCATATTTCCTTTAACCACTTCAGCTCTGGAAGATTTTACCCCCTTCATGACCAGGCCATTTTTTCCTATTTAGCAATTTGCTACTTTAACCACTTGCCGACCTGGCCATAGCCGAAAGACGTCTACATCGCTGTTGGCTTATTCCCTGGGGTGCGCACATCCATGACCATCGGGTTCATCCATGCTCCATCCTTCCTTGGCCCATCCATGCTCCATCCATCCCTGGCTCCTCCATGCTCCATCCATCCCTGGCTCCTCCATGCTCCATCTGTGCTTATCCATGCTCCATTCGTGCTTATCCATGCTCCATCCATGCTCATCCATGCTCCATCCATGCCCATCTGTGCTTCATCCATGCTCCATCCATGGCTCATCCATTGCCATCCATGGCTCATCCATTGCTCATCCACGGCTCATCTATGGCCATCCATGGCACATCCGTGCTCATCTGTGCTCCATCTGTGCTCCATCCATGCTCCATCCATGGCTCACCTGTGCTCCCTCCATGGCTCATCCATGCTCCATCTGTTACTCATCCATGGCTCATTCATGGCCATCCATTGCTCATCCGTGCCCATTCATGGCTCATCCATGGCTCATTCATGCTCATCAATGCCTCATCTGTGCTAATCTGTGTCTCATTCATGCCACAGCAGTGCTCATTCTTGCCACAGCAGTACTCATTCGAGCCACAGCAGTACTCATTCGAGCCACAGCAGTACTCATCAGTGCTTATCCATGCCACATCAGTGCTCATCTGTGCCACATCCATGCCACATCAGTGCTCATTCGTGCCACATCCATGCCACATCAGTGCTTATCCCTCCCACATCAGTTCTCATCCATGCCATATCAGTACTCATCCATGCCACATTCATGCCAAATCAGTTCTCATCCATGCCGCATCCTTGCCACTACAGTGCCCATCAGTGTCTCACAAAAGTGTAATAGGTAGTCAAATTAGATTTGAAATGTATGTCCCTGATGGTGCTCCCTGCATGTTGGGCCTCTGTATGTGGCCAGGCTGTGGAAAAGTCTCACATCACCATACTCAGGAGCAGAATATATTTTGGGGTGTAATTTTTGCTATGTATGTGCTATGTGTTAGAAATATCTTATAAATGGACAATTTTGTGTAAAAAAAAATGTATTTTCTTTCTACGTTTTCCAAAAACTTGTGGAAAAAAATGACATGTTCAAAAGACTCATTATGCCTCATAGATTATACGTTGGGGTGCTTGCTTTCCAAAATGGGGTCATTCTGTGGATGTTTCCATTGTCCTGGTGCTCCAGGGCCTTCAAAAGTGTAAGAGGTAGTCAAAAAAATGAAATGTGTAATTTATGTCCCTAGAACGCCTGAAGGTGCTCCCTGCATTTTGGGCCTCTGTATGTGGCCAGGCTGTGTAAAAGTCTCACATATGTGGTATCGCCATACTCAGGAGGAGTAGCAAAATGCACTTTGGGGTGTAATTTGTGGTATGTATATGCTGTGTGAGAGAAATAACCTGTTAATATGACAATTCTGTGAAAAAATCTTCATTTTGCAAGGAATTGTGGGAAAAAATTACAACTTAGAAAAACTCACCATGCCTCTTACTAAATACCTTGGATTGTTTAATTTCCAAAAAGGGGTAATTCTTGGGATATTTGTACTGTCCTGGCTTGTTAGAGTCTCAAGAAATGAGATAGGCCATCAGTACATCAGGTGAGATCAATTTTCAGTGATTGGCACTCTATAACTTTCACAAAGACCAAATAATATACACTGATTTATCTGATTTAGGTTATGTTTACCAAAGAAATGTAGCAGTATAAATTTTGGCCAAAATTTATGGATAAAAATTACTGATTTGCTAAATTTTATAACAGAAACGAAGAACATTTCAGAGGTGATCAAATACCACCCAAAGAAATATCTATTTGTGTGAAAAAAAGGACAAACATTTCATATGGGTACAATTTTGCCTGACTGAGTAATTGTCATTCAAAATGTGAGAGCACAGAAAGCTGAAAATTGGTCTGGTTAGGAAGGGGATTTAAGTGCCCAGTGGGCAAGTGGTTAACTGGTAATTGTGTTGCCATGTGAAATGTATAGAGCTTTCTTTTGGTGCTATTTGATCACCATGGTGTTTTTTATTTTTGCATTATAAATGAAAAAAGACCAAACATTTTGAAAAAAAAAAACAACCCAATGTTTTTCTCTTTGTTATAAAAATATGTCCAATAAAAAAATTATGTAAAAAATCTAATTTCTTCATAAATTTAGGCTGACATGTATTCTGCGTGTGAACGTTTTAGTGTCTACAAATGATGGTATATAAATGATGGTATATACACATATAACATTTTTATCTTATTTTTATTTTATACTAGTAATGATGGTGATCAGCGATTTAAAGTAGGACTGTGATAAAACAGTGGGCAATCTGTCCCTATCTGACCCTGGGGGGAACTGACTAACTGCCACTGACATCATCAGTGATTTTATACAGCGGTTTAGACATTAATGGCTGTGTGTTGAGTTATTTTGAGGGGACAGCAAATTTACACTGTTATACAAGCTGTACACTCACTACTTTACATTGTAGCAAAGTGTAATTTCTTCAGTGCTGTCACATGAAAAGATATAATAAAATATTTACAAAAATGTGAGGGGTGTACTCACTTTTGTGAGATACTGTACGTCTCACACCCGGAAAAATGCAGAGTCATTCTGACCTGTGCTCAGCCATTTGTTTGCATTTTGTGAATGAACACAAAGCTTCCTCTGATTGGCTTAGTCAGAGAGTGTGATGTCACCACCCCGCCCCTCCCACTCAGCCAATAGGAGGAATCTTTGTATTCATAGAATACAAAGCTGCCTATGAATGGCTGAGCAGCACTTAGACCAACTCATATTTTTTTCCAGCTATGATGAGACAGGAAGTGTCTGTCTCACAGTCAGAACCTAACACTGAACACTGTACTGTATGTAGCTGACGCTACATGCAGCACATACAGTGCTTAGAGCCACTGCAGCACGTAGTGAAAGACATTGTTCGTTTGGAACGAACAAACAATTTAAAGTGGTAGGAAATGTGGAAATCGGCTTTAAACTACTTCAGTGCTTTCCAGAGGGTTACAAAGTGTCCGCATCCATCCTAATCAACCATGTTCCCACAGACCTATGTAGATAAGCTCACTAATGAAAAACAACTTGAAAATATGGGATGCACTGAATTATTTGAGTGACCGAATTGCTTACACCCATGCTACAGCTATTGCTACTCTACCTAACCATATTTCTCCCAGACTTTCTTGAATCTAGGGGCTTCACCTTGTGGTCTTCCATAGGATTCCATAAAAAGCAACCTTTTTTTAAAATCCTCTAAGATAATGTCCAGGACCCACATACATAAACACAAACTTCCTCCATCTATTGATTTTATATAGTATATCCGAAATGATCAAACATAGATATGTCACAACACTTCTTGCAAGTTTTGAACATATTTGACAACATACCCCTAATCAATAACAAATCTATACTCACAAAGGATTTTGGTGTCAAAACACACAAGACACACATAAGCAGGCATGAGGGAGATGGACCTAAACAAAAGTAAGTAGTCTGGGCACTGGATAGTTTTTTGGGGAAGCTTGGCAAAATGCTCCCTAAATTTTACCAACACAGAAGTAGAATACAAGTTCATGATGAGGTGGTACATGGTCCCTTCCAGAATTGGAGATATGCTGAATATCTACTGGTCATGCATCCTTTGCTATGACTTTCTGATCATAGGTCTTCTGCTTGCTAAGGTCTCTGTTTTAGAAATATACTCCCAAAAACCCATGGCAAGCTCTATTACACAGTAAGACTGAAGCTTTGACCAAACAGCAGCAATCACTAACCTATCATATTTTATTAGTAGCTCAGTTGACCATTGCTAGAAACTGGGAAAAAAAACAATTCAGCCCTTTCCCAATGGTCTTAACACTAGTCTATGAAAAATTCCTGAGCATTTTTAAAGACAAACACAATACATATATAAACAAAGAAACGGCGCTGGAATAGACGTGTGCAATATTGAACGAGAAAAAGAAAACACAAAAAATGTGCAGCTGCTGATAAGAAAGTGCTATAACCTTCAGAAAATGCTCAAACCAATAAAACAGCACTGGCAAACAAAAATTGTGACAAAATAATAAATGATCCCACAAAATTGACAAACATCAATAATGTGTGTGAAGTGGTTACATGTCTAACACAAACCAATCCCATAAAAAATAAACTAGCATCAAATAATATGTGTGATAAATTATTACATAAGTGACATGATTGAATAATAACCATAAAATTATTTCATAGATACCAAAATTGAATAAGTGATAAACCACAACCTAAATGTGGTAAGAAAATATATAGATAAAAATGAATGTGAGTAAGTCCAGTTATTGTCCCAAAAAAACAAGAACCAAAATAAATGTACATATGAGCTCCTTCTTGGAATAGACTCACCGGGCTAGCAGACAGACAGAGCAGCAAAGCAGAGGGCAGATATGCAGACAAACTGTGGTTCGGCAAGTAGGCACAAAAGCAGAGCTGAATAAACAAGCCAGTGGGATGAGAGGATCCAGGGAGAGATGCATGCACACAAGGCACAGTGATGTTCTTGGAGATATTGTACCGATAATAGAAGAGAGCAAATTTTAAAGTGTTGTAGAAGGATTTTTAAAATGCGCGCTCTGCGCTACTTACAGGATGCATAAAGGAAGGCAAACTTCTCAGATACTTCCGCGGTTGCAGCTGGTTTAGCGTGCGCTCCACGGGAACAGGAAGTGGCGTCAGTGGTTAGATCCTTGGCCGGAAATTACGTCGGCGCGTTTCGCCCCTCCTCCAGGGTGTCATCAAAAGACATTTGACACAATACACAATACATGTCTACCGTTATGGGTGCCATGGTTACAACTCTTTCAACTTAACAGCCTGCAATACTTTTGAGTTTATGGAATTGGTGGGGGTGGGGGCAGTTGTCAAGGACGTTCCAGGCATTTCCGGGCCTTCCGTGCGCACATAGGTGCGCGGCGGGCGCGCGCGCGTGCACGTTAGCGTGCGCGTTAGCGCGCGGCGGCACGCGCGTGCATGTGTGCATGCGCGGGAACGCAATTGGCGCCAAAACGGGCTTTAAAAGCCCAGCAGTGACACTCAGCCAGTGCTGTGTTGTCTTTAAGCTTCCTGCTTGTCAGCCACCCGAAAACCCGATCTGAAACCTGAACCTGTGATCTCCCGTTACCGACCCGGCTCTGTTTGGACTACTCTACCTTCTCCTACCCGACCCGGCCTGCCTGACCTTGCTACATTTGGTTACCGACTCCAGCCTGCCTACCGACTCTGCCATTGCCTGCTCCTATCATCTGATTGATCTGCTGTTGCCAACTGGACTGTCTGACCTTGCTCTGCTGATTCCCACTTGTTTGATCCACCTGTTGCCTGGTTCTTTTGTATCCTGCTTCAACCACCTACAGCTGCAGTCTTACATCCTGCCATCCGCATTCGGACATTACTGGAGGACCTCCCTGTTGGTTCCAACACCTTCCTCTACAAACCAGGCACTCCTACCCCACTGTGCTCACGTCACCACTGTCCCCATCTCCAGTGGCACGTGAACCAGCGCTGTATGAGAGGTCTCCTCCTACAAGTCAGGCTCTACGTCCAGGTACGTAACAGCAGTGCTTTTGACCTGCCTCTCACAATTATAATAAACCTGTTTACTCAATCAGTATGATCATTATATCAGATGACGGACCTATCTTCCTTTTCCTCCATCCCCCTTCTTTTATGTTTTCCCTCATTTTCATTTTCTTCTTCCGATGCTTCATATTTCCTGACTTACCCTTCTATTGTATATGTACAAATATAATCATTTTGTAATCGTAGTTTCATTTTGTAATCGTAGTTAATAGTCATATATGACAAAAAAAAAATGGTTTAATTACTTTATTGTCACATATCTGTGATGGTGATTTTTTTTCCTAAATTTTATTGGCAAGCATAACTTTACATGCAATTTAACCAGTATTCATATTTTTCTGTACATCTACAAGTTGCCGTACAATGTTACTGAACCGGCACAGCAATGATTGTATTTGCAAAACCCAAGAAAACATTGAAACAGAAAATTTATTGTAATTCAATGTCTGCTTTCTTCAAAAAAAGGTTTTTTTTTAAGCATTCATATTTCTATCATTCTCAAAAATGAAAATAATATAGTTAAGCTCAGTTGGTAAAACAATATACTGTATATATAATAGAGAATACAATATACATGAGTCTTAACCTGAAATAAAAACATATAACTATAGATGATTTGTTGCATTAACCTTTTAAAATTGTATATATTATTTCATTTTACACATAGCAAATTCAGCCACACTCTCAGGACTGACAGAAGAGACAATTGTATTTAATTTTGTAGTAGTTGTACTTATAGAGAGTTGATGAATATTCTACAAAACTGCTTTGCATGTTTATTTCAACCATGTGTTTAAATTATGTATGATTTGTATGGAAATAGTATATAGAACAAAGGGAACAAAGAAATCAGACAAATCATAAAACTAATGTGGACTACTTCTTGAGCTCTGTTATCTGAACCAAGATTGTGTTGTTATTTGAAGAAGATTTTTATTCCTGGTATCTAAATTCCACAGCAAAAATAAATTTTCATTTCCCTAAGCATACATTTTTTTTTTTAAAAAAGGGAAAAAAATAAACAGTGTTCTGTTGTTAGTACTTCTTATTTTTTTAGTATTTAAATGAAACTGCCACTCTCAAGAACAGAGCTGATCTGAAATGCTCCATGTTACTGAATATTTATGAACCATTTATTGAAGGGTGTTTTCATTCAAGAAGCATTTGCTTTGGTGTAATGAAAAGGAGGAATTGTTACATTTTTATGTTTTTAATCTTATAGAATGTGATATGTAACATTGTGAGCACACATGTCTGGTAAGATAATTGGATCAGCTGTAGGGATTTGCTAATAGTTCAGTTCAAACCTTAGTGTTTTTGCCCAAGATACCTAAGCATAGCAAGGAATGTCAGAAGTCTACCCTATGGTCCACCAACGGGGAAGGGGGTCTGCATTGGGCCATGTAGAGTAGGGAAAAGTGTAGGATGCAGCCTTTGCTTTGATTTTCCAACCCCTCCACAGCTGTAGAATTCAGCAGGCAAGTGTCCCTGTCCCAGCTGCTAGAAACACTCCCATGCCACCACTCAATTTCCAGCTTGGCTAAATTGCTGGCTTTAACGCTCCTACTTTTCCAGCTGGTGTATTCTGCCTCCTGTGCTTAACTGCAGTGGTAGATTCCAGGGCGTTTATTCCTCTCCCTTCCTGGCCCTTCACATGGAAGGCAATGTTTACACATTTCTTGATCAGGCATTCAGCAGCAAGGTTCACATTAGCACAGACATGTGATCCAGCAAGTATGAGCAGGTGGCACAATATATTGTTCACAGCCACTAGGTAGCTCTGTTGGCTGCCAGAATGGATGCAGGACAAGGAACACCATTGGAGCTTGTTCAGCCACCTTATTTCCTTGTGATGACTAGGGAACGCATGTTCGACTCGAACATTGCCTGTTCACCTGTTCACCGAACAGCGAACAATTTAGGGTGTTTGCGGCAAATTCTTAAAGCCACGGAACACCCTGTAAAAGTCTATGGGAGAAATCTAAAGTGCTAATTTTAAAAGCCTATATGCAAGGTAGTGTCATAAAAAGTATTTGGGGACCTGGGTCCTGCCCCAGGGGACATGTATCAATGCAAAAAAATGTTTTAAAAACGGCCGTTTTTTCGGGAGCAGTGATTTTAATAATGCTTTTAGTGAAACAATAAAAGTGTAATATTCCTTTAAATTTCGTACCTGGGGGGTGTGTATAGTATTCCTGTAAAGGGGCGCATGTTTCCCGTGCTTAGAACTGTCCCTGCACAAAGTGTCATTTTTACAGGAAAAAAAGCATTTAAAATCACTCGGGGCTATAATAAATTTTCGGCTCCCGTAAGAAAACAGAGTACAGAGAACACTCATTGAAAGTCATTGATGAAAAAAAAAAATTTGCGTGGGGTTCCCGCCAAATTCAATTACCAGGCCCTGGTATGGATATTAAGGGGAACCCCGGGTCAAATAAAAAAAAAATGATGTGGGGTTCCCCCTAAATATCCATACCAGACCCTTCAGGTCTGGTATGGATTTTAAGGGGAACCCGGCGCCAAAAAAAAAAAAATAGCGTGGGGGTCCCCCTCAAAATCCATACCAGACCCTTATCCGAGCACACAACCTGGCAGGCCGCAGGAAAAGAGGGGGGGATGAGAGAGCGTCCCCCCTCCTGAACCGTACCAGGCACATGCCCTCAACATTGGGAGGATGCTTTGGGGGCCTCATCCCCACAACCCTGGCCGGTGGTTGTGGGGGTCTGCGGGCGAGGGCCGGGGTCACCCCATACATCACTGGGGAAGCCCGACTTCCCCCTTGTGTCAGATGGGGGCGGGGGTCACCCTTACATCACTGGGGAAGCCTGGGTTTCCCCTGGGTTCCTCCATGGAAACACAGCTGAGGAGGACCGGGCCACGTCACCTGAACCCGCCCCCCTCTGACACAAGGGAAAAGCTGGGCTTCCCCAGTGATGTACGAGTGACCCCACCCCCCTCTGATGTAACACAGGTTTCCGTTACACCAGAGGGGGCGGGGTCACCCGTACGTCACTGGGGAAGCCCAGCTTCCCCTTGCGTTGCGTCAAAGGGGGGCGGGGTCAGGTGACGGGTGGCCCGGTCCTCCTCAGCTAAGACTAAGGATTTCCGCATTGTCTCCATGGAGACAGGATTCTCTGCGCTGGACGTCGTCGGAAGAGATCAGCCATCGCTGGCCCCCGGAGAAGAGAACACCCATCGCTGGATAGCAAGAGTGGATTACCACCGCTGGAATCTTTTTTTTATTTTTAATAAAGGACTTTTCCCAACAGTGTCTGTGTGTTTTTTAACTATTTTTTACACTTTCTTTGTGAAATGGTAGGGGTAATTTTGTACCCCCTTACCATTTCAAACAGGGGGGAGCTGGGATCTGGGGCTCCCCTTGTTTAAGGGGACTTCCATATTCTGATAAGCCCCCCGCCCGCAGACCCCCACAATCACCGGCCAGGGTTGTGGAGATGAGGCCCTTCTCCTCATCAACATGGGGACATGGTGCTTTTAGGGGTCACAGACCCCCAAAGCATCCTCCCAATGTTGAGGGCATGTGGCCTGGTACGGTTCAGGGGGGGCGCTCTTTTCTTCTTTTCCTGCGGCCTGCCAGGTTGCATGCTCGGATAAGGGTCTGGTATGGATTTTGAGGGGGACCCCCCACGCCATTTTTTTTTTTGGCGCGGGGTTCCCCTTAAAATCCATACCAGACCTGAAGGGCCTGGTAATTGAATTTGGGGGGAACCCCACGCATTTTTTTTTTTTTATCAATGACTGTTCTCTGTATTACGGGAGCGGACAATTCATTATAGCCGCAAGTGATTTTAAATAACTTTTTTTCCTGCAATAATGACACTTTGTTCAGGGACAGTTCTAAGCACGGGAAACATGCTCCCCTTTACAGGCATACTATACACACCCCCCAGGTACAAAATTTAAAGGAATATTACACTTTTATTGTTTCACTTTAAGCATTATTAAAATAACTGCTCCTGAAAAAACAGCAGTTTTTGAAAGTTTTTTTTGCATTGATACATGTCCCCTGGGGCAGAACCCAGGTCCCCAAACACTTTTTATGACAATAACTTGCATATTAGCCTTTAAAATTAGCACTTTTGATTTTGAACGTTTGAGTCCCATAGGGTTCTAAAGTTCACACGAACTTTAGGTCTGTTCGCAGGTTCTGGTGCGAACCAAACAGGGGGGTGTTCGGTTCATCCCTAGTGATGACAACTAGTGATAGCAATGCCAAAATTGTCCTCTCCTCCTCCTCCTCCTCAATACCATCTTCTGCTCAGCCATCCTCTGATTCCCCAGTCCTCTTAAAGTGTAACTAAAGCCTAAACTTTTTTCTTGACCCCTGTCAGTTTTTTTGTCATCTGTGCCCCATAGGGGACATTTTACTTTACACCTTGTCTCATAGCCAAAACAGGAAGTAGGAGGAAATCCCAGTACATAGTTACAAAGTTAATTGGGGTAAAAAAAAAGACACTAGTCTATCTAGTTCAACCAATAAAAAAAAAACCCACACAAATTGAAAACCTCCATATCACACACACTATCCCACAGATGATACAGAGGAAGGAAAAAACTCAACAAAGCATAATCCAATTCACTCTAGTGAAGTAATTTACTGAGCTGACAAGAACCAGTTTTGGAGGGAGCCTAAGCCATATTTTCACAGGTATTACTGCGAAGAAGCCTTTTCGTATGTGGTTAAATCTCTTTTTGTCCAGAAGAGTGCCCACTTGCGCTCTTTAATAACCTGAAAATGAATAACTCTACACCAAATTCACTATTCGGAGCTCTTATATATGTATATGTTGATTATATCCCCCTTTAATCACCTCTCAGAAATAAATTCAGTTCAGCTAATCTTTCCTCATATCTGCGCTCCTCCATGCCTCTTATCAGTTTGGTTGCCCTTCTCTGCACTTTCTCCAGTTCTACATTATTCTTTTTGTGAGCAGGTGTCCAAAATTGAACTGCATATTCCAGATGATACTAATGATTCACAAAAGGCAAAATGATGTCTCTTTCTCTCGAGTCTATATCTCTTTTATTACAGGAAATCATTTTGCTGCCTGTAGAAATTACAGGTTGGCATTGCATGCTAATAGTAGGTCAATGATCTACCAGAACACCCAGATCCATCTCAACCATTGACTCCCCTAGCTGTTCTTCTCCCAGAATTTATGATGCATGTTTTTAGCCCCAAGTGCAAAATGTACCAGTATCAATATTAAACCTCATTTGCCACATGGTTGTCAAATTTTGCCCAGGTCAATTTTCAGCGCTGTCACACCTTGTATGACAATTGCGGGATCATGCAACACTGTACCATAAATACATTTTTATAATTTCTTTCACACAAATAGAGCTGTTTTTTTTTTTTTGCTAACTAAATGAAAAAAGACAGACTTTTTTTTTATAAATGTGTTTTTCTTCATTTCTGTTATAACATTTTGCAAATGAATAATCTTTCTTCATAAATGTAGGTCAGAATGTATTTTGCTATATTTCTTTGGTGAAAATAATGCAAATCAGAGTTTATTATTTAGTCTGTAGGAAGGTTATAGAGTCTGCAAACGATGGTATATACTGTATATCTGAAAATGTATCAATCCTGATGTACTGACACCCATCTAATTTCTTGAGGCCCGAAAATGCCAGGACAGTACAAATACCCCCAAATGACCAATTTTTGTAAAGTAGATCGTCCAAGGTATTTAGTAAGAGGCATGGTGAGTTTTTTTGAAGTTGTAATTTTTTTTGTCACAATTATTTGGAAAATTAATAAATAAAACAAACAAAATTTGTTCACATTTTTTTTTTTTTTACATACTGCCACAAGTGCAGTACAGCATTGTCATATAACTGGTGTGGCAGTGATCAGGGACATTGACTGGTGACAATTTGTAAAAATATATATAAATAATATTTTTTCAATTGTTTTTTATTACATTTTATTTATATATTTATTTATATTTTATGATTTTTTTTTTCTAACACACTGTGACCAGAGCAATGCAGTGTTACCATAGAAACACTGTACTACTCTGGGGAAGGGATCAGGATTTACATTTTTTACACATTATGATTGCTTATACCCCCAGTCCTCAAGGCGCCCCAGCAGGTCATGTTTTCAGGCTTTCCATTATTTTGCACAGGTGATTTGATCAGTTTCACTGCCTTAGTATTTACAACAGCCGTTTCATCTGAGAGAAATCCTGAAAACATGACCTTTGGGGCGCCTTGTGGACTGTAGTTGAAAAACACTGGCTTATACCAATTTCATTGGTGTAAGCAACCATTTTTACTGAATACACACGGTCGGATTTTCCGATGGATTCGATCCTATCGGACAATGTTGTCGGAAATTCTGACCGTGTGTAGGCACCATCGGACAGTGTACCTCGGATTGTCCGACGGACAAAGTCCTATCTCCTGCTGGATAGATTTTTCGACAACAAAGTCCGATCACACCAAATCCGATCATGTGTAGCGTAGTCCGACGGACAAAGTACTACGCATGCTCAGAAGAAATTCTGTGACGGAAGCGCTCGGTCAGGTAAAACTACCTTTCCTAATCGACACAGCACATTCGTCACGCTGCAATGTTAAAATGTCTTTAATGCAGCGCATTCTCTTTTTCTTTACAATGCAAGAAGAATGACATGTTTTAGCTGCTCCTATTTACCCGCACTTCTCCCAAACTTAGTTCTTTATTAGTTTTCAGGATTTCTAGACTACATGTTTATTTTTACTCAGATCGTAAAAGAATCTTTGTTATATTTTTTGGATGATTTCTCATTTTTGTATTTTTTTTGGAATACATATTTTAAGGAGATTTTTTTTTTTTTTTTTTGAGGGGGGTTGTGTGTCTCAACTTAGCAAAACAACATTATTAACATTTCTATTTGTTGCTTAAATTTACTAGGAGTTTGTTTGTTGTTGGTGCCCTTGTTAATTATACTTTATGATTAGTGAAATGTACCTGCGTACTCACAAATAAACTGTCATTGTAGAAAAGTAAAACACATAGGCAATGATTTTTTCAAATCAAAAATACCTTTATTTAGGTCTCAGCAACAAACCAAAGAGGAACGCAGCGATGAAGAAACTTGGGGAATTTGCAAAGCCTTGGACCCCCACGGCAAACATCATTTTAGAAGCGTCTAAAATTGGGGGCCTGAGGAGTACCTATCTAAATAATAAGGGAGTGCAATCTGGTCCTGAAGTCCAAAACATCCGGAACTGCAGCAGATGCCATCTAGGTCCCCAGGCTCTGGTCCTACGAGAGGCTCCATCTTCTCTCAGACCAGACTGAATCCAGGTCGTCACTCTCAGGTCTTCCTTGTACGCTTCCTTCCATGCTGTGGTGCTGGTGGGGTGGCAGAAGGAGGAGGAGGAGGAGGAGGCGGAGCCTGGTCACTATCGCAAACATGTGTGATTGTGGTCATCTCCCCAGCCATCCCCTCATTTAGGACCTTGAGGATGAGCCCCTCACACATGCTGCGTTGCCCCGCCTCCATACCCTTCATTTTATTGGCAACCAAGGAGCCAAAGGCCTCCTCGTAGGTGGGTGTGGCATATAGGGAGGCTGAAGCATCTCTGATCAGCTGGAGCGCTGACTCTCCCACCTCCCCCATTCTTCTCGCCCTTCTGTAGGGAAGGCGGAGGGGAGGGACTTGGGAGACAGTCAGGCTCCTACGCCTACCCCCCTGTTGGCTGCCACTACCCACCTCTTGGCTGCCACTAAACCCTGCCTCCTCCTGACTGCCACATTCCACAGCCACCTCCTGGCTGAGGTCTTCCTGTGTATGAAAAAGGGACATAGTTTCAGTTATTTGTTCATCAAACACACACAATTCTCATCTAGTGACTGTTGCAAAATGTTTACAAATAGAAAACCATACAATTCTCAGCCCTGCAGTTTAGATTCTTGCCCCAACTGTCTCCAACACTACTGTCAGTTGATATGTCAACCACGTTAGGAACTAAGCAATTGGGGATCCTGAATTAAGTGAACATCATTCATTATTCCCAAAAATGGTTACAAAACTACTATACCTGCCACAAGCTGGGCTCCTCCACATCTTCCAGACTGGAAGGCCCAGGTTGCTCCTCGGAAGCCTCATCAGGGGTGGCGTGCATGGAAGGACGCGTGCAAGGAAGAGTCGAGAGTGACTTCCTGACATTAGCCTGGTCTTTGAGAAAATGGAGCCTCTCATAGTACCAGAGCGTGGGGACATAGATCTGATCTGCTGCAGCTCCAGATGTTTGGGACTTCAGGACCTTATTGCGCTCCCGGAAATAGGTACTCCTCAGGTTGGCAATTTTTATTCTTAAGGTCTCCACGGTTGCCGTGGGGAACCTTGGCTTTACAAATGCCACAAGTTTCTTCATGGCTGCGTACCTCTTTGGTCTGTTGCTGTAGTCTCGGTGTTTCGCCTGCCATAATAGGGGCATTTCCCTATATTTATCAATGAAGAGGGGGAGAAAACTCACATGGTTGAAGCGCTCCATAATCTCTGCAAGACACAACACCACACAAAACACTATAAATTATGTCAGGCTAAACTCTCCTAATCTTCTCCATAAAGAAGCCTCAAGGTCTAATCAGTCTAGGCTAGTTATGTAACAACGTCAAATTGTACCTTCGTTATAGCGATCGTCTCGTGCGTGAGCTTTCTCTCCCCTCGTCTCACAGATCGTGGCTACGACACAGGCGTGTGACGTTTTATATACAGTGCGCATGCGTCAAACTCCGCCCGCCCCTGACGATCTTTCTCGTCTATTCCCCACCCCTTCTCTTTACGGCGCAGTGGGGAGAGCACATGGCGGGGACACAGCAGGTGCGGCCGAAATAGTGCAGCAACGAGGAGGAGGACGAGGAAAGGCCGGAGGCAGAAACGTCCCGATCCCGGAGCCTGAAATTCAAGGCCTCCAATATGTAATTTGGAGAAATGTTGGAGATGGTGGACATATTAAAGAGGAGCGACTATGATGGGAAGTATGGGCCTTACCTCAACCCCAATGTCCGCAAGGCCAAGATCATGTCTAAAGTTGTGAGGAGGCTGTACAATCATTTTGGGGTACAACGATCCAAGGAGCAACTGAGGAAACGCTGGTCAGACCTGAAACTGAGGGAGCCCGATCAGTACAGAAAGATCAAGCGAGTTCTTCAAAAAAGTAAGTAGTTGTGTGTTGTTTGATTTCTTGCTTGCATACTGCTCCATGTGTTTGTATTTTTACAAAGTTGTACATTATAAAATGGCCACTTTCATGTTCGTCTGTGCATTCGATCGTACTCAACCTCGATCTTTCTGCCACTGTCATGTTCGTGTGTGTGTCCATTCGATCGTACTCAACCTCGATCGTTCGGCCACTTATAATACGATGTTTGGTGTTTTTTTTGGGAAAAGGAAGTTTGTTCTCACTAGAAATGTCATCAAGAATGTAAAGCCAATTTATTCAATGTAAAGGAGAGGTCACCCAGTAGCTGTTTACCCATCTGGACTATAGAGCACTAGTGCTGGGACACCCAAACCCACTTTTTATTATGCTTTTCCACACATGTGCTCCAGTGGATACTAGAGGGGGGTCTCCATCAGACAAACGTCGACCAAAAAGCTATAAGTTTATCACCTTTACAAAGTGACTACATTCATGTTGGTGTCATTTGTAACTGGCCAACCAAAAATATTGTCCCTCACTTTCAAGCAATGTTTGTCATGTTCTATTTCTGCCCTCAATAGATTGTGTTGCTAAATCTTCCTTTTGTACATTCTCATAGGGGAGCGAAAACTCGGGACGTCTGAGGAAAACCCAAAACCAACACCTCCCAAAGAAGGGGAAAGACCAGAAGCAGAGGAGGAGGAGGAGGAAGGAGAGATCATAGAAATTGGAGAACAACAACAGGTGAGTGTGGGAGAACACAGCTACTGGTAAGCTAATCAATGTATGCCTGCCTCATTTCCAAGACCCTTTTTTTTTTCTTTTTGGTTGTTTTTAGGTGACGTGGATGTTGTGGAAGAAGAATCGCACTTTACCACAGAGAGTGCCCACGTACTCATCGGGGAGATAATGGTCTGCAATCGAGATCTAGATGACATAAAGCAAAACATCAATGATGTTCAACAAAAATTGAAGAACATCATTGATGTTTTAGGAAAAATCTGAAAACGCACCAAGTAATTAACACACATTTGTGGCTGCTTCTGAACACATTTGCAACTTAAGAACTGTGTGAAATTTGGAACATGCACACATTGTGTCCACATGTGCTAGCTCCCATCATGGTGGATGAATGACAACGTTTTTTTGGGGGTGCAACCACTTTACGAACTACTAAAGTGGTTGTGGTGAAGGGGTTGCACCCCCAAAAAACGTCCATTCATCCCCATGATGGAAAATGGCACTTTTGAAGATTCTAGGCATGTGTTTGACCATCTAATGACCATTTTCAGACCCAAATTGTGTGCATGTTCTAAATTTCCAGTTTCCAGGGGTGACCCCCCATGTGATGAAGGCAAGATCAAACACACTTTGAACATATAGTCATGTCTGATCTTGTCTTCACTTTAGAAAGTTGAACTTTCATAGTTCCTAGGTTCTGTTTTGCTCCATGCCTGGTTTTACCAAATGCGGAATGTTTGTAAACAATGTTTTAAATAACCAAGATCTTGTCAGTTTTGGCAAGAAGTTTGTAAACGCACTTGTGAATGTGTTGCAAGTAAACTTTTTTAATTTTCTAAATGTGTGGCTTCCTTATTTAAAAACAAAAAAGCATTATGTATGTCAAATGTAAAGGATTTGGGGGGGCAATGGGTGTTATTTACTAAAGGCAAATCCAGTTTGCACTGCAAGTTTCTTTTCCAGGGCACTTTTGCACTGCACTTGTAGAGCATTGTGGATTTGACTTATGTAAATGACACCCACAGTGATTTGTTTGAAAACACGTAGCACACCATTTTTGGTAATACACACATTTCTGTCATGGTGATGAAAAGGAGTATTTTGGGTGTCAGTTATGCACTACAAACCTTCTCTAGACCAAAGATTAGGTATCAAACACACAACATGAGAAGAATTTTTTTGGGAAGAAGAGACTGTTACCTCCTTTTGCCCAGAAAGTGCATTCCCACTGTTGAAGCTAAAGGGAAAAAATTTCAAGGTCAAATAAGCAATAATACGGAAATGACAAGAAATCATAGGTTGGTTTAAAAAATATATTTATTAAAAAATGCCTCTCACACATCGTCAGGCAGAGCAATGGCCCCCCTACCCACAAAGTAGTCCATATATTGCTCGCGGACCGCGCGGGCATTTAGAGGGGGCAAGCCTGGACGTGCCGCTTGAAGGGCTGTGAGGTTGGCATTGGAAGGGGCCCTCAACATCTGGGCCAACGGTCACCACATAGTTGGTGTTGTGTCTTTTCAAAAAGTTGTGCAATATGCAAGAGGCAAGAACTATGTGGTTGAGTCAAAACAGGCAGAAGCGGCTGGCCAGGATCCCGAAGGTGTTCTCCACCACTCTGCGGGCTCTCGACAGCCTGTAATTAAAGACCCTCTGGTCTGGGGTGAGGGTCCTCATCGGGAAGGGCCTCATCAGATGGGGAGTCAACGCAAACGCTTCATCTGCGACAAAGACGAAGGGGAGTCCTTCAGCATTCTCCTCTGGAGGTGGCAAGCACAGACTGCCACTTTGGAGACGCCAGTAGAACTCCGTGTGCGCAATGGCACCACCATCCGAGATCCGGCCGTTCATCCCCACGTCCACATACAAAAACTCGTATGTCGCCGACACCACCGCCAACATCACGACACTATTAAACCCCTTGTAATTATAATAGTAGGACCCCGAGTTGGGGGGTGGGACGATGCGGACGTGTTTCCCATCAATTGCACCCCCGCAGTTAGGAAAGTCCCAATGGCTGGCAAAGTGGGAGGCCACAGTCTGCCATTCCTGTGGCGTGGAAGGGAACTGTGGAGTGAAACAAGAAAAAAAAATTAGTCACTTTGCACATAAACATTGCAAGCAGATTAGACACTAAACATCTTGGAACAAGATCAGACTTTTACATTTAAAGCTGGAAAGTATTTGCAATGCAAAGTAGAGGGTCCCCCTAGCAGATGACTCACCCCCCATCAATCGCCCCACTTCTGATGGCCCATTGACAATAACTAGGGGTTTGAGGGGGGGGGGTTTGGACAGGTAACCCTCTGCACTTCATTGATTGCCAAATGGCTCAATAATGTGTGCTAGTTTGGCCAGACCCTCCTTACTTAACACTATTGGCAGCCCACAGGAAAGATAAAATAACATTCAAAATCCCCACACCCACCCCACCCCCCAAAAAAAAGAACGCACATTTGGACATTCTGAAATTACCTAGCAAGCTAATAGGAAGGAAAGAACACAAAAAAAGAGGAAATGGAAAGTATGGAGCCAGCCCCTTGCACTACATGCTTTGCTGAATTCATCCCTAAAGATGCCCACTATAAAGAGGTAGGTATATAGTGTCTATTGACCTTTGGAAAGCCAGCAGATAGAGGATTGGTACCATCTGACAGAGCAGTTGGGGGAGGGGGTTCAGAATGAATTGAGCCCCCCCCCCCCCACCAACAAAAAGGGAAAAAAAAGGGGCTCTACATGAAGTAAACCACACAGCAAACAATTGTGCATATTTTAGGGGGTGTTTGGGGGAAAACAATACTATGCAGCAGACAAAATACATTGCTTAAGTGACTAGGCCATAGGTGTCTATTGGGGCAGAAGAGCATGCTGGGGAGGTAAGTGAAGGGAAAAATGCATGAAGGAGAAAAGGGGCACAGCATATTAGAGCATATTGCAATCATGGTAATTAGGGAAGGAGGTCAAAAATACAAGACATTAGCAAACAGAGCATACATAGAAGGGAATAGTAAAGGAGAAATGTTACCTTAATATAGTCCTCCTGCAAGACCTGGATGATGGCAGAACAGGTCTCTGGAATAATGATTCCCAGGGCCTGGGGAGAGATACCTGAAGAGAACTTCAAATCCTGAAGGCTTCTCCCTGTCGCCAAGTACCTCAACGTAGCAACAAGCCTCTGCTCCGGAGTGATGGCTTGTCTCATGCAGGTATCCTGCCGGCTGATAAAAGGGGTCAGCAAAGCCAAAAGACGGTGAAAAACAGGGTCCGTCATCCGGAGAAAGTTCCTGAAATCATCAGGATTATTCTCCCGGATCTCACGAAGCAAAGGCATGTGCGAGAACTGATCACGCTGAAGCAACCAATTCTTGGTCCACATACTCCTCGTCACTCTGTTCATGGACGGGTCTTGGCTCAAAGCTAAAAGCCTGACACCAATTCCGCGTACAGCACGAACTCGGCGACGAGTACGTACGGGAAACATCGCTCACAAAAGGTCGGCTGGTCAGAACGGACAAACAGAAAGCACCGATAAACAGCAAGGCCTGAAAGAACGAAATGAATACCAGTAACGAGCAGACAATAAGCAGTGCAAATCAAAGCGTCCTATATCAAGATATAGGCCGCAATGACCAACAAATGCGAACTGACTACACGCACTAATAAACAGATACGCACGACAAGCACAAACTGAAGAGCAGTAACGATCTGAGTCAGAAAACTGAGAAGCGCGAATCTTAAGTCCCCAAACTTCGACTAACTCGCGATAAACACGGGATCAGCAGAAGGAGCCCAACGGGTGCCTGACGTGGTGCTGAACTTCCCTTTTCTAGTCTCGTGGAAGACGACTTACGTCACGACGTTCTTGCAGACCGGAAATTCCGGCAACGTTGTCCGACCGTGTGTACGCAACACCAACATCGGACAAAGTACGACGGACAGGATCCGACGGACCTGGTCCTCGGATAATCCGCGCGTGTGTATGGGGCTTTAGAGTGATCAGTCATCGGCTGTGTCTGGTGGACACAGCCAGAGACAGTTCGCACCGCCACACGAGAGGTGCGCTCTGGGAGGATGTCATATGACATAGCTTGGTGTCATCTGCAAACACCAAAATGTTCTTCTTAATCGCAGACCCTATATAATTTATAAATGTGTTACAAAGTAAGGGTTCCAACACTGAACCTTGGGGTAACCCACTCATGACCTTATACCATTCAGAGTATAATCATTAATCACTACTCTCTGAATAAGGTATTTTTTATGTTTTAATCGGTTCCCGACCAGCTCACGTCTATTTACGGGGGCAGAATGGCACCCCTGCTCAAAACCCCATACCCAAAAGGGGTTTCCTTTAAGAGCCGCAACAGAGCGCACACGCACCCGCTGCACGTCGGCAAACTCAATGCACGTGGTCGCTGGTCGCGATCGCCGCCGGCCACGCGCGATCGCGTGCACGAGCGCCAGCATGGGGATTTGTGTGTGTAAACACACAAATCCCTGTGCTGTCAGAGGAGACATGTTGTTTGTTCCTAGTAAGTAGAACACACTGAGGGAAACACACATTTAACCCTTTGATCGCCCCTAGTGTCAACCCCTTCCCTACCAGTGAAATTTACACAGTAATCAGTGCATTTTTAGAACACTGATCGCTGTATAACTGTCAATGGTCCCAAAAATGTGTCAAAAGTATCCGATCTGTCCGTCACAATACTGCTAAAAATCAAAGATCACCAGCATTACTAGTAAAAAAAAAAAATAATAATAAAAATGCCATAAAAATGCCATAAATCTTTCCCATAGTTTGTAGACGCTATAACTTTTGTGCACAACAATCAATATATGCTTATTGCAATTTTTTATCAAAAATATGCAGAAGAATATATATTGGCCTAAACTGATGACGAAATTTGTTTTTTTAAAACATTTTTGGTGATATGTATTATAGCAAAAAGTTAAAAATATTGTTTTTATTTAAAAAAATTGTCTGTATTTTTTGTTTATAGCGCAAAAAATAAAAATCACAGAGGTAATCAAATAGCACCAAAAGAAAGCTCTATTGTGGGGAAAAAAAAGAGGCAAATTTAGTTGGGGTACAGCATTGCATGGCCGTGCAATTACCAGTTAAAGCGATGCAGTGCCAAATTGTAAAAAGTGCTCTGGTCAGGAAGGGGGTAAAACCTTCCGGGGCTGAAGTGGTTAAATCCTTTTTATTTGTTTTAGAAAAAAGTTGCACATATAATACAGCACAATAAAAAAAAAAAAAAAAAAACACAACAATCATAAAACACCAAACAAAAATAAAGAGAACATTTAAGTTCATACACTACACAACATAAATACTAATACAAACATACATAAATCCAAGTATTCCGGACAGGTCATTCTCCGAAGTAGATCTAGGTGCTGCTGGGTCTTCCTATCTAATCCTTGCCTCCCACATTTTCCGCCCTCCCGCCCCCTCCCTTTCTCTCACCTATCCATCACCCGCTATCATCCCTTACTTCTTATGTTTGTGACATTCCAAAAGGAACCCCCCACCAAAGAAAAAAAACACACGAAAAAGAAAAATTTGTGAAAAAACACATTTGTGATTATTTCAGGGGAAAGACTAGGGAGGATTACACTTAACTTCTTTCCTGGTTCTACCCTTCCCTTCCCACATCATACTTACTTACCTGTCCCCTTGATCCCTCCCTCATAATTACCCCTTCAAGCCTGTTATGGGCATTCTGTATCCGTGAACATAAACACTATTGCAGATTGCTATAAGTACAGTGGTGTGAAAAAGTGTTTGCCCCCTTCCTCATTTCCTGTTCCTTTGCATGTTTGTCACACTTAAGTGTTTCGGAACATCAAACCAATTTAAACAATAGTCAAGGACAACACAAGTAAACACAAAATACAATTTGTAAATGAAGGTGTTTATTATTAAAGGTGAAAAAAAATCCAAACCATCATGGCCCTGTGTGAAAAAGTGATTGCCCCCTAAACCTAATAACTGGTTGGGCCACCCTTAGCAGCAACAACTGCAACCAAGCGTTTGCGATAACGTGCAATGAGGCTTTTACAGCGTCCTGGAGGAATTTTGGCCCACTCATCTTTGCAGAATTGTCCTAATTCAGTTACATTAGAGGGTTTTCGAGCATGAACGGCCTTTTTAAGGTCATACCACAACATCTCAATAGGATTCAGGTCAGGACTTTGGCTAGGCCACTCCAAAGTCTTCATTTTGTTTTTCTTCAGCCATTCGGTGGTGGACTTGCTTGTGTGTTTAGGATCATTGTCCTGCTGCAGAACCCAAGTTTGTTTCAGCTTGAGTACACGAACAGATGGTCGGACATTCTCCTTCAGGATCTCTTGGTAGACAGCAGAATTCATAGTTCCTTTTATCACGGCAAGTCTTCCAGGTCCTGAAGCAGCAAAACAGCCCCAGACCATCACACTACCACCACCATATTTTACTGTTGGTATAATGTTCTTTTTCTGAAATGCAGTGTTCCTTCTACGCCAGATATACTTGGACACACACCTTCCAAAGAGTTCCACTTTTGTCTCATCGGTCCACAGAATGTTGTCCCAAAAGTCTTGGGGATCATCAAGATGTGTTGTGGAGAAATTGAGACGAGCTTTGATGTTCTTTTTGCTCAGCAGTGGTTTTCTCCTTGGAACTCTGCCATGCAGGCCATTTTTTGCCCAGTCTTTTCCTGACGGTGAAGGCATGAACGCTGACCTTAACTGAGGCAAGTGAGGCCTGCAGTTCCTTGGACGTTGTTGTGGGGTCTTTTGTGACCTCTTGGATGAGTCGTCGCTGCACTCTTGGGGTAATTTTGGGTGGCCGGCCACTCCTGGGAATGTTCACCACTGTTCCATGTCTTCGCCATTTGTGGATAATGGCTCTCACTGTGGTTCGCTGGATTCCCAAAGCTTTGGAAATGGCTTTATAACCCTTTCCAGACTGATAGATCTCAATTACTTTCTTTCTCAATTGTTCCTGAATTTCTTTGGGTCTCGGCATGATGTGTAGCTTTTAAGGATCTTCTGGTGGACCTTACTGTGTCAAGCAGCTCCTATTTAAGTGATGCCTTGATTGTGAACAGGTGTGGCAATAATCAGGCCTGGGTGTGGCTAGAGAAATTGAACTCAGGTGTGGACAACCACAGTTATAGTATAACAAGGGGGGCAATCACTTTTTCACACAGGGCCATGATGGTTTGGATTTTTTTTCACCTTTAATAATAAACACCTTCATTTACAAATTGCATTTTGTGTTTACTTGTGTTGTCCTTGACTATTGTTTAAATTGGTTTGATGTTCCGAAACACTTAAGTGTGACAAACATGCAAAGGAACCGGAAATGAGGAAGGGGGCAAACACTTTTTCACACCACTGTATATAACTAGTGTTCTAATAAAAGAAAAACATTCTCCAGTCCCACCCATTAATCCTGCATCAAAAAAAAGGGGGGGCTCATATATTAGGGGGATCCCTCAACCACTCCCTCTCTCTCCTCCTCCAGTGTCTTTTCATTGCTTATATAACTTATGTAGAGCAAAGAGTAATTTTGTACATATATCAACTCTTCCAGTAATCTAGTTCTGTCTACTTTTCTAAACCATTCTGGCATAGTTGATATTTTCTTATTTGCAGTATTTCAGAATCAATGCCTACGCTGCATTCAACAAAAATGGAATAATAGAAGTTTTATTTTTTTTTCCTTGTCTTACTAGTAGCATGAAATAAGCATTACCAGAGGTTTTGCCTAATTTCACAGTTACTAATCATCCTAGTTATATTTAAAACTTTTTTCCCAGAATAGCTGAATCATTGGACTATGCCACAAACTATGGGCATGTGTTCCCTCTGGGTCCACTCTGATGACAGTTCTAGATTGATCTTATGTAGTTTTGATGGAACATAATGCCACCCAGTCAACAGTTTATAATTAATTTCGTTTATTCTCATATTGAGGTAGAATGTACATAATCTATAACAGGGATATGCAATTAGCGGACCTCCAGCTGTTGCAGATCTACAAGTCCCATGAGGCATAGCAAGACTCTGATAGCCACAAGCATGACAACCAGAGGCAGAGGCATGATGGGACTTTTAGTTTTTCAACTAGGGATGGTCCAACGGTTCGGCCTGGTTCGGCCCAAGCATAAGTTCGGGCCGAACTTTGGTTATTCGGATGTTTGGGGACCTGGGTCCTGCCCTAGGGGACATGTATCAATGCAATTTTTTTTTTTTAAACTGTTGTTTTTTTCGGGAGCAGTGATTTTTTTAATGCTTAAAGTGAAACAATAAAAAGGAAGGAAGGGGGTGTAAGTGCCTGGTATTGAGGTGGTAAATGTACACATTAGCCATGTGTAGGGAACTGTGTAGGGAACTGTGTCA